>MEHQ01004333.1:11437-159345 GCA_008828725.1 Saccharina japonica | reverse complement strand
TATACTATATATACTGTTGCACTACACTGCACTTCAGTTCATTATGGGCTGGTAAATCGTGCCGAGCATGGCGGACAAACGACACGAAGAGACCTTCATGGTTATTTTCTTTGTCCTCATCTATAAAACATGTGGCATTAGATAGTACAGTGGGCTATTAAGAAACGTCAAGATGTGGTCGAGGCTGAATTTCTTATTTAGATTCTAACGTTTTATGTTTCTCGGCCAATTTGTTTCAATATTCGTGCTAATCTGAGCCTCGTACGAGTATGTTTCCCAAATCAATATTTCTTAAATGCGGCCGCCCACTACTATTACTACTACTATGTACGATGATACTTCCTTTGTTTCCGTGATTTTCTGTATGCGGGTGTGTTATATGGGTGATCAACGTTTGAGCTCATGCTGTACATTGTCGGCTGGCAAATATGATAATGATACTAATCGCGAGTAGCTTTTTTTTTCAATGCTCGCATTAATCGTGAACAGCTGAACCCTTTTAATCGAAACCATAACAGAGCGTTTGTTTCGATAAATCTGATAGACGGGTAATGCGTTGACTGATGAACAACGGGTTGCGAATGTTCAGAATAATCTGCAGACAAAATAGAATGATGTGAAGATTATATTTTGAAGAATTGAAATGACCTTTTAACTTAGTTTTCAGTGAGCCCAAGGAATCTTCCAGCCCTCAAAAAGAACATTACGATGCTTATAATATGATTACAGACTTACACCTGAACACTAATCACTCCGGTTAGTCTTTACCGTATTAATCCGCATACACTACTGTTTCTAGTGCAGAACGAATATGGCATACCTCGTACAGCAGACAGCAGTATACGATGATACGCGCGTTAAACCATGTTTCCACGTACGTACGTATGATGTTTGCATACAGGTACTATACATACTGCTGTACGTATGTAATCGATGTTGCGACTGTCAAGAACAACAATAACGAATGAAATGCGTTAAAAAAGTGTCTCCGATTCCCTTGTTCGGACTAAGCAATGGGGTTTAATTTTTTATGATAACACGCTTATTTGATTTATTCGTATTATACGTGACACTCAATCAAAAGCTAGAGACTCAATTTGACGAAAAGGTTGTTAATATTGTTTTCAAATCGTATACTCTGTTTCACCGTCAAACAAGAGGACTCTGATGGCAGGGTACTACGTAGTAATCTTAAACATAGCTAATGATCGAGCGGGCCATTCCGACCGTACAGACGAACCCGTTCCCAAGTGGGGCATGATCAGCGCACCGGCCTCAAGTGTTTGTCAGTCAAACTCATCACCGGCGGTTTTCGATATCCCAGTCCAGCAAGTAGACGCCGCACTAGTCGCAAGACTCTGCAGAGGCAATGTGAGCACCGTTTTTGTTTAGGACTATTACCATGCTTTTTTATGTATTGGTAGTACATGATACTGCCGCATTGCTTCCCCCGACGTTTGAGCATGGTACCCTATTGCACCAGCCATGTGAACAACGCCTGCCAATTGCGTTCAACATACCGTCTTCGGCATGTTGCTTACAATTCGACGCGTGCTTGCTGCCCTCGACACTGAACTTCGGCCGCTTGATTCTAAGGCTAGACAAGCAACGCCTTTTCAAACCGTTCACCATGCCGTCCTCCTCATATTGTCTTGCGATATCTCGCCTCCTTGCTACCGAGGACATCGAGCGCAGGTCGCTTGACGCAAGAGATATGAAAACAAAGTCATTGAATATCGCGTGTCATACCGTCATCGGCAGTTGTTTGCAGTATTCTGCCTTTGTTGCTGTTCAAACTTGGTACCGTAGCGCACGTGCAACGCAAAAACGCCTGCTATTGACGTCCTCCAAGTAGTCCGTAGCATGTGTTTAGCAATATAATGCCGTCTTGCTTCCTTCAACGTTAAACGTCGGCCGCTTGGTGCAGGAGGTTTGTAAGCATAGACTGTTCGTGACGTCAACCACGCAGTTGTAAGCATTTTCTGGCACTACGTTCTCGAGTGGATCTTACGTACACAATACAAAACATAAACAAAAACATAAAGTTTAACAGCGTAGGCCTGAACTCGCCGAGGATTGAACTCAATCCTTCAAATCTTAAAGCGGGCATCGTGACCAATTAGCCATACCACCAAAGATCAATGCTACCCCGTATCTGGTTGTGTTTTCCACGCCGTCGCGCGTCTGACGCGCGACGCATATTTATGGATAGCACAGCGGCAGAAGAGAGAACGGAGGTGATTTGTTATGGCTGGTGGCGAATGGGAGCCCCCAATAAATAAACTTTTAATGGCCACGGCAGGAAACAGCGGGCCTGCCGCACGTTCTTTGAGTGGCCCGCTCCTGCTTGTGGTGCTAGTCGTAGTTATACCTAACTTCGTTGTCTTCGCATGCTGTCTGATCCTGATGCAGAGTCAGTGTGCATCTGCCGCACGCAACAGCAGCACAGAAAGGTAGACGGTTGCCTAGGGGTCGCAGGCTCCGATAAACACAACAAACATTAATAGACATAGCAGTACAGCGCAAATTGGCGTGTCACACATGCACCGTTTTGTCTGGTGCTTATGGGCGCCGCTTTGTGACGTTGTGTTCTGTGGATATTATGTTGCCTACCTGTAGGTCACTGGTATGTCTGGTATACCTAAAGTGTACGTAGGTATGTACTACCACAGATACCAGGTATTCGCCATCCGATTTGCGTTTTGCACTATGTTATCATTTACCAGATATATTTTGTTTGTTCCATGAGACAAGACGCGGCGCGCAGCTTGAGCCAGTAGGAGGTGTGCCGTAAACAGGCAGCGGTGCTACTGCTGTGTGTGTGGACTCCGGAGACACCCCGCCGAAGGTCGTTATGTTTGCCTCATAGGCACTACTTACCACCACTCATTATTATTACGTATGTATACGATACGACGTATCTCGCACGTACTTAAAGAAATAATAGGGCAATAAAAGAAATACAAAACAGGAAACACAAGACGTATAATATGATACAAGTAACTTTTGCGTATATACCGCTCATATTATGTTGTTCGTTGTTCGTACCGATACCTGTTGTAGTCGATATTCCGACTGTCAAGAACAACAATAATAATGAATGGAATGCGTTAAAAAAACAAAAAAAGTGACTCCGATTCCCTTGTTGGGACTAAGCAAAGGGTTTCATTTTTAATGATAACACGCTTATTTAACGTATTCGTATTATACGTGACACTCAATCAAAAGCTAGAGACTCAATTTATTTGACGAAAAGGTTGTTTATTGTTGGACGTGGGCTGTTGTGGTTAATGTGTGGTCATCACTGTGCGAGTCCTGTTTCGGGGGCGTTTAAATGTTCGCCTATACGTATGCCGGTTTTACCAACAGCATGAACGAATTGATCAATTATTTGCCTTGGGGGTCTCTTTATGTACGCAAGATGGGCCTGTGTCCCTGTTCGCAAAGTCTCAGACCTGTTACCGCGCAGAGCACTACACGCAAAACGACCGGCGCCGTAGCCGAGGGCCATCAATGTGACATCTCGTTATGTAACACCACGCCACTATGTAGGGTGGTTATATATGGAATAGTCTCCGTGTGGTGTGACAAGAAGGAGCCCCTCCTGTGGTCTGGCGTTATCTTATATGCTCCGCTTCAACAGCCTGCTATCTGTCACAAAAAACTCTGCCGTCCAATTTGAATACGTTTTTGTAGATTGGACACGAAGGATTGAACCGTCCAGACTAACAGGTGATATTGCACCACAACTGGAACATTTGAGGAAAGCACAACGGTTGATATGTTGGCATGTCGCAGACTACGATAGAGGTGCACCATGTATTGTTGCTGTCCTCTTTACTTGAAGAGCGTCATACCTCACCGAAAAAATGATTTTGGAGGGAAATGAAACTGCTGCCAGATGATAAATACCACGACCGAAGTATAATCTAAAACATATTTCGTCACAAAAATGAAAGTCTGACGAATTTGGGTTAAGGAGCCCGATCGTTCGGAACATGATTCACCCAACACGTTCAACCTCTGCCGTAGCACGCGTCGCATCGTATGCGATGAGTTCAGCATGTCTAGTTACACCAAAAAACCAAGAACAGAATATTAAACACGGAATATTTACGCCATTGATGGTGGAACACTGCTGAACGCCTCGTACAACAAAGGATATACACAATACTGCCGAGGTTTGCAGTTCAAGCCCCTGACGTAATTTGCCACGTTATATAAACATCGGCCAATTGCCTGTTGTGTGATCGGCATACAACGCCACACTACTGGAGAGAAGGTGTAAAGTTTACGCTACCGGAACTGCAGCTTGGTCTTCGCTTTGGGTCGTAATAATGAGGAGATATTGATGCTGAGAAGGGCGAAGCCCTTCGAAGCATCAATAGATGCTCTTCATAATGGTTGGGTATGTGCCCGTGGGGGTGTACCCCCCTGGTCGCGAACGGACACAAACGGACAAAAAACAGTTCTGAAAGCTGCCGCAGCGTGGCTTTATTTAAAGAATCCTTAATATTGAGGTTTGTCTGTCCTTCGTTCGCTTTGCTTTTTTTTGGCGCGCGACGCGTACACTCAGCCGATTCAGACACGCTCGGGACTGATAGAGGCCCGCTATTTGTGCCGACCGTCCTGTGCTATTCGTGTCGAAAGCCGTGCCGAGATCGGAGAGCTAGGCGGTAGTGACTGCCCTAAACTGTTGCCAGTACCAAATTGTGTCACTGGGATTTCTCGGCAGTAGAGCAAACTAGCAGTAGTATATAGCAACGATGAGGAGACATGTCAAGCAAGGCAAAACATGCGCTGTCAAGGGTGTAGGGTGGCGTGTTCCACACTAAAAACTAGTTGTTTGGTGACAGTCACGGCATGTCAAGGCTGTCAAGGGTTGAAACTGAAGACCACATTTCTCGGCAGTAGAGCAACAACGGTGATGATCGGACGAGAAGAGGAAGACCATCATCGCACACAGCACACACACGACCATCACCAGCAAACACCACAACGACGACCATCACCCCCACCGCCACCACCCCTGCCCCACGAGCCGCAGGAGCACCAGAAGTTGTTGTTGCTCGTAGTGGCTGGTGGTGGTTGGTGGTGGCTTCGTCCCGTGGTTTGGTGGTGGTTCCTGGTACGCACTCGTTCAGCAGCAGCAGCATTTTGTTTTTTTTTTCCATCCCATTTCTTATCTGCTGCTGCTGCTGAGAGATGCAGAAAACAAAAAGACAATAAAACACGATTTCTGAAATGATACAGATTTTACGAAATACGAGCAAAAAGACAATACAAATAAAAACGAATTCTGAAATGATTCAGATTTCTTAGTTTGCATTTTTCTCTGTACAAGGTTTTTGCGCTGACACGCATCGCTTAACAATAAATGTTGGTGGGTGGTGTTGGTGATTGTAGGACTACCAGCCCAGGGACCAACCGACCTGATACCTGATACAGATTTTACAAAATACGAGCAAAAAGATCATACAACAAAAACGAATTATGAAATGATTCAGATGTATTTGTTTACTGGTACATTTTTCTCTGTACTCGTACAAGGTTTTTGCGCTGACACGCATCGCTTAATTAACAGTAAATGTTGGTGGGTGGTGTTGGTGATTGTGGGACTACCAGCCGAGGGACCAACCGACCAACCCAGTAAATCTCTCACCCACCACGCACACCCATCAATTACCTGCCGGTCAGTAAAAAAAGGTTTATGTGCTGACCCAAATCGCTTAGAATAAAAAACGATCCCATCAATGACAATTAATTGCAGGAACACAGCAAAAAGAGAAGAGCCGCCAACGCAGTAGCTTAATGCAGTTAGGAGTTTGACCACTTGAAGGCGTCTGTCACGCTCCTCATTCCCACCGTTCTTGTAATGAGGAGATATTGATGCTGAGAAGGGCGCAGCCCTTCGAAGCATCAATAGATGCTCTTCATAATGGTTGGGTATGTGCCCGTGGGGGTGTACCCCCCTGGTCGCGAACGGACACAAACGGACAAAAAACAGTTCTGAAAGCTGCCGCAGCGTGGCTTTATTTAAAGAATCCTTAATATTGAGGTTTGTCTGTCTGCTCGTCTGTCTGCTCGTCTGCACTTCGTTTGCTTTGCTTTTTTTTGGCGCGCGACGCGTACACTGAACCGATTCAGACACGCTCGGGACTGATAGAGGCCCGCTATTTGTGCCGACCGTCCTGTGCTATTCGTGTCGAAAGCCGTGCCGAGATCGGAGAGCTAGGCGGTAGTGACTGCCCTAAACTGTTGCCAGTACCAAATTGTGTCACTGGGATTTCTCGGCAGTAGAGCAAACTAGCAGTAGTATATAGCAACGATGAGGAGACATGTCAAGCAAGGCAAAACATGCGCTGTCAAGGGTGTAGGGTGGCGTGTTCCACACTAAAAACTAGTTGTTTGGTGACAGTCACGGCATGTCAAGGCTGTCAAGGGTTGAAACTGAAGACCACATTTCTCGGCAGTAGAGCAACAACGGTGATGATCGGACGAGAAGAGGAAGACCATCATCGCACACAGCACACACACCACCATCACCAGCAAACACCACAACGACGACCATCACCACCACCGCCACCACCCCTGCCCCACGAGCCGCAGGAGCACCAGAAGTTGTTGTTGCTCGTAGTGGCTGGTGGTGGTTGGTGGTGGCTTCGTCCCGTGGTTTGGTGGTGGTTCCTGGTACGCACTCGTTCAGCAGCAGCAGCATTTTGTTTTTTTTTTCCATCCCATTTCTTATCTGCTGCTGCTGCTGAGAGATGCAGAAAACAAAAAGACAATAAAACACGATTTCTGAAATGATACAGATTTTACGAAATACGAGCAAAAAGACAATACAAATAAAAACGAATTCTGAAATGATTCAGATTTCTTAGTTTGCATTTTTCTCTGTACAAGGTTTTTGCGCTGACACGCATCGCTTAACAATAAATGTTGGTGGGTGGTGTTGGTGATTGTAGGACTACCAGCCCAGGGACCAACCGACCTGATACCTGATACAGATTTTACAAAATACGAGCAAAAAGATCATACAACAAAAACGAATTATGAAATGATTCAGATGTATTTGTTTACTGGTACATTTTTCTCTGTACTCGTACAAGGTTTTTGCGCTGACACGCATCGCTTAATTAACAGTAAATGTTGGTGGGTGGTGTTGGTGATTGTGGGACTACCAGCCGAGGGACCAACCGACCAACCCAGTAAATCTCTCACCCACCACGCACACCCATCAATTACCTGCCGGTCAGTAAAAAAAGGTTTATGTGCTGACCCAAATCGCTTAGAATAAAAAACGATCCCATCAATGACAATTAATTGCAGGAACACAGCAAAAAGAGAAGAGCCGCCAACGCAGTAGCTTAATGCAGTTAGGAGTTTGACCACTTGAAGGCGTCTGTCACGCTCCTCATTCCCACCGTTCTTGTAAGAGTCATCCCACGGTAGGGGTGCAGCAGCCTTTTCTGAGCTTCTTACATGAGGAGCGCAACATTTCACCCGAAACATGATTGATTGCGGATACATTCGCTCGCGCAACCCGACCAAACCTTCCGATACGGTCGTCCCAAAGAAAGTTTACCAGTAACATAATAACAGCATCCGGTGGACACTTACGTGAGGAGCATAACCGGTCAAAACAATATCGTGCCTAAAAGTGGTACCCCTACCGTGGGATTGTTCATAAGTGATGCTCCGATGCTTTTTTTCTACGAAGAACACGTGCCGACTGGTCTGGTGTCTTTAGCAGAGACTGGTGCCACGATAGGGGGGGTACCCATATTGTCACTACCCGGGTTTGGCCACTTGGATGAGTGGCTCCGACTCTGACTGAAACTTGGACCTAAACATAGTTCGTCCGCGTTGCGTAACAAAGCCTTCAATGGCGGTGCATATAGAACAACAAACAAACAATAAAAGGTTGAGATTACAACGCAGTAAAGCAGTTACTCGGCCGAGTGTCTCTGTGAGGTGACAAACAAACACCTATACATAAGCCCCCTACCGTGGCACCAGTCCACTACAGGATTACAATTTTACAGGTTTCAATGTATCGCCTACCAGTATCAATTCATCAGAGTCTCGTGCTGTTGCAGTGTCATGTCTCCCGTGGCCTGGGTTGTGTTTCAGCTACAGTAGTAACATTTTGAGAAGGTGCTATTTTTTGTGGGTTCTGCCGATGGCTGTACTGAAAGAACCAAGGCGACAATCCACATGCCGGTTGTGTCCAACAATGCCCTGAGTGAAAATGAAAATTCGCGTTCGCGTCGATCTTTATATTTTTCAGTTTTGCTTTAGTTATAGCCTTGAAAGGCTATTTTTGGTGAGGATTTCAAATGGTCAATTTTCCATATATTTATTTTCGGCTGGCTCAGGAAACCACATTCTAGACCCGATATTGAAAATGTGTTCCCGGAGGATTGTGGTGACAAGCTATACGATCATCATACAAGTTGTATTGTAGTAAAATATCAATTTTTGATGGCGCTGAAAATTTTTCCGTTTTCGGTTTTTTTCCTTGCTGACAGTAAGAAATTAACCCCAAAACGGAAACTTTTTCAGCGCCATCAAAAATGGATATTTTACTACAATACAACTTGTATGATGATCGTATAGCTAATCACCACAATCCTCCGGGAACACATTTTCAATATCGGGTCTAGAATATGGTTTCCTGAGCCAGCCGAAATTAAATATATTGAAAAGTGGCCATTTGCAATCCTTACCGAAAATAGCCTTTCAAGGCTATAACTAAAGCAAAACTGAAAAATGTAAAGATCGACGCGAACGCGAATTTTCATTTTCACCCAGGGCATTGTTCGACACAACCAGCGTGTGAATGGTCGCCTTGGTTCTTTCAGTACAGCCATCGGCAGAACCCACAAAACAATAACACCTCTTCTCAAATGGTTACTACTGTAGGTACACGCTGTTTTGTAGGGTAGGCTCGCGGCCGTTATTAACGGCTTTTTTTCGTCATGGATGATTTTTCCTCCGCTCTTCCTTCTGCTACCAATCCCCCGATTCACATTGCACATGTTAACCTGGTACATTGAAACTGGATGTGAGAGGTGAAAACCGTGACAGATTCCCGTGAAACGTTTTGTAGCGGTACATTGTGTATGGCCAGAAGCGTGTACGTACCGCATGAGGACACGCCAACGAGGATGGCTGGACTGAACAAATTCAAAGTTCGCAATGGACGAGCGCACGGCGTCGGTGAGAAACACTTCCGAGGTGCATGACTGTATGCATCTCACTGAAGGGGACAGAGGATTGCTTACAAATATCTTGCCAAGCAGCCGCCCGTGTGCGGTTTAGCAACATAAGAGTGTTTGCGATAGAAGTGAAAAAAATATGTACTTTCCTTCCGCTCAAAAAAGTCAATCCCCTTCCCCTCCTGGTTTCGGTGTGTTTGCGATAGAAATAAACAAAATCCTGCAGGCGACGCCTCCGAAGATGGTAAGGGAAGTGGGGTGAGGCAATGCTGCAAACTAAACAAACCACGAAAACAAAAAGTGGCGTACGAGAGGAACGGCAGCCCAGCAACGGTGGCGGCGGCAGGGGTATGACCGCAGTGCCGCAGCTGCTATCCCACGACCGCAAGCAGCAGCACCGGCGGCTGCAGCTACGTGGCCGCAGCCCCAGCAGCAGCGGCAGCAGTGGCAGCAGCAGCAGCAGCAGCAGCGGCAGCAGCAGCAGCTGCAGCAGCAGCAGCAGCAGCAGAAGCAACAGCTTCCGTTTTTGCCTTTTTCGATTTTGCGCCCGACTATTCTTGTCGTCATGTGCTGCTCCTGCTGCTGCCCACGACTTACGCGTGACACCGCGCCGGCACGCTCTGCTCCAAGCCCGCCCGGCGCCCGACATATATAGACCGTGGCGGCGCGCCGCCACTGCTGCTAGTAGTGCTGCTAGTGCTGCTACCGCAGTGTGTTGAAATTGAAATGATACACGACGATATGTCATCCTGTCGCGCTCTACGAGCAAGGCGGTACGAGCACGTCTCCATACGAGTACGACTCGTACGAGTAACTCGTACGAGTAACTCGTACTCGTACGAGTAACTTGTACTCGTACGAGTAGTTCTTCTGAACAGCGCATCCTCCACGACACCAAGCCGGCGAGAGCGTACCGTAGCGGGCCGCCAGCAGTCCGCCGGCGCCCCGTTAGCAAAATCCAGCACCGCTTGTCCGTATCATACTGTAGCTACACCTCTCGAGCCTCTGTGCTCCCACCGGTTGTTGTGTTGTGTAGAGCAAGCAGCAAGGTTGTGGCCTATGGGAGACATCTCACATAATTTGGGGCGTTCTGCGTCGGTAGAATGCTCGGTGCGTGTAGGCCAATCAAACTGAGAGATAAAAGTTACCGTAACTTTTGATCAAAAACATAGTTCTCTAAAGTAAATTTTTGCCGTTTTTTCAAAAGTTTACCTCAAATCCTTCCTTCGGCAGAATTTTTAGAGAAGCAAAAGTAAAAAATTAAAAAACGCAAACACTCTATACAACTGACTAGCGACTAATGCACCGGATTTACAAACCAAATTCGTCTTTCGAATGTTCAGAAACATTAAAGCAACTGACCAAGAGTGGAGAATCTTTGTTGGTATGCTTTGCCTCTGTTTGAGTCATATTGTGTAGTACATCTCATGATATTGTTTGATATACAGGCTGCTTTAAGCGTGCCCCCCAAAATGCGTTCAGTAGCCAACGTTTACCACGTTGATTGGGCATATACCCTGAAATATGGCACATGTGTTTCATGCTCCCTATCCGAGCCGTTGACGAATGTTTTTAATTTTTTAATTTCCGCCATATATCGTTTGTTTTGTAGTTTTTGGGAACTTTGTATCTTGGGAGATTCGAACTTTTCGATGAAATGATCGAATCAAAAACAAAACATATTTTAAAGGCTCGGGTAGGGCGCATAAAACACGTGTGATTAATTTCGGGGTCTATCCCAAACAAACGACGTGGGCATTTGTACTTTTGTGCGGTAAATAGCCGTTGCCTCGTAATTACTTAGTTTTCACGTAGCATCAGCTTTTAGTGAAGAATTTCCCTTGCTATTGACCCTATGCACTCACTTCTTCGAATACTTGCGCGAATCCTTTCCATAAACATGCCTTGGAGTACCCTAAATCGGTTCGTCTAGAAACAAAAATGGAATATATATATATATATGTTTCCTACGGAAACGCCTGACTATGTTTTACAATTTTGAAGGCCTGTGGTTGGTCAGAGCACAGTTCCGCCTCTCTAGCGCCAGCCAAAGGCCCTTAATATAGAAACGGACTCTGTCAACCTCTCACACTGTTCATGGGGGTCAATATGATCCCAATTTTGTGACACTCGAGTACATATTACGATCGGCATTCGTGGTTGACAGAAGTTTGGGTGATATGCTAGAATCACCTGGTAAATATTTCGAAATGCATTGGCATCATCGTTTTGTGAGTCGTTGAAGAGAGAGAGGTTCCCCTTCTGGCCAAGGTACCGTCATCGCGGCTTTTTGCAACATCCTGGGTATCTCGACCACCCCATTTAACGTCTCTCTCCCTACTCTGATACCGCCTGTGTTCCTAACTACTACGGGCTACAGCTGGCTGGGATGACCAAGCCTCCGAAGGGGTGGCACCATTCCACTCTTGCGATATAACACGCGCAAAAACCAATAACGAAATAACACGCATTCCGGAGCCCCGGGTACTTTCAAAACCTCCCTCGCCTCTTTTAAAAACAAAATTGGATGACTAGTGCGGCAGGAAAGGGGGACCCGCCCTGGCTTGGCTGACCAACCCAGCGAATATCTCACCTACACTCACGCTTGCAGCAGCAACCTCGTGTTTGTTTTGCGCTGGACGTGGGGATGCTGACCTCCACGTGATGGCTTTCTAGAAAGGAGTATATGTACATGTAAGTCCAACAAACCGCCCAAGCCAACCATACACTATCCAATTCCCGAGATACAGACCAGCCGCATTCTCTCTACCAATACACTCAGTTTAGTTTGTTACTCAGGTACCGGAGACCGTTACTCCGTCTACTTAAAAAACTATTTTTTGTATACCAGTTCGCTAATCGACTCCGCCTGGCCGCTTTAGAGTGAGGCAATGACACCCAGAACGTTTACCGGACAAACAGGCAGAGCAGGAGAGACGCTTGCAAATATCTGCGAACAATATGAATCAATAGGGAAAGAGCGTGTTGGACCGGCGGCTTCACCGTGGAACTAACGAACAGAGACATTATGCCGTAGAATTCGTGATTCCCACCTGACTATTCTCCACTACTGAACAATATAGGCATTTTCGGCACGGGTTCGGTATTCTACAGCGAGCGATGAGGCTCACGGACATCGCTGGTGTTGGCGTGTTTACGTATAACTGTAGGCCTGTCACATGAACGCCATACAAACCTGTGGGAACGAATTCGTGATTCATCCTGCCAAACTACTACCATGCGCTAAATAACTTTATCCAATCATTTCTTGTTTCTAAATTGGGCATTTGTTTGGGCCATCCAAGCTTTATGAGCTTCGCCGAAATTCACTATGTATGCAGATAAAACCGATTGAAACCCCGCAGTAATCATGCCTGTTCAGAACACAAACGTCGAAAAGGTGTTGCTCCGCCAATGACGGTGTCCTATTGATTTAATACATAGAGGGGATTTTTGGCCGACAACCCCCCACCCCACCCCCCCTTGGAAACTGTAGTCAACTCCGCCTAAGGCTCCTGCACTCAATCGTAGCCTTATAATGAGGAGATATTGATGCTGAGAAGGGCGCTAGCCCTTCGAAGCATCAATAGATGCTCTTCCTAATGGGTTGGGTATGTGCCCGTGGAGGTGTACCCCCCTGGTCGCGAACGGACACAAACGGACAAAAAACAGTTCTGAAAGCTGCCGCAGCGTGGCTTTATTTAACGAAAGCTTAATATTGAGGTTTGTCTGTCTGCACTTCGCACTTCGTCTGCACTTCGTTCGCTTTGCAGTTTTTTTGGCGCGCGACGCGTACACTGAACCGATTCAGACACGCTCGGGACTGATAGAGGCCCGCTATTTGTGAACGACCGTCCTGTGCTTCGTGTCGAAAGCGGTGCCGAGATCGGAGAGCTAGGCCTAGTGACTGCCCTAAACTGTTGCCAGTGCCAAATTGTGTCACTGGGATTTCTCGGCAGTAGAGCAAACTAGCAGTAGTATATAGCAACGATGAGCATCACCACCGGCAACTCTCAAGCAAAGATGTCGGGAGACATGTCAAGCAAGGCAAAACATGCGCTGTCAAGGGTGTAGGGTGGAGTGTTCCACACTAAAAATAGTTGTTTGGTGACAGTCACGGCATGTCAAGGCTGTCAAGGGTTGAAAGTGAAGACCACATTTCTCGGCAGTAGAGCAAACTATAATACAAGCAGTAGTACGAGCAACGTGCCACTGCAAGATCACAAACCAACAACGGTGATGATCGGACGAGAAGAGGAAGACCATCATCGCACACAACTAAAAAAGCAACCAGCACACACACCACCATCACCAGCAAACACCACAACGACGACCATCACCACCCCCGCCACCCCCCCTGCCCCACGAGCCGCAGGAGCACCAGAAGTTGTTGTTGCTCGTAGTGGCTGGTGGTGGTTGGTGGTGGCTTCGTCCCGTGGTTTGGTGGCAGGCAGGTAGGTGGTGATGGTGATGATCGATCGTGATTGTGTCGAACAGGAGGAAGACCATCATCGCGCACAACTAAAAGCAACCAGCACACACACCACCATCACCAGCAAACACCACAACGACGACCATCACCACCACCGCCACCACCCCTGCCCCACGAGCCGCAGGAGCACCAGAAGTTGTTGTTGCTCGTAGTGGCTGGTGGTGGTTGGTGGTGGCTTCGTCCCGTGGTTTGGTGGTGGTTCCTGGTACGCACTCGTTCAGCAGCAGCAGCATTTTGTTTTTTTTGTCCATCCCATTTCTTATCTGCTGCTGCTGCTGAGAGATGCAGAAAACAAAAAGACAATAAAACACGATTTCTGAAATGATACAGATTTTACGAAATACGAGCAAAAAGACAATACAAATAAAAACGAATTCTGAAATGATTCAGATTTCTTAGTTTGCATTTTTCTCTGTACAAGGTTTTTGCGCTGACACGCATCGCTTAACAATAAATGTTGGTGGGTGGTGTTGGTGATTGTAGGACTACCAGCCCAGGGACCAACCGACCTGATACCTGATACAGATTTTACAAAATACGAGCAAAAAGATCATACAACAAAAACGAATTATGAAATGATTCAGATGTATTTGTTTACTGGTACATTTTTCTCTGTACTCGTACAAGGTTTTTGCGCTGACACGCATCGCTTAATTAACAGTAAATGTTGGTGGGTGGTGTTGGTGATTGTGGGACTACCAGCCGAGGGACCAACCGACCAACCCAGTAAATCTCTCACCCACCACGCACACCCATCAATTACCTGCCGGTCAGTAAAAAAAGGTTTATGTGCTGACCCAAATCGCTTAGAATAAAAAACGATCCCATCAATGACAATTAATTGCAGGAACACAGCAAAAAGAGAAGAGCCGCCAACGCAGTAGCTTAATGCAGTTAGGAGTTTGACCACTTGAAGGCGTCTGTCACGCTCCTCATTCCCACCGTTCTTGTATTAGGAACCACGCGCTTCACCAGCACGTTTGCGTGCCCTTCCACCGCCACCTTCGTCCATCTGGTGTTGTGTGCCGTATCGGTGAATGAACTGCTGGCTCCTACAGTATACGTACTGACACCTGCAGCACCCTTCCGCACGCATGCGCGGGAAACACCTGAGAGCAAGGAGCGAGTGGACTCCGCTGCACGGAGGTATCGCTGGGCGAGGAGCGTGCCCCGCGCGCATCACACTCTATATCCCCTCCAGCCAGGTAGATGCGGAGGGGCTGGTCTACGAGGATGCCACACGTATAAATAATCTCTGTGTTTGATCCCGAACCAACTTTCCTGCTCTTTGTAGACGGAGTGGGGTCTGAAGTGGGCTCAGGGCTCAGGGGGTGCAGCAACAAGGATACTGCTTGTTCGATCTTGGATCTTTGGGGGTTTTTGTTGTCCCTCGGGCCTCCTCCGAGGGGTAGTTACAGTACACCTTTCGACATCGTGAATCTTTACGGAGATTTTGCGCTTGGTGCCGACCCTCCGACCCGAACCCAAACCCGAACCCGAACGTATACGACCAGGGGTCAGCGCTTGGATATATGATGTGCTTGGTGAGACTCCAGGTTGGCTTGGCCGGCTTGGATGCTGTGCTTGGAAAGACTCTATAGGTTGATTCGGCCGGCTCGGGATGCTGGTGGCCGAGACTGCCTCGTCGGGGGTCGGGGGTCCCTCGTACGTATAGATATGCAGGCGTACGTTATATATAGTGATACGAGGGAAAGGGGGTCAACACAACAAAAAAACGGGTGTGACCAGCAGCAGCTCTGCCCCAGGCCTGCCAAAATAGTGTGTGTGACTGCTACTGCTGTGTGTTTCCTAAAGCCTGGGCTGAGTATTGATGGTGCTATTTCGATCATGGGCTAGGTGGGCTTGCTTGATCGCTTGGTCGCCTTCTTCGTCGGGGGCCGTGGAAGGTAAGAGAGCCCCGAAACTCCGGCGTTTACATTCCGTTTTATACTTACGTAGGGTACCCACGTCTACAAGTTGCCCGGGATTGTAAGAAACGGTTTGTTATTTATATTATTAATAGTATAAAATGATCCTTACAATATGCTCGGATATTTTATCGACACGACTTCTGTTTGTCTCTGTTCAGAGTTTGCCCGTACTCGTACTGATGTATGAAGACCATACGCACGTATAATATATGATACGAATGATACATATTTATATACCTGGTATTATGCACGTACACGACGGTGAAGATTTCGCAAAAATACGTGTATCGGAGCGTTGTGAGTTGCAAGTATGATACATGTCATAGCAGCAACAAGCAGTGGCAGCAGCAGCGTAGAACGTTCTTCGACTGCTCTGCTGTATATGCATACGGCAGGTTTTGAAAAAGCGAGTCGTACGTACTCGTATTAATAGTACAAACTGGGCAAGTAAGCCGCTGCTGCTGCTGCTGAACTAACTGCTGTGGCGCTGTTCGAGCACGTATTACACATCATATGATATGATATGTACGCATAATATAGGGAAAAGACACCACAACATGAAAGAAAATGGGAACATGAAAAATAAGAACCCAAAAAGCGCTGTCTTCTATAATAATAACAATACTAGGTGTATAATACGTGTACGAGTATGCATCAAAACTTCAACTACAAGGACAGACAGCAGCACGAGAAACAAACCTACCAAGTATCACTATTTATTGCTCGTCGTGTTAATACGTAATGAAAATGAATATAGTGATGATTTTGTTTCAGGTCTCTTCAAAACTACGCTGCTGGTGATAGGATGGTAAAGACGTCGTTTCGAATCTTCAAAAATGTACCGGTTTTAGTATATTCCTCGGGGGGGCACAGCTCTCCCGAGCACGCCACCAGACCCGACAGAGAGCGCCTCTCCACGCCTCCCGCTCGCCGAGTCTCGGGCATCGACGCCCCGTTCGTTCGCGGGGGTCACTGAGGACTGTGCTGTTTGGGGTGGGCGTCGCGCAGTCTCGCGGTGCGGCGGGGGGTCCGGTGGCGCTAGGGAGGGCCGGTGCCCCGCTGGGCATACTAAAACCGGGATAAGGGCTATCTTCGGCATGTATTTGCACGGTTTGCGCAGTAAAGAGTTGTTTTTTTTTTTTTTTTCCATCCCTTTTATTTATTATCTTCGCACTTCTGTCCCTGTCCCTCCATACTCGTAACTTAGATCCGGGGTCACAAAACAGGCTATTATCCCTCCTGCCCACTATACGGTTCGTGCCTTGATTTTTATCGCGCAGCGTCAAGGTCGCGAGTTCGAGCCCCCCTGAGTGCATGCTCGTAGGGACTTTTTCTCGCAAAACAAAATCTTGACTAGCTGAAAGCGCGCGAGGGCGAGTTAGCAAAATTCGATGAAGATCGACGAGCATTGGGAAGGCTGAACCCTCTGCGCGATAAAAATCAAGGCAAGAACCGTAGTGGGGGAGGAGTGAGAGGAGCCTACTTTGTGACCCCGGATCTGAGCTACGACTACTAATAGGGAGGGAGAAGACAAACGTGCGAAGATAATAAATGGGATGGGAAAAAAAAAAAAAAGAGGGTTCAGCATTCCCAACGCTCGTCGATTTTCATCGAATTTTGCTAACTCACACGCTCTCGCGCTTTCCGCGAGTCAAGATATTTTTTGCGAGAAAAAGGGCAATTTTTTAATAGCGGCGCCTTTCGTAAAAAAAATTAAAAAAAGGAAAAAAACTCGATTTATTTTCCCGGCGTTTTTGACGCGGGTGGCTGTAGCTTCAAAGATTTTCGCGTTTTTTCCCCCTTGAGGTGCCCTCAGCAACGCCGCCACCACGAGCGCTATAGTCGGATGCCCAGCGAGTTAGTAACCGCAGTCAAAAGAAAACATGGAGAGCTATCCATAATATAGTTCAACTCCGCTCAACTCATCGGGGCTAATGAGATATCAAGCAAAGGGCGCAAGGACTCTTCTCCGTCGCTGCTGAAAGCAACACAATACGTGCATCGTACAAAAACTATATTAATTTATCGATCTGGCAGTGCCGGCAGTTCGCCCCGCGGCCCCCTCCCCCGATGCCGAGCTATGAAGTCATAGATGCAAGTAAGTGTATATATTCCTTTGATTCCAGGTGCCTAATTTGTTTTCGTGTCATGACGCGTCTGTTCGCGCGGGGAGAGCGTTCTCACTGACCTGCAGCAGCAGCAACAACAGCAAACACGCAAGCAAGCATCAGCTAGCAGCCCAGCTCCGTTAGGTTGAAGGATGTTGTCGTCGTCGTGTGTGTGGCCTATAGTCTGTTTTTGCTTGTACTTGTGCTCATTTTACGTACGAGTATCGTGATGATACTCGAGTACTTGCCACACAACGCGCTCACGGGGCACGCTTTTTAAACTCTGGTGGTGTAAATTGGCAAGCTCTTGTCATACTCGTCAGAGGCTGGCCCCTTTGACTGCTTCGTGCACACCTTCTACGGGCTGGCGGGCGGGCGGGCCTCGAGCAAGAAAACGACAGAGGATCGCGAGCGAACCTTCTCATGATACCGCCTGTCCTTTGGGTTGGGTATCCAGTGCGATATGAAAAACGCTACTTTATACAAATGAACCACTGCGAGCACGAAAATGACGGCGGAGTAAAAAATCGACAGCATTTCGACGGGCGGCGCCGACAATAAAAAACACCGTCTCCAGAAAAGTCCCTAAGACATGCCCCGGGGATCTCGAAGCTCACTAGCATTGATTCTAACTAGGGACGGACATTCACCTGTCATTCGCACGGGGACGCGTACTAAACTGAACCTACAAAAAAAATACAGACAGCGGGAACGCGGTGCAGTGTTCCGAAACGCACTCTTTAGTTCTCTTTGTAAACTGAAAACTCAAAGGTTATGTTCTGTAGGGTATCCTCACAAACCATATCCCGGGTAATTACCCCGGGTATTACCCTACATGAAAATTCTGTGATGTCTAGTAAGGTTTTGATACCCTTACCCGGAACTTCTGTAAGTCTTGTACGACCTCATACCCGTACCCGGAACTCTGTAAGTTCTGTACGCCCCGTTTCACATACCCGGACCGGTACATAACGTTTTTGTAGCCTGCCGGAACTTCTGGTGAGTTCTGTACGCCCGTGCCACAAACCCGGAACTCTGTGAGTTATGAAGGGTTCATACCCTAAACCCGAATTGTATTCTGTAAGACATTCATGACCCGTACCCGGAAACTTACGTAAGGTCTGTAAGACCTTTGCACAATACCCCGGTAAGGTATCCTCTCGCACAATTACCCTGGTTCCGTACAGATGTCAGATGCGGAAGTAGTCAGTGCAAGGAAAACGGCAGTCGGTCAATGGGTTTGGATCTCGAGTGTTTCGAACACTAAAAACTGTAGTTTGGCGTTCAGTCAAGGATATAAAAGACAAATATGACCGTCAGTTCAAGGAGTTGAAAGTGCCGTCTTCCTGACGTATTTGTTGAGGAGTGAGATATGCATTTCTGTACGGTCATGTCACACCAAAAAGAAATAACGAAATTACATTTGTGCAACCCGCTCCGCTCACAATCCACATCATAAACCGAGCACATTTCGCCGCCCAAAGATGAAATATACGTCTTATAAAATATTGATATTAGACTGTGTAACAGGTGCGTATGGAATACATACATTATATTATTATCGTATAACTATGTATATACGTATTACGTATCGTAAGAGTACGGTATCAACGCGTGACATCACATCGCATTAATACTGCAGTTCGTAATCATACCTGTACGTACGTAACGTAGCTACTCTTGTTTTTTTTTGTCGGTTCAACGCGCTTTCGCACGAGGACAGTCAAGATGGCAGTAGGGGGCACGAAAATAGAAACTAGGGTATTATTTTAATAGTGAAAAAGCCACTCTGATATTTAGATGTGAATATCACTAACTTCGAATCGTTTAATAATATGAAGTTATTATGTTATTGTAGCGTGACGAGGCACCCTGTCTTGAATAAGCAAATGCAGAGCTTGGCCAGCTTTACCTGTTTTTTGTAAGGTGCCTGTACTACTTGCTGTACAGCAAGTACAGTCACCTAATAGAAAGAATGGCTAAAAAGAGCCCAGGCTCAATGACAGAAAGGAAGAATAAAAATGCGGATCCGTTATGTTAAAATATGAGAACACCTCCTCGCATAAGAATCCACCGGACCAGATTCTTTAATATTTGCCTAGCTACTCGTAGGTGTCGCTTTACGGTATGTATGAAAACTTGCAAGATTTTTCTATATGGTTACGTAGTAAGACCATGACCCGGGGTTTTTTTCCCGGTAATTTACTACGCTACAAAGAAGCTTCTGTAGTTTCTTGTGCACTACCTGTCATAACCGTACCCGGAACCTTCTTGTAAGTTCTGTACGCCCGTGCCAATCAATACCGGGTACGGGTACAAAGTTTATACCGTGACAGGAACTTTCTAGTGAGTTCTGTTACGCTGTGCCACAATACGCGGAACTTCTGTGATTCTGTAGAGCCACTTTCAACCCGTACCGGAACTTCTGTATAGCTCTGGTACGACATTCTAACCCGTTACCGAAACTTCTGCTAGTTCTGTACGCCCTTCGTGCCACAATTACGCCGGGTAGGTACAACTTAATTTTCGACCCCCACGGACTCCGTGATTCTGTACGCCTGTGTCACAATACCCGGAACTTCTGTGAGTTCTGTAACAATTTCATACCCGTACCCGGAACTTCTGTAAGTTCTGTAACACTTCCATACCCGTACCCTAAATCCACAAACCCTACAGAACCTGACCTTGGAAAACTCACAGCAAATAAAAATTGTTGTTATTGTTGTTGCTGTTGTTGTTTAACAGTTGTTGTTGTTGTTGCTGTTGTTGCTGTTGTTTTCATAATATTATATTATTTGCCTTCCGACAATGTGCAGGGCATTAGTGACCACAGAAGAACTGGTACCTTTTTAGGATGAAGAATCGGCACGGACACTGGGTGTGCTGGATGTCGACGGGTAGAAAGGAAGGTTTAAAGTGAAGAACACACACACAGGTCTTATTCATTCAGAATGAAAAAGCTGACACAATTTGTCGAATACCACCAACAATGTTCTCATTTCTCATATTTCAAGAGTCAGCTTCATCTCTCTTCCAAAAATAGAGTCCGTGTGGTCACGTGGTCACAAAACAAAGGACAAAGAAAGGTGCTAGAAGAGCCCTAGGAAGATCCGAAACAAACATTAAGAAACAAAAAAAAAGCGGCCGGAAAGAGTGGCACTCTTGCCCACACGAGACGAAGAAGGCGCGCACGAGAATGAAATGAAATCAATGCGCAAACTTAACTAACATGGCCGCCGGGTATCCGCTCAACTATTAATATATACCTGGTACAACATAAAGAGTGCCTCTCGTTTTTTGCTCGTCATTGAAGCAAATCTGCCGCGATGACAGCCGCTGCGCTCTC
Source organism: Saccharina japonica (assembly GCA_008828725.1). Classification (NCBI taxonomy): domain Eukaryota; class Phaeophyceae; order Laminariales; family Laminariaceae; genus Saccharina; species Saccharina japonica. The sequence goes on along the minus strand of MEHQ01004333.1, from coordinate 138,244 downwards.
TGGAGGACGTATGTGTGCCGTGCGTAGCTCGCCTCGTTGGTTGACACAAGGAAGGGCGTTTCCTGACTTTCGTGCTGAATTCCTAAGAGAGTATTTCTTCGGTAATCCATGTTGTTGTCTTCACATTAAACCCGTTCTTTCTACTCAACCACATCAGTACACCCAGTGCCTGTCCTGATTCCCAATCCTAGAGAGATACAAATTCTGTGGTCACAGACTGTGGCGACTTAAAAAAGCGAGAAAAACTATTATATCAAGGATTTTGTTTTGTTCCAGTATCAAGTCAAGTGCTATTTTTTGGGTGCGATGTTTTTGGTGCTCGGAGCTGAGACCCAGCCCGCGCCCCGGTGCTCGCACACCGTGGAACTCTTATCATAGAGCTGATGAGACGAGTCCCTCGTCGATGTATAGTTGTGCTGTCTGATATGTACGACGAGTACGTACTCGTACTGCCAGGTACCAGTATGTATTTGCAGGTACGAGGATACGACGAGTACGTACCCGTCCGCACCAACACAGCACCCCACACGATAGTATCCACGAGAGAGAGCATGGATGGCCATCGACACCGGCCGGTACCTGGCACGTCTGGTGGTTGGGACCATGGGTAGGAGCCAACACCGTGATACCGTGGTACGTGGTGACCACTACCGACTGCCGGTATTGATCAGCACATCGCCCGCAGCAACACAACACCACGTCGTATCCCCCGACAAGATAGCATCCACGAGAAGAGCATGGCCGTCGACATCGGTACCTGGCACTTTCGTATTACTAACTGTAGTTGGGACCATGAGCATGTGACTATTCTTCCCAGACATGGTAGGTAAACATAGGGGAATACCTGGTACCAGATATTTATGTTTTTTTGGGTCCATCAGGTTTCTTCTTACAAGAACGGTGGGAATGAGGAGCGTGACAGACGCCTTCAAGTGGTCAAACTCCTAACTGCATTAAGCTACTGCGTTGGCGGCTCTTCTCTTTTTGCTGTGTTCCTGCAATTAATTGTCATTGATGGGATCGTTTTTTATTCTAAGCGATTTGGGTCAGCACATAAACCTTTTTTTACTGACCGGCAGGTAATTGATGGGTGTGCGTGGTGGGTGAGAGATTTACTGGGTTGGTCGGTTGGTCCCTCGGCTGGTAGTCCCACAATCACCAACACCACCCACCAACATTTACTGTTAATTAAGCGATGCGTGTCAGCGCAAAAACCTTGTACGAGTACAGAGAAAAATGTACCAGTAAACAAATACATCTGAATCATTTCATAATTCGTTTTTGTTGTATGATCTATTTTGCTCTGGTATTTGTAAAAATCTGTATCAGGTATCAGGTCGGTTGCGTCCTGGGCTGGTAGTCCTACAATCACCAACACCAACCCAGCCAACATTTAATTGTTAAGCGATGCGTGTCAGCGCAAAAACCTTGTACAGAGAAAAATCAAACATAAGAAATCTGAATCATTTCATGAATACGTTTTTAATTTGTATTGTCTTTTTGCTCGTATTTCGCGTATATCTGTATAATTTCAGATATCGTGTTTTTATTGTTTTTTGTTTTCTGCATCTCTCAGCAGCAGGCAGCAGATAAGAAATGGGATGGACAAAAAAACAAAATGCTGCTGGCTGCTGAACGAGTTGCGCGTACCAGGAACCACCACCAACCACGGGACAAGCCAACCACCACACCACCAGCCACTACGAGCAACAACAATTCTGGGTCTCGCTGCGGCTGGTGGGGCAGGGTGGTGGCGGTGGTGGTGATGGTCGTCGTTGTGGTGTATTGCTGGTGATGGTGGTGTGTGTGCTGGTTGTTTAGTTGTGCGCGATTGATGGTCTTCCTCCTGTTCGACACAATCACGATCGAGATCATCACACATCACCACCTACTGCCTGCCGACCAAGCACGGACGAAGCCACCACCAACTGCACCACCAGCCACTACGAGCAACAACAACTTCTGGTGCTCACTGCGGCTCGTGGGGCAGGGGTGGTGGCGTGGTGGTGATGGTCGTCGTTGTGGTGTTTGCTGGTGATGTGTGTGTGTGCTGTGTCGATGATGTCTTCCTCTTCTCGTGCCTCGATCAACAGTTTTGGTTTGTGATCTTGCAGTGGCACGTTGCTCGTACTACTGCTCGTATTATAGTTTGCTCTACTGCCGAGAAATGTGGTCTTCACTTTCAACCCTTGACAGCCTTGACATGCCGTGACTGTCACCAAACAACTACGTTTTTATGTGGAACACTCCACCCTACACCCTTGACAGCGCATGTTTTGCCTTGCTTGACATGTCTCCCGACATCTTTGCTTGAGAGTTGCCGGTGGTGATGCTCATCGTTGCTATATACTACTGCTAGTTTGCTCTACTGCCGAGAAATCCCAGTGACACAATTTGGCACTGGCAACAGTTTAGGGCAGTCACTAGGCCTAGCTCTCGATCTCGGCACCGCTTTCGACACGATAGCACAGGACGGTCGTTGCACAAATAGCGGGCCTCTATCAGTCCCGAGCGTGTCTGAATCGGTTCAGTGTACGCGTCGCGCGCCAAAAAAAGCAAAGCGAACGAAGTGCAGACGAAGTGCGAAGTGCAGACAGACAAACCTCAATATTAAGCTTTCGGCAGCACCAGGTACCACCACCAGCAACAACATGGAAAAAAGACAGTAGTAGCACCAGGAACCAGCACCACCACAACCACCACAAACACCACAAACACTAGCCGAGCAACAGGAGCACCAGACGCTTGTTGCTCGTGGTGACTAGTGGTACGTACCACCGCCGTGCTTCGATATACCTTGTAGTACGGCTGTTTCTGTGCAACGAGTGCACAGCTTGCTGTATAGTATACTAGCCGGGCACAAAAGAACACCTCTTTTTTTCTCCTTTTTTTTTATACTCGAACTTTTCTTTGCATTGTACTACTGTAGCTGCTGCTGTACCTGCTCAGTCAGTTCGTCATTATGGTACCAGTTTTTTTTTTTTTCACATTTTCGGTAATATAGTATTATTCCAATATGTGACCTGCCCAGTACACAGAGTAGTATTAATAGTACACATATCCATGATAATTTTGTTTCATTTTTTTACGATAACTTGATCTTGGATCCATTGTACCATTTTTATTTTTATTATTATACCTGCACCTACGTACGTATTTAACCTGCCCAGTACACAGCATTGTAGTAGTACACATACATACATGATGCCCTGCCAGTTTTCGTCGTTTCCATATAATAATGCACCAACACACACCACACAGCGATCCACTTAATAACCACTGTACAAGGTTGTTGCGCTGACACGCATCGCTTAACAAGAAATGTTGGTGGGTGGTGTTGGCGATGGTGGGACTACCAGCCCAGGGACCAACCAACCCACCCAGTAACTCTCTCACCGACCACGCACACCCATCAACTACTTGCCGGTCACCAAAAAAAAGGTTTCTGTGCTGACACAAATCGCTTAAAAAAAACGATCCAATCAATCACGATTGATTATTGTATTATAGGAACACAGCAAAAAGAGAAGAACCGCCAACGCAGTAGCTTAATGCAGTTAGGAGTTTGACCACTTGAAGGCGTCTGTCACGCTCCTCATTCCACCGTTCTTGTAATGAGGAGATATTAATTCGAGAAGGCCGCAGGCCTTCGAGCATCAATAAATGCTCTTCCTAATGGGTTGGGTATCTGCCCATGGTTGTATGCCCCTGCTCACGTACAGACACAAACGGACAAAAAACAGTTCTGAAAACTGCCACAGCGTGCCTTTAATTAAAGAATCCTTAATATTGAGGTTCATCCCTCGCACTTCGCTCGTTCGCTTTGCTCTTTTTTGGCGCGCGACGCGTACACTCAACCGATTCAGACACGCTCGGGACTGATAGAGGCCCGCTATTTGTGCCGACCGTCCTGTGCTACTCGTGTCGAAAGCCGTGCCGAGATCGGAGAGCTAGGCGGTAGTGACTGCCCTAAACTGTTGCCAGTACCAAATTGTGTCACTGGGATTTCTCGGCAGTAGAGCAAACTAGCAGTAGTATATAGCAACGATGAGGAGACATGTCAAGCAAGGCAAAACATGCGCTGTCAAGGGTGTAGGGTGGCGTGTTCCACACTAAAAACTAGTTGTTTGGTGACAGTCACGGCATGTCAAGGCTGTCAAGGGTTGAAAGTGAAGACCACATTTCTCGGCAGTAGAGCAACAACGGTGATGATCGGACGAGAAGAGGAAGACCATCATCGCACACAACTAAAAAAGCAACCAGCACACACACCACCATCACCAGCAAACACCACAACGACGACCATCACCACCACCGCCACCACCCCTGCCCCACGAGCCGCAGGAGCACCAGAAGTTGTTGTTGCTCGTAGTGGCTGGTGGTGGTTGGTGGTGGCTTCGTCCCGTGGTTTGGTGGTGGTTCCTGGTACGCACTCGTACAGCAGCAGCAGCATTTTTTTTTTTTTTGTCCATCCCATTTATTATCTGCTGCTGTACATCGTAGCTGCAACAGGCAGCTTCCGCACTCTGCAGACGAGCCGTCCACACGCACAGATTGCAACCACACCACCACCACCACCACCACCACCACCACCACCACCACCACCACCACCACCACTACGACCACCACCGACACCCCCGCCCCACTAGCCGCAGCAGCACTAGAAGCTGTTGTTGCTCGTAGTGGGTGGTGGGCGTCGGTGGTGGCTTGGCGTTGGTGGTGATGGTGGTGGTGTGCTTGTTCGTACTACAGCAGTACAAGTTTTCCAGGTAGGTACGTACCACCGCCGTGCTTCGATATACCTGGTAGTACGGCTGTTTCTGTGCAACGAGTGCACAGCTTGCTGTATAGTATACTAACCGGGCACAAAAGAACACCTCTTTTTTTCCTCTTTTTTTTTTTATACTCGAACTTTTCTTTGCATTGTACTAGCTGCTGCTGTACCTGCTCAGTTCGTCATTATGGTACCAGTTTTTTTTTTTTTTTCGCATTTTCGGTAATATAATATTATTCCAATATGTGACCTGCCCAGTACACAGAGTAGTATTAATAGTACACATATACATGATAATTTTGTTTCATTTTTTTACGATAACTTGATCTTGGAACCATTGTACCATTTTTCTTTTTATTATTATACCTGCACCTACGTACGTATTTGACCTGCCCAGTACACAGCAGTAGTACTAATAGTACACATACATCATGCCCTGCCAGTTTTCGTCGTTTCCATAAATTTAATAAAAATAATATGCACCAACACACACAGCCCAGCAAACCACTTAATACCCACTGTACAAGGTTGTTGCGCTGACACGCATCGCTTAACAAGAAATGTTGGCGGGTGGTGTTGGGGATGGTGGGACTACCAGCCCAGGGACCAACCGACCCACCCTGTAACTCTCTCACCCACCACGCACACCCATCAACTACTCGCCGGTCACTAAAAAAAAAGGTTTCTGTGCTGACACAAATCTCTTTAAAACAAAAACGATCCAATCAATCACGATTATTGTAGGAACACAGCAAAAAGAGAATAACCGCCAACGCAGTAGCTTAATGCAGTTAGGAGTTTGACCACTTGAAGGCGTCTGTCACGCTCCTCATTCCACCCGTTCCTGTAACAAGATGAGATGATGGCGCTCGTGTTTATTAGAGGTTTGTCAACTCCGGTAAGAAAAGAGCGAACATTCAAGCGCGGGGATGGTATAACAAATCAATGGTTGTGAATTAATGTAGATCAAGCTCAATGTTTGAGAGGGTGGGTAGAATTTTCGTGTGAGAGTGTCGATTCCGTTGTGGTTGTGTTTTTTGCATCTAAATCGTGCGGTTGCGTCGCGTTATGTAATGCGGATATTTGTTTCAAAAGCAAGTCACGTTCTTATCGGCAATGGTCGAGCCCTTCTCACCGTGTTATTTTCTCTCATCGAAATTTGTAATGCAGGGCTACCGCCACAAACCCGACCGAGTGAAATCGATAGAAAATTGTCTGAACAAACGAAATACGTTCTGGAATGCAGCGACAAACTAAAAATCAAAGTTGAAGCTTTTTTGATACCGAGCCCATTTTTCCACCTAGATTCGTTTTGTGCTTGAACGCTAAATGAAGAGTCAGAAATCATATGTATGCATACATCCATGATGGGAGGAGCATAACACGATTGACGCGGAATCCGCCTGTAGCGAGCGCAAGTGCAGGAATTTGAATGTCAAAAACTATAGCGTACCTGACGTGTCTTGTTGACAACCGGAGTATGAACAAGTGCGCCAGCTAGGAAACGGTATACCTGCGTTTTTCACTCCAGTCAGCGATATGGCGGAAATACGCCATTGAATATGTATGTCGTCGCCAATGATACCATACGGAGCTAAAGCGCTATATCCTACTTCACAACAGAGAACACTCGATGTAGAAAGGAAGCCGAGCACCATCGTATTCGGTGTGCCACTCCGCTGTCGATACATTACGCCCCCGGCAGTGGCAAGCGCCTATCCCGTTAACTACTGCACATCACCTTGTAGTATGTCGTTTGTCTGCTCAATAATCGATCAAAATATATTATCTACACTTGCAGTAGGCACCAGAGGGTCGCTGAGGTCTCAGCAACTGTGTATTAGCGTGGAAAACCAAGCAAGAGCAACGTAAGCGTAAACACATCTACCCGCCTCGATTACGGTGCAGTTCTGGTTCAAGATCCATGAACAGGAACATTGATGACATATTCTTGAACACAGAAAACAAAGCTAGAATTGGCCTTCAAACCGTCATCCGTAGAGTAAAGCGGTACGTCGAAAACACAAATGCACACAATCAAATAATAGTTTATATGGTGATCATGTCGTAGATATAGATACGAGATCGAGGCATGTCACCAGCAGCCCGTTTTAGACGCGTACCCGCTTGCGCATGTTCATGTTTAGTGCTACAGTGGAGAACGTGCGGAACCTTGCCTTTTTTTCAGCGTGTTACTGTTGTTAACGAAGACGCACGCTACGGGTGAAAGTATACGCATTGGTTTTTATGAGACTCCCAGCTCGAGGCGCTCTGAATCTCACACAAAACGTGACTAAACGTATATCAAGATTAGCAATCCCATGACAAAAGAGTACCCTTGATACAAATACTATATGGAACAGGATTAGATTGGCGTTGCCGGAATAATGGGTAATATAGTTCCTCACCGAAGCGGCCGCGTCAGTCACAAACGGTTGTGCAAAAAGACAATGCCATAATTATCGTACCACGAGTCGCGAGAACATCTGTCAACAAACTACTCAACTCGTTCGACATTATTGCTGCAACGGGTGCTAAACTGCCATGCGAACTACGTTCGATAGACGTGTAAGCATGGACCGCATGCATATGTCCTTGTATGTATTTGACGCCGAAGGGAATCTATCCGATCGGTTTACTTGTTTAATGCTGGACAAAAACGTGGTCCCGGCCTAATCCGGTTCTGATTCACAAGGCAGTGTTCGAACCATAACATTTACGCTCATGCTTAGTACCAACGACGTCGTCCGATCTAACGCTTGTGACGTAAGACAACATAAAGAAAAATCATAACCCTCACACTGTTCTTGGCAACCTATTAGGTACATTCCTTACGGCGGACCCGTTCTTCGATGCATTTCTATCGTCTGTCATGTCTCAAAGAACAAAATATTTCAAAAGATGCGGAACGGCATGCATCCAGCTCATGTCCTTTTCAAACTGGCATAAAAATAGGGCGCCCTAGCGATATTTGGTCCAGCCTGGGCTTTCCTCCTCGAAGTAGAAACGGCATTGCCTCCTCGTATAAAAGGTCCTTGGGATATGAAAACTGAAACAGCCGGAGCCGACACGACGACAATCGTATTCAGCGCAAACGTCACTCACTTAAAATATATACCTCGTTTGACTACTGCACAGCTGTACCACGGATCTAGTCCAACCGAACTGCTCACACAATTTTCCCGGATATCTCGGGGAAAAATCGAATCGTACACTCAGTTTTTACATCAAACCCAGGGAAGGTCTCGGAACGGTTAGAAACGCTAAGACGAGCTCTCTTCTTGGCGGGTGCCTGTCGAACGCAGATGAGGCCATCCTGAGAGGAGCTGGGCTTCTCTGAGTAGGTGTCACGTAAGCGAAGCCGGCTGATGTCCACCATATCATCCGCCGCATGTCGTTTGCAGTACACCGCCGTCTTGCTCCCCGAGACATTGAAACTCGGTATCTTCATGCAGGTGTCATGCGAGCAACGCCGAGTTACGACGTCTACCATGTTATCCGCCGCATGCTGCTTGCAGTACACCCCCGACTTGCTGCCCTCGACATTGAAGCTCGGCCTTTTAATGCAGGTTTCATGTGAGCAACGCCGGTTGACGACGTCTACCATATAATCCGCTGCATGCTGCTTGCAGTACACAGCCGTCTTGCTGCCCTTGACATTGAACCTCGGCTGCTTCATGCAGGTGTCATATGAGCAACGCCTGCTGCAAACGTCCACCATGCCGTTGGGAGCATGCCCTTTACAGTAGACCGCTGCCTTGCTGCCCGAGACATTAAAACTCGGTATCTTCATGCAGGTGTCATGTGAGCAACGTCGGGTTACGACGTCCACCATGTCATCCGCCGCATGAAGCTTGCAGTACACGGGCTTCCTGCTCCCCTCGACATTAAACCTCGGCTCCTTCATACAGGTATCATAGGAGCAGCGCTTGCGGCAAACGTTCACCATACCGTCTCAGCATGTAGCTTGCAGTACACCGCCTTTGCTGCCCTCGACATTGAACTTGGTTGCTTCATACAGGGGTTAGTGAGCAACGCCTGCTGCAACGTTCACCATGCCGTCTGCCGCATGTAGTTTGCAGTACAACGCCGTCTTGCTGCCCTCCACATTGAAATACGGGCGCGTCATGCAGGCGTCATGTGAGCAACGCCGGGTTACGACGTCCATCATGCTATCCGGTGCATGCTGCTTGCAGTACAACGCCACCGTGCTGCCCTCGACATTGAACCTCGGCTGCTTCATGCAGGTGTCATATGAGCAACGCCTGCTGCAAACGTTCACCATGCTGTTGGGAGCATGCTGCTTGCAGTACACCCCCGTCTTGCTTCCCTCAACATTGAACACCGGCTGCTTCATGCAGGTGTCATGTACACAACGCCTGCTGTTGACGTTCACCATGCCGTCCTCAGCATGTAGCTTGCAGTACGCCCCGATGTTACCTTCGAAAGCAAACCCCCCCCACTTCATGCAGCCATCGCGTGAGCAACGCCCCATTATCGCCGGACGCCAGTTGGAGGCGACGAAGGTGGGAATACCTTAGGAAGATCAGGTGGCGAGTGAATTACAGCAAGGATATACGAGGGTCAGGCTGAGCGGTCACTCCAAAATCTTGTAGATATGCCAGCGGTAAGCGAAGATTAAACGGTTCTAATCGCCACGCGCGGCATTAAAATGGTCCCACATATTGGCTCTACTAAATCAGCGGGAAGGGAGACTGCCTGTTACAATGACCAACCATCGGACATTGTGCCGCTGTTCGTTTGTTCAAGGTTTTTGTTCAGTTCGGTTTGCATGAAGAGAGTTTATGATCGGAGGGGAAGCCAAAAAATATATATCCAACAACCATGTGGTTCACGAGATAGTGACGATGTTGCACTCAACTATATTGGAATATACTCTGGTGTATGTATAGTTATGTGCCCGAATGATCCGTCTTTTTTTCGAACATATCTCTTTGTAGGAGCACATTGCGGTATAATGCTAACGACGTCGACACTGCATGCCTGTCTACACACGTTGGTCGAGGTCTGGGCTTGATCCGAACACTGTATATCGCATATCATGCTCCTAAAGGTGTTATTTCGGCCGGAGTCGCTACAACGATTTCCCGGGTGCTCTGCATGAGGACATATTTTAAACGCACTCACCCAATTAGAATTGCCTATTTGTGGCCTTCTCGCGAGCTCATGAGCAGACAGCCCAGATATTAGAGTGAACCACAGGCAGACAAAATAACATGCAGAGGACGAAACGTTGGACGTAACGTTACAACGCCGCCCATAGGAAACCAGCCGGCAATACGGTGCATGTGTGAAACGCAAATCTGTGATGCACTGCGGTGGCTGATAACAGTTGTGTTTATCGGAGCCTTCGGTCCTTAAGCAACCTTCTATCCTTCTGTGCTGCTGGTGTGTGTGGAAGATGCACACTAACTCTGGACGGAAAGGTCAGGATCAGACAGCATGCAAAGACCGCAAAAATGCGCTACAACACCGCCTAGCAACACACACGCACCCTTAACAAATATCCTACTTTTTTCCCTCTCACGAGCTCATGAGCAGACAGCCCAGACATACCAGTGACACACAGGGAGACAAAAATAGCATGCAGAGGACGAAACGTTACAACGCTGACCTCGATAAGGACCGGCGGGTAACACGGTGCGTGTGTGACACGCCACTCTGCGCTGTACTGTTTTAGCTATAAATAATTGTGTTGATCGGAGCCTGCTGTCCGTAAGCAACCATCCACCTTTTGGTGCTGCTGTTGTGTGTGGCAGATGCACACTGGTTCTGGACGGAAAGGTGAGGATTATAAAGCATGCAAATGCTATAAAATACGTTACAACCTCGCCTAGCACCAGACGCAGTAGCGGGCCACACGAAGCGCGTGCGGCCGGCCCGCCGTTTCCGGCTGTGGCTATTATTAGTTGCTTTATGGGGGGCTTCCATTCGTCATTAGTCATCAACCATCACCACGACTATCTCTTCTGTCTGCCGCAGTCCTGTCCATAAATGTGTCTCGCGTCTGGCACCCGCCGCGAAATACACTACCGGGTGCATTGTAACATGGAGCTTCGTTCGTATGGCAAATTGGTCACGATTACCGATTTTGGATTCGAAGCAGTAAGTTCAATATTTCGGCGAGTCCATGCCTACTTGGTTTTCCTTCGTTTTTGAGTTTTGTTTTGAATTGTGTCCGCAACCTAGACACCAGACACAGCACACGAGCACTGCCGAGTGCCTGCTACAACTAGCTGGATACAACGCTATATATACACGCCTGCCGTCTGCAAACAGAACAAAACGCGATCCCACGCTCTTTCGGTGTTTTGTCCGCGCGGTATTGCTTTGGGCCCCTACTGTTGTACTTCATAGATGTTTCATTTATCAGATCCTACGACCAGCTTTTATTGCGGTGCTTTACCGCAATTGGCACCAGCAGATGCAAAGCAAGACTGCGATTTGACTAGGCAGTCGAGAGCACCGGCGATCCACAGTCGACAGAGTAAGGCGCTGCATACTTCATATATATACACACCACCGGATTTATACATAAAACGAGGAAAAATAAGAAGGAACGTTCCAGCCAACAATCAAGAAGCGTGATATCTATCAAACTCGTCAAATCATCCTTCGAACAGCGAGTTACGGGTTAGCGGTGCAAGGTGTGCCTTTTATCTCTGCACACCAAAACCAAGTAATTTTGTTTTTAGCCCGCACACAAAGAGGCAGTAAGCATCGATGCCCGTACTAAACTAAAGTCGTTGGTATCTCTGACACAAAAAACTGAGTCGATTTTGACCGCTCGCAAGAAAACAAAGCAAATTCCGATTCAAACACAGAAAACAACTGGTTTTTGAACCTAACACTACAATCAAGACAATTTCGATCCCCATTTTGAAACCAAGACAAATTCGAAGCTGCTACAGTTAAACTAAGTCAATTTTAATCACGCGCACAATAACTGAGTACCCACACTGGAACTAAGTTGATTTCGATCCACACACCAAAAACAAATGTTGTTTGGCTAATAGCACAAAAATGTCGTATATTTCTATCCAGACACTATGTAGAAATAGGTCATTATCGAACGACACACAAAAACCAAGTCAACTGCGACACCTACACCGATATCAATTCGATTTACACCCCCCTCACAAAAAATGTCATTCGCGGATCATTCCCCAAACCCAAGTAATTTCCAATCCGTACACTAAAACAAAAATTTTCGTCGTGCACACAAAACCCAAGGCAAGATCCACCACGCACAGAGAACAAATCAGATTAGACCACCAACACATAACCGAAGTCCATTTCAACTCAATTCAAAACAAGTCAGTTTCGCCCCTAACACAAGAATCAAGTCTATTGCGACCACATACACTAAATGTAGTAAACTTGGATTCCCACACAAAAACAAAGCCAATTTGGACCCCTAAACAAAAACGGATATGATTCATAACGTCGTACTATGACACAGTAATCGTATGATATCATACCATGTGTGGTAGGTTTTCAAATCGTTTTTTGCGCCACTCTCCTAAGCATGTCCCGTAGGGGAACCTTGTTCGTATTACCTATTTCGACCGGGTAGGTAGTACCCTATCTGTGCCCGCAACAACCGTGCGCTTGTACGGTGCAGGCAGCACACCATGCAGCAGCCGCTGTAGTGAGCAGCATCGAGTTGGTGAGTTGTAGGAACGGGGGAGAGTCTATGGTGTAGTTGAGCGGATACCCGCGGCCATGTTAGGTTGGTTTGCAGATTGACTTCATTCCTATTGTGCGGCTTCTTCGTCTTGTGTGTTTTAAGCGGGAAAGCGTCATGCTTTCCGGACAAATTTAGTTTTTTTATGGTTTTCGGGTCTTCGTAGGGCACCAGCACCTTCGGGTTAGGTCTGCGCAAAAGGAAGAATGAGGCCATTGATGTTTTTATAGAAGAGTTGAGTCACATTGCCCACAATATCTCAAAGTCAACATAGCGGCTTCAGACAGTGACACCGAGAAACCGTTTACAACTTAAACATTGGAGTGGGACATTATCCGCAGAATGTGTATCACCAATTGACAGAGCAACAAGCAAATCACTACGTACACGAATTCGAGAATGGAGAAGCGGTTTTAAAACGGCTGAAAAATACGATTGCCTCGCTCGTGTGTTCGACATGTGCATCATTTTAGGTTACGAAATAACACAGCACAACAGTAGCACAGCAAAGCTTAACCTCGAGCCGTTGACAGATGATAGTCGACGCTCGAAAAAATATAGAGCGGGAGAAATGTTGAAATGGTGCACCGTACATAGCTCGGGCGTTGTGTGCTATTGGCAGAGGTAACCATGTTGTCCTGCTATTATTTTCAGGCTGAGCTGCATGCCGAACAAGAGAGCACTCCGGAGATGAGCGTGTTAGCCGCAGTGCAGCGTGCACCGGGCTTGGAGCCATCGGTTGAGCGCTTGTCTCTCACCAGTCGACGTTTAGTTTGGGTCGGTGTTTGTACGATGTATTGTGTGCCGGGCCGTGTAGTGTTTATTGATACGTTTGATGATGCTTGCTGCGTCTGAGTTCTTGATACAGTCCGGAAAATGAGGAGGTCGATTATGCGTTTTTCCACTTCATACGTATGCATATGATATTCACGTGTGGGTTGAATCAATGCGAGATGCCCCCCACCGACGTCGAGGCTGCTGCTGTTGCAAGGTGATGGCTGCGAGTTCATGGTACACCAATATTTATGTTATACTTGGGTTGGGGGAGTGAGCTGTATGGCGCGGCTGTGCGTTGCTCTAACAGAGTTGGCGCTGTGTGATGTGCGATCTTGCGCACTCGCACGGTAACAACATCTCGATTTGTAGCAAAATTGTGAAAACAATTTACTACCAAATAGTGTATTATTTACCTCGTCAGAAAAGTGACCGAGTACACCGTTTGAGAAAACCCATCTCACGCTGGTCGTTGTGCGCAAAACAAGCACATATTTTGGCATCGTATATGACTCAATAGGGACGTTTTAAGCTCAGATTCATAAATAAGCCCCCATTCGGAGTTTATAATGGTTCTCAAAATAAAAAGGAACACAACTAAACAAACAAATATGTGATACCTTTTCAACCTTTGACCTTTCACGACCTGAGCGAAGCTATCGGCGGCTACGCACATGCCGACAGTACACGGTACAGCATTTATGTTGCGAACGGGGACCACCCACAATGTCCAATTCCTGTCATCCCCTACAGCAGCAGTACTAGCCCTCATAGGACCCTGATGTAGGGAAACTCTCTAACCTATTCATGCAACAGCAGCTAGGGTGGAGACGAGCGTGCTAGACATGCTACTTTTTCATCTCATTTTTATTGATATACCTATTATAGTGGTGAAATCGATCCTACTCTTTACTTTATCTGCGGATCTCGCCCGCATGTAAATGCCTTCTTGCGCGGTTTATTCACCGGCACGCGTGTCCGCATCGACCGTAGCGGCCATCGACGACGATGCTTCCGCTCCGCGCCGCACGCGCTTGTGTCGGCGTTCGACATCGGAATCTACGGCGGGTATATGCGAACTCTGCGAGCCCTGTCCGCCCTGTCAGCATTTAAACGCAACGCCTCGCCACAGGAACAATGTCTCATCGTGATAATATTGTGGCATGCTATCCGGCCTCCGGTGCCTCGGAAGGGTCGACTGTCCTGCCAGCTCCGCCGTATGGGGGGAAACGGTGGGGAAGAACCCAAGGTCGAGATCTACGACTTGGTCCGCACAAATAACCGCCGTCCATGTTTCGTTTCGATTACGTATAATACATGAGAAAACATTCCGTAGGGGAACCTTGTTCGTATACCTATTTCGACGGGTAGGTAGTACCCTATCTGTGCCCGCAACTACCGTGCGCTTGTACGGTGCAGGCAGCACACCATGCAGCAGCCGCTGTAGTGAGCAGCATCGAGTTGGTGAGTTGTAGGAACGGGGGAGAGTCTATGGTGTAGTTGAGCGGATACCCGCGGCCATGTTAGTTTGGTTTGCAGATTGACTTCATTCCTATTGTGCGGCTTCTTCGTCTTGTGTGTTTTAAGCGGGGAAGGTTAATGCTTTCCGGACGAATTTAGTTTTTTTTTTATGGTTTTCGGGTCTTCGTAGGGCACCAGCACCTTCGGGTTAGGTCTGCGCAAAAGGAAGAATGAGGCCATTGATGTTTTTATAGAAGAGTTGAGTCACATTGCCCACAATATCTCAAAGTCAACATAGCGGCTTCAGACAGTGACACCGAGAAACCGTTTACAACTTAAACATTGGAGTAGGACATTATCCGCAGAATGTGTATCACCAATTGACAGAGCAACAGCAAATCACTACGTACACGAATTCGAGAAGGAGAAGCGGTTTTAAAACCTGAAAAATACGATTGCCTCGCTCGTGTGTTCGACATGTGCATCATTTTAGGTTACGAAATAACACAGCACAACAGTAGCACAGCAAAGCTTAACCTCGAGCCGTTGACAGATGATAGTCGACGCTCGAAAAAATATAGAGCGGGAGAAATGTGAAATGGTGCACCGTACATAGCTCGGGCGTTGTGTGCTATTGGCAGAGGTAACCTGTTGTCCTGCTATTATTTTCAGGCTGAGCTGCATGCCGAACAAGAGAGCACTCCCGAGATGAGCGTGTTAGCCGCAGTGCAGCGTGCACCGGGCTTGGAGCCATCGGTTGAGCGCTTGTCTCTCACCAGTCGACGTTTAGTTGGGTCGGTGTTTGTACGATGTATTGTGTGCCGGGCCGTGTAGTGTTTATTGATACGTTTGATGATGTTTGCTGCGTCTGAGTTCTTGATACAGTCCGGAAAATGAGGAGGTCGATTATGCGTTTTTCCATTCATACGTATGATATGATATCACGTGTGGGTTGAATCAATGCGAGATGCCCCCCACCGACGTCGAGTGCTGCTGTTGCAAGGTGATGGCTGCGAGTTCATGTACACCAATATTTATGTTATACTTGGGTTGGGGAGTGAGCTGTATGGCGCGGCTGTGCGTTGCTCTCAGAGTTGGCGCTGTGTGATGTGCGATCTTGCGCACTCGCACGGTAACAACATCTCGATTTGAAGCAAAATTGTGAAAACAATTTACTACCAAATAGTGTATTATTTACTTCGTCAGAAAAGTGACCGAGTAAACCGTTTGAGAAAACCCATCTCACGCTGGTCCTTGTGCGCAAAACAAGCACATATTTTGGCATCGTATATGACTCAATAGGGACGTTTTAGCTCAGATTCATAAATAAGCCCCCATTCGGAGTTTATAATGGTTCTAAAATAAAAAGGAAACAACAAACAAACAAATATGTGATACCTTTTCAACCTTTGACCTTTCACGACCTGAGCGGCTATCGGCGGCTACGCACATGCCGACAGTACACGGTACAGCATTTATGTTGCGAACGGGGACCACCCACAATGTCCAATTCCTGTCATCCCCTACAGCAGCAGTACTAGCCCTCATAGGACCCTGATGTAGGGAAACTATCTACCCTATTCATGCAACAGCAGCTAGGGTGGAGACGTGCGAGCTAGACATGCTACGTTTTCATCTCATTTTTATTGATATACCTATTATAGTGGTGAAATCGATCCTACTCTTTACTTTATCTGCGGATCTCGCCCGCATGTAAATGCCTTCTTGCGCGGTTTATTCACCGCCGCGCGTGTCCGCATCGACCGTAGCGGCCATCGACGACGATGCTTCCGCTCCGCGCCGCACGCGCTTGTGTCGGCGTTCGACATCGGAATCTACGGCGGGTATATGCGAACTCTGCGAGCCCTGTCCGCCCTGTCAGCATTTAAACGCAACGCCTCGCCACAGGAATAATGTCTCATCGTGATATATATTGTGGCGTGCTATCCGGCCTCCGGTGCCTCGGAAGGGTCGACTGTCCTGCCAGCTCCGCCGTATGGGGGGAAACGGTGGGGAAGAACCCAAGGTCGAGATCTACGACTTGGTCCGCACTCTTGGCAAATAACCGCCGTCCATGTTTCGTTTCGATTACGTATAATACATGAGAAAACGTTAACTGTTTCGTTTTCGAGAGCACCAGAGCTTGAGCAAAGAACACGGGTTGTTATCGTGACACAAGCGCGAGCATGACCGACGTAGGCGTGGCGGGCACAGGCATGTAGAGGGGATGGGGTAAGTGAGCAGTGGCCGGTGTGGCATCTTGCAGTCGCCTCCCCGAGGAGGGCAGACGGTCGCACGAGGTCGACTATGAAGTGGGAAATAGCGCGAATGCGAACGACGTGAAAAAGCCCTCTCTGGACTAATTATAAGGAGTATAATATTTGTATAATACTGTACACGTGCGGGTTTGCAGAGACGTGGATTTTTATGCCGATGCCTTGTGCACAGCTCAGAGCGAAAGGCAGATTATACATTAAAACAGGCAATAAGATTGTGGTTGTGGTGTGTTGTGCCTGAACCTTTCGCACAGGTCAGATAGTGGCGAGACACCCCTTCTGGTTGGTGTTTCCAATTTTGGGAACATACTAGACCTACTTCGGTCTCCATACGAGGGGTACACACATTTCATTCGGCGTATGTATAGCTGGAAACGCGATGAATGAGCCACGAACTGGTACCATACAGTTTGGTCTGCATCACTTGATATCAATTTTAATCAAGTTCCTTGATTACTAGTCTCATTAAATAGCTGAAATCAATTTTCACTTGAATAACATTATCAAAATAAGCTGATTTCAACTTGCACTTTTTGTCACCGAAATTTTATAACCGCAGTAGATAACCGAAGAGTGGCACTCTTGGGAAAACATGACGACCTCGGTGGTATTCCTATTTAGGGCGACTGCAACCAACTTCAGCTGAGGCGGGGGATCGGAACAGAGGCCAGTACAGGAGTTGCAACCAAAGGGGTGTTGAGATAGGGCACGTGGACTTTGGGATCCTGCAGGGTAGCTGCATGGGCGTAAGTTGGACGTGCTTTTCGCAGTAAGGTTCTGCCATCTTTTAACTGATCGTCCGAAAACCGAGGAACCAAATCTAACTGGGTTTCGACGGAATGTATTTGCATGTCTCCAACGGGGGGATATTCCATGTATTTGTAATAGCGTAGCATGCAGAGGGATTTTTAGTGAACTCTTCGAGTCCGGCTAGCCCACTCGGCCGCTAGGCGATTCCATCCGAACAAAATACACGGACTGAGGCCATCCTTGGTTCACGCACGTGGTATGTCGTCGGCCGGTCCCCGCCGCCGCCTGTCTATGAAATTAGGTGCAAGTAGAACTCATCCCATCCGCAATTAATCGTACAAGTATGGACTCTATGTACTGCTGCTGCTACTACGTCTGCTGTGTGTGTCAGCTGTGTGTCGGTAGAGTCTACGCCCTTCATAAGCTATCGGCGGCTACGCACATGCCGACAGCACACGGTACAGCATTTATGTTGCGAACGGTGACCACCCACAATGTGCATATCCTGCCATCCCATAGAGCAGCAGTACTAGCCCTCATAGGACCCTGATGTGGGGAAACTCTCTACCCTATTCATGCAACAGCAGCTAGGGTGGAGACGTGCGAGCTAGACATGCTACTTTTTCATCTCATTTTTAGTGATATACCTATTACAGTGGTGAAATCGATCCTACTCTTTACTTTATCTGCGGATCTCGCCCGCATGTAAATGCCTTCTTGCGCGGTTTATTTACCGGCGCGCGTGTCCGCATCGACCGTAGCGGCCATGGACGACGATGCTTCCGCTCCGCGCCGCACGCGCTTGTGTCGGCGTTCGACATCGGAATCTACGGCGGGTATATGCGAACTCTGCGAGCCCTGTCCGTCCTGTCAGCATTTTAACGCAACGCCTCGCCACAGGAATAATGTATCATCGTGATATATAATGTAGCGTGCTATCCGGCCTCCGGTGCCTCGGAAGGGTCGACTGTCCTGCCAGCTCCGCCGTATGGGGGGAAACGGTGGAGAAGAACCCAAGGTCGAGATCTACGACTTGGCCACACTCTTGGCAAATAACCGCCGTCCATGTTTCGTTTCGATTACGTATAATACATGATAAAACGTTACTGTTTCGTTTTTCAAGGAGCACCAGAGCTTGAGCAAAGAACACGGGTTGTTATCGTGACCACAAGCGCGAGCATGACCGACGTAGGCGTGGCGGGCACAGGCATGTAGAGGGGATGGGGTAAGTGAGCAGTGGCCGGTGTGGCATCTTGCAGTCGCCTCCCCGAGGAGGGCAGACGGTCGCACGAGGTCGACTATGAAGTGGGAAATAGCGCGAATGCGAACGACGTGAAAAAGCCCTCTCTGGACTAATTTATAAGGAGTATAATATTTGTATAATACTGTACACGTGCGGGTTTGCAGAGACGTGGATATATATGCCGATGCCTTGCTGCACCAGCTCAGAGCGAAAGGCAGATTATACATTAAAACAGGCAATAAGATTGTGGTTGTGGTGTGTTGTGCCTGAACCTTTCGCACAGGTCAGATAGTGGCGAGACACCCCTTCTGGTTGGAGTTTCCAATTTTGGGAACATACTAGACCTACTTCGGTCTCCATACGAGGGGTACACACATTTCATTCGGCGATATGTATAGCTGGAAACGCGATGAATGAGCCACGAACTGGTACCATACAGTTTGGTCTGCATCACTTGATATCATTTTTAATCAAGTTCCTTGATTACTAGTCTCATTAAATAGCGTGAAATCAATTTTCACTTGAATAACATTTATTAAAATAAGCTTGATTTCAACTTGCACTTTTTGTCACCGAACTTTTATAACCGCAGTAGATAACCGAAGAGTGGCACTCTTGGGAAAACATGACGGACCTCGGTGGTATTCCTATTTTAGGGCGACTGCAACCAACTTCAGCTGAGGCGGGAGATCGGAACAGAGGCCAATACAGGAGTTGCAACCAAAGGGGTGTTGAGATAGGGCACGTGGACTTTGGGATCCTGCAGGGTAGCTGCATGGGCGTAAGTTGGACGTGCTTTTCGCAGTAAAGGTTCTGCCATCTTTTAACTGATCGTCCGAAAACCGAGGAACATAAATCTAACTGGGTTTCGACGGAATGTATTTGCATGTCTCCACCGGGGGGATATTCCATGTATTTGTAATAGCGTAGCATGCAGAGTGATTTTTAGTGAAACTTCTTCGAGTCCGGCTAGCCCACTCGGCCGCTAGGCGATTCCATCCGAACAAAATACACGGACTGAGGCCATCCTTGGTTCACGCACGTGGTATGTCGTCTGGCCGGGTCCCCGCCGTGCCGCCTGTCTTAGAAATTAGGTGCAAGTAGAACTCATCCCATCCGCAATTAATCGTACAAGTATGGACTCTATGTACTGCTGCTGCTACTACGTCTGCTGTGTGTGTCAGCTGTGTGTCGGTAGAGTCTACGCCCTTCATTCTGCTGCAATTATTTGTAGGAATAGAAACCTCGTACTACTGTACCTGTCTGTACTGCTGATGCTGATGCTGTAGTGGAATACGTCTGACGCACTCCGTTACCTGGAGACGTATTCCACTACCTGGTTCTTCTATACAATCAATAGTCAAAATAGAGCTAGAGGAATTGTTGACTCAGACGCGGGGTGTGTCGGCTGAGCGGGGAGCGGCCCGCCCCGACCCGCTCTCCGCCGTAACATTTGGCGACAAGTACTTACTCTACTCTTTTTGCACTTGTAAGGCTGTGTACTATGTAGTGCGTTCAATTCGCCATCAAGAGTGTTTGCGCAAAAGACTTTTTAGAAAAATACATTTCCAAAAATTGACCCGCGGTAACAATTAGCGGTATTTGTTTTGAAAAAACGACCTGAAAATATTTTTCAGAAGTAACGATTTGGCCAAAATTTGCGGTACTTTTTGTGCTCTCTGTTCATTGGCGTACAACGTACCGATATTTCACCCGACGCACTGGGTCTCATCGACACCACCGGGAGCCGTACCTTGCACACCCGACAAAAGCGCTGCTACTCACAACACGGCAACTAACCGCGGAGCGCACCGAGGCTCAAAAGGTGTAGGCTGGGGTATGGCACGGACGAGTGGCGTTGGGCTGTCACGGCGGGCCGCTGCTGCGGCACCCGCCCACTTGGTGTCGTCGCGAAAGGTGCCTCGATCAGAAATTGGTAGTCGTACGTGCCGCCTGTATACCTCCCCATGATACAGCATGAAAAGTCTTGTGTACCATCTCCGTAACACGACCGTGGTGGCGGCAGCACAGCAGCTGAAGCTACAGCTGCAGCAGCAGCAGCAGCAGCAGCAGCAGCAGCAGCAGCGGCGGCGGCGGCGGCGCGGCGGGGGCGGGCGCGGAGGCGACTGCGCCGCTGTGCGAGGGGGTCGGGCGTGCTTGAATCGTAGCGTTGGCACTCGTAGGCTCGAGCAGCAGCACAATAGTAAGAAAAAAAGCCAATCCCATGATTGAAAGTAGCAAAAACGGAAGCTGCTCGCTGCTGAGCTGCTGCTGCTGCTGCTGAGCTACGAGTACTACTGCTGCTGAGCTGCTGCTGCTGCTGCCGACCCTAGCCACCCCTAGGAGAGTACGAGTAGCTGCTGCTAAAATTGTCTGCTGGCTGCTGCTTCTGCTTGCTATCTGGGTATACAGCGGCTGCCGCCGATGTTGGGTTGCTGTTGCTGTTGATATATACGCTGGCTTGTATTCGTTGCTGTTTTGCTATAGGATGCACCTGGTACCTGGTACCACGAGTCTTACGTACATACGTACGTTCGTACTGTGCTGGTCTAAGAATTCCTTTTTGTTTCTTCGTTTTTGTCTCCCCGTGCTCACTCGCTTCCCTGTTTCACACGGCACGAAGGGTTTGCAAAGTCTTTTTTATTTGCTTTTGCGCAAACACTTAGAAATCGTGAGGGAAAGGAAATTCACTTTTTTTAGCGTCCAGAAAAATATTTTCTGAAAAGACTTTTGCGCAAACACTCTAATGTCAAATACTCCGTGTGCGTGAACGATTATGTCATGATGTCCATCAGTATGATGTCGAGCGGCCTAACTTGTTTTGTCGATTCATTTTGTGTTTCAATTCGGATAAACACAATATAACCGTTGATTATGGACTCGGACTCACCCATGGCACGGGCCATGGATCATGCACGTGGAGACAACAACGATTGATTGTGCTTCGCATCACACACACGAACGACCGTCTGACCTACTCCGCTTTCTGGTGATTCCATTCAAACAATATATAAAAGACACGCGTACACGGGTTGCCACCAGCTGGGCGGGGCACGGGTCGGTGGTGCGCCCCGATCCGCCACCCACGCCGCATCCCCGGTGAAGTATTTTTGTTGTAGCTTGTAGCTATTCCTGGTATTCACCATGTACAGCTTTTTTTGTACGCACGTGGTTCATATGTACTGGTACGGGAACTATTCATATCATTTTACTGCTCTAGGTCCTACGCCCTGGTCAAGCATGAAACAATTGAAATTGACGCGGCTCAAGGCTGAGCCCAATAGAACAACTCAGATGAAACGTTGAATTCGTGCGTGATTTAGCGACAGGTTATTAGAGTGCCAGTTGAAACGTTGGAGCCAGATATTTTATATCAGACCAACTATCGAATTGATGGATGATAGGCGACAGATCAATTTATTGGTTGAACTTGGACTAAGTATCAGGTTTTGGGAAGGGGAAGACAAATAATTGATTAAAATAGACGTTAAAACACTGTTGAAAATCAGGGGATTTGGGGATACAAATAAATTGACACGACAGTACAAACGGCAAAAATGTTTCTGCAAGATTTTCGTCGCTGTTTGCTGTTGTGTGTGATCGTGTGGAAGGCATCATCGCAGATTCGATCGTACCTCTCTCCAGTTACAG
The DNA here is from genome assembly GCA_008828725.1 of Saccharina japonica. Classification (NCBI taxonomy): domain Eukaryota; class Phaeophyceae; order Laminariales; family Laminariaceae; genus Saccharina; species Saccharina japonica. The sequence goes on along the minus strand of MEHQ01004333.1, from coordinate 115,607 downwards.
AATAAATACCTATCAGTTTCAAGGTAAAACATATTATACAACATATTATACAAATTTCAAGATAAATATCCCACCCTAACTTTACAAAAAAATCCCGATGAGCATGACAGAAAACAATGAAAAATGGAGGCCCAAAACTCTACTCGTGAACGAAATCCCTTTATAACTGAGCGAGATAGGTGATTCCATACTTGTAAAAAAATGAAAAATGTATTTGTTTTTTTTCTGATTAAAGTCGAAAACGAGTTGAAAAGTAATTTTCTGAAACTCACTAAGATTCGACAAAGCAGTCTAACTAAGCCTAGACACGCCGCACTCCACACAAACACTATGTATTGTTCCAAGATTCGCCTACTAGCCAGCACAGAATCATCAGGCAGTACAGCAGTTGCGAATAAACATGTAAGTGCATACGCAGTATTATACCCATACCATACCAGGTACGACAGGTAGATGGTGCATTCGCGTACGTACATCAGATTGCTCCTACTATCAGTGGTACGCAACAAGGTACCACAGCAACACAACAGTGGTTGTTAATAACAGTTGTGCAAGCAGTTATACCATGCGTGCGTCGTGACGCGAAGATACGTACGAGTATATCTTACTACCTAAATTCAGACGGACCGGGCCGCTGGAGCGGAAAGCACCCTCTCGTGTTAGCGGTACTACCTTACAGTCTCCTCAACGTCAAAAGTATGTTGGATTGGTTTTATCCAAGACCGGTTGTATTGCAAGGCGATGTGGAGCCAAAGTGGCCGCTCGCATTAAGCTGTAATTTTTTTTCAACAATTGACCCGCCACACAAAAGATAAATTGCAACATCCAGAGAGGCTCGCGGAATGTGCGAACTATTTCACCACAACGCTGCTATACTGCTCTTCAAAAAATGTTGGAGATCACGCGAGTCTTCGATTGGCGACCGTTCAGGCCGCCGGCGAAGCCCCCTCGTCTGGACCTACCCACAGGCGCGAATGTATTTGGTTGTATATACCAGGAATGCACGAAGTACTAATACATATGGTGCAGTTATTTTCAGACAGGGCAGGCCGTGTGCACGGCTTGCCCGTAGACGATATCCTAGCATGCAGTATGAGTAAGGGCTAACGGCATGGTAGTCTTCAATGTGCATATTGCTCAACAGCGTCTCCCACCCCTCAGAGCCACCTGCATTCACTTCTGCAGGCATCCATACCAGGTCCATTCCAGCCTGGTCAATGGCAATACAGGTGTTTGAACAAGTCACACCCAAACTCGCACCTGGAGAGATTGTAACACCCCGCGTCAGACCACTGGACACCACTGGTAAAAATAAGACGTAGGCACGACTTCGATCGTCCAGGAGGTGTAGGTGCAGACTGCTGTGTACTGCCTGTCGCTGCATGGCTGCACGAAATTAAACATGGAGACCTTATGCGACCCCTATCCCCCCAAAACATCGGCCCCAAAACATATTATAAAACTTAGGAATGTATAAAAAAAGGGCAGCGGCCAAAAAAAGGTATACCTCGTCCATTTGCGGCCAAAATCAGGTACATACTTAAAACCAAGTCAAAAACGCACTCCACGTGCGCTGCCATTGGTCCAAAACTCGTTGTACCGGTTTTTGCCTCTTCAAAACCCAGGTATACCTGATTTTGTCTACTCTGCTTGACTTTCACTTTTTTTTGTCGTTTTTAAGCCAATCAGAGGCCCTTCATAGTTCCACCCTATGCCCCCTATACAAATGCCGACGTACGCGGAGACCCCCTTATCCCTTGTGATGGAAAGAGACAATGAGGATGAATAAAGGGAAAGAGAAATCCTCAATGCGAAAGAGACTTTGGTAGTCTCTCGTTATCTCAGACCGAAGGGGATGCCCTCAGAGTTTAGTTGGTTCGGAATGGCAGAGACAGTAGTTCAGGTCAAGGAGAAAGGAAGGAGAAGAAATTGGTCTTTTATTATCGCCACAGCAGGATGGAAGCAAATTCCCAGACTGAAAGAGGGGCTGTGACAGCCTACTCTTCTCGTCACTATAATTCTACGTCCGCTCCTACAGTAGATCTATCAGATACTCTGCAAGAGTCGTGCACGCACGCGTTCTCCTACGTCAAACTACCCGCATTCTCCTAGCAGTTGTAGATCACCAACTTACAGTTCTACGTCTCAAGCACATCGAACACAGCAAAGAACGTCCTTCTTACTCGTACTCGTACTCGAGTAGTCTCTGACTACTCAACTCTCTGTCCAATCATATACTCGTCAACTGTACTGGCTAGCTCTACCTCAGTATTGTTAGTCTAACAGCAGTCTTATCACGCTCTGTACGTTAGTTACTCTTACCGCAGTGGCTAGCAGTCAGTCTCTCAGCAGGATAGCCTGCTACCTGCTTACTGGGAGACTGACTCATCCCCTAGTCCCTACTATGTAACGCCTCGAAATACTCCATAAACCCAATATCACCTCAATAGCCCACCTTGCTCCACTGTCGCCATTTCTTAAGGCGTGCAGTGGAACAACTACTCGTACGTGATATTGCTCGCCAGCAATTCTACGGTTAACGTGCATGTATACCAAATTGACTCATAACTCCGAAAAAAAAAATTATCTGAAAAATTGACTGAAAAAAATTCTCGTCTACAAAATAAAATTTTGTGTACCCTAATTTCTCAACAGTACGTCTTCGTATCAACCCCATTGGTTTCTGTATCGACTGTCACGTCAATACTGTAGTTAAAACCCCCATCCCTGCCCAATACAGTATCAACCTCCCTGGACCTCTTGCCGACTTGTTACGTCAATACTGCGGTAGGATCCTTCCCCCCTGCCCAATAGTCTCAACCCCATTGGTTTCTGTACCGACTGTTACGTCAATACTGTAGTTAAAACCCCCATCCCTGCCCAATATAGTACCAATCCCCCCACGTCTCATCTACTCCAGCGATGGCTTGAAGTTCTTGACGCTTCTGGTCCTCCGGTGTACGRGCCAGCACCAGTCTCCGGGCTCCTCTCCAACTGTTGTCAACGTCTTTTGTGATAGGTTCACGTTGAATTGCTTCGCCAAATCCAGCATTTTGATGGTGTGAGGAAGGCTAATGCTCTCCGCGTCCTCCGCTATCCCGACCACTCTCGCCAGCTGCCAACCTGTATGGGTCGTATTGAAATAAATGTACGAGCCAACGATATCAGGTGTATACAGTTTCGGCCTCTCTCGGGTGTCACAGCAAACAAAGTATCCTGCAGGCACGTGTCTCTCGCCTTTTGCACGAGCAATGGCTCTCTTAGCCATTTCTACTCGGTACAGCCTATACTTCGCGTTTTCCCCCTTGACTTGTACAGGTTCTCCTGCCCAATATCCCATCACGCAATTTCCATACTGCGTTAATTCCTCCTCATGCTCCCACGTGGGTCTCTCTAAACCTTCCCAGTACGTATAATATTGCACCGCAACTTTTCCGCCTAGTCCTCTAGTCAGTCTATGCTTGGTTAACGTACTCGGCGTCACACGATGAGTGTCTAATTCTACCGTCACGTCGTCGGTTGTCAGGTGGAACGGGGGTGAAATCTCCGAGTATTTGTTCAGCACGTAGTTGCTCATTGACCATGGCAAAAATTTCGGTGCAGTCGCTCCCTCGTGAGGATTATAACACTTTTTGCACCGGTGTACCGACACCCTTGCATTTATCCCGCGACCTGGTTCATCTGTTAGTATCTCCAACAACAGTAACTTTGGTCCCACTTCTCTACCATCACCCGTCTTTCCCGGTCCTACGCATAATACCTTGTATGGTCCCGTCCAACAATGGGCAAGCTTACTAATTAATGCGAACGATTTTCTGGCCGAGCTGCCCTCAGCTGGCTTGTGCACATGTTTTCCTCCTCCCGTTATCGTGCTATGGTCGTCGTATACCCACGCCCAATCTCCCGCTACGAATTTCATTCGATTGTTCATGGCTGCATCATTTTTTTCGTTTGCTGCTTGGAGTTTCGCTTTTATTAGTCAATCCTCCTCTCGAACTAATCTATACGATCGCACTTGCCTGTCCCTCATCAACTCAAGATAATCAAGCTGGTCTCTCTTTGCGCTCTGGTGGCCTTTCACGCCACTACCCTCTAATATAGTCATCGGTAAACTATCTACCCTATTCATGCAACAGCAGCTAGGGTGGAGACGTGCGAGCTAGACATGCTACGTTTTCATCTCATTTTTATTGATATACCTATTATAGTGGTGAAATCGATCCTACTCTTTACTTTATCTGCGGATCTCGCCCGCATGTAAATGCCTTCTTGCGCGGTTTATTCACCGCCGCGCGTGTCCGCATCGACCGTAGCGGCCATCGACGACGATGCTTCCGCTCCGCGCCGCACGCGCTTGTGTCGGCGTTCGACATCGGAATCTACGGCGGGTATATGCGAACTCTGCGAGCCCTGTCCGCCCTGTCAGCATTTAAACGCAACGCCTCGCCACAGGAATAATGTCTCATCGTGATAATATTGTGGCGTGCTATCCGGCCTCCGGTGCCTCGGAAGGGTCGACTGTCCTGCCAGCTCCGCCGTATGGGGGGAAACGGTGGGGAAGAACCCAAGGTCGAGATCTACGACTTGGTCCGCACTCTTGGCAAATAACCGCCGTCCATGTTTCGTTTCGATTACGTATAATACATGAGAAAACGTTACTGTTTCGCTTTTCGGAGAGCACCAGAGCTTGAGCAAAGAACACGGGTTGTTATCGTGACCACAAGCGCGAGCATGACCGACGTAGGCGCTGGCGGGCACAGGCATGTAGAGGGGATGGGGTAAGTGAGCAGTGGCCGGTGTGGCATCTTGCAGTCGCCTCCCCGAGGAGGGCAGACGGTCGCACGAGGTCGACTATGAAGTGGGAAATAGCGCGAATGCGAACGACGTGAAAAAGCCCCCTCTGGACTAAACTATAAGGAGTATAATATTTGTATAATACTGTACACGTGCGGGTTTGCAGAGACGTGGATTTTTATGCCGATGCCTTGATGCACCAGCTCAGAGCGAAAGGCAGATTAAATTAAAACAGGCAATAAGATTGTGGTGTGTTGTGCCTGAACCTTTCGCACAGGTCAGATAGTGGCGAGACACCCCTTCTGGTTGGGGTTTCCAATTTTGGGAACATACTATACTTCGGTCTCCATACGAGGGGTACACACATTTCATTCGGCGTTATGTATAGCTGGAAACGCGATGAATGAGCCACGAACTGGTACCATACAGTTTGGTCTGCATCACTTGATATCAATTTTAATCAAGTTCCTTGATTACTAGTCTCATTAAATAGCTTGAAATCAATTTTCACTTGAATAACATTAATCAAAATAAGCTCGATTTCAACTTGCACTTTTTGTCACCGAAATTTTATAACCGCAGTAGATAACCGAAGAGTGGCACTCTTGGGAAAACATGACAGACCTCGGTGGTATTCCTATTTGAGGGCGACTGCAACCAACTTCAGCTGAGGCGGGGGATCAGAACAGAGGCCAGTACAGGAGTTGCAACCAAAGGGGTGTTGAGATAGGGCACGTGGACTTTGGGATCCTGCAGGGTAGCTGCATGGGCGTAAGTTTGGACGTGCTTTTCGCAGTATAGGTTCTGCCATTTTTCAACTGATCGTCCGAAAACCGAGGAACCCAAATCTAACTGGGTTTCGACGGAATGTATTTGCATGTCTCCAACGGGGGGATATTCCATGTATTTGTAATAGCGTAGCATGCAGAGGGATTTTTAGTGACACTTCTTCGAGTCCGGCTAGCCCACTCGGCCGCTAGGCGATTCCATCCGAACAAAATACACGGACTGAGGCCATCCTTGGTTCACGCACGTGGTATGTCGTCTGGCCGGTTCCCCGCCGCACCGCCTGTCTATGAAATTAGGTGCAAGTAGAACTCATTCAATCCGCAATTAATCGTACAAGTATGGACTCTATGTACTGCTGCTGCTACTAAGTCTGCTGTGTGTGTCAGCTGTGTGTCGGTAGAGTCTACGCCCTTCATTCTGCTGCAATTATTTGTAGGAATAGGAACCTCGTACTGCTGTGCCTGTCTGTACTGCTGATGCTGATGCTGATGCTGTAGTGGAATACGTCTGACGCACTCAATTACCTGGAGACGTATTCCACTACCTGGTTCTTCTATACAATCAATAGTCAAAATAGAGCTAGAGGAATTGTTGACTCAGACGCGGGGTGTGTCGGCTGAGCGGGGAGCGGCCCGCCCCGACCCGCTCTCCGCCGTAACTTTTGGCGACAAGTACTTACTCTACTCTTTTTGCACTTGTAAGGCTGTGTACTATGTAGTGCGTTCAATTCGCCATCAAGAGTGTTTGCGCAAAAGACTTTTTAGAAAAATACATTTCCAAAAATTGACCCGCGGTAACAATTAGCGGTATTTGTTTTGAAAAAACGACCTGAAAATATTTTTCAGAAGTAACGATTTGGCCAAAATTTGCGGTACTTTTTGTGCTCTCTGTTCATTGGCGTACAACGTACCGATATTTCACCCGACGCACTGGGTCTCATCGACACCACCGGGAGCCGTACCTTGCACACCCGACAAAAGCGCTGCTACTCACAACACGCAACTAACCGCGGAGCGCACCGAGGCTCAAAAGGTGTAGGCTGGGGTATGGCACGGACGAGTGGCGTTGGGCTGTCACGGCGGGCCGCTGCTGCGGCACCCGCCCACTTGTGTCGTCGTGAAGGTGCCTCGTCAGAAATTGGTATCGTACGTGCGCCTGTATACCTCCCATGATACAGCATGAAAAGTCTTGTGTACCATCTCCGTAACACGACCGTGGTGGGGCAGCACAGCAGCTACAGCTACAGCAGCAGCAGCAGCAGCGGCGGCGGCGCGGCGGCGGCGGGCGCGGAGGCGACTGCGCCGTGTGAGGGGGTCGGGCGTGCTTGAATCGTAGCTTGGCACCGTAGGCTCGAACAGCGAAGCTCAGCAGCAGCACAATATAAGAAAAAACAGCAATCCCATGTTGAAAGTGCAAAAACGGAAGCGCTGCTGCTGAGCTGCTGCTGCTGCTGAGCTACTACTGCTGTGAGTGCTGCGCTGCTGCGACCCTAGCCACCCCTAGAGATACGAGTAGCTGCTGCTAATTGTGCTGCTGCTGCTTCTGCTTGCTATCTGGGTATACAGCGGCTGCCGCCGATGCTGGGTTGCTGTTGCTGTTGATATATACGCTGGCTTGTATTCGTTGCTGTTTTTGCTTTAAAATAGGATGCACCTGGTACCTGGTACCACGAGTCTTACGTACATACATACGTTCGTACTGTGCTGGTCTAAGAATTCCTATTTGTTTCTTCTTTTTGTCTCCCCGTGCTCACCCGCTTCCCTGTTTCAACGGCAGAAGGGTTTGCAAAGTCTTTTTTATTTGCTTTTGCGCAAACACTAAGAAATCGTGAGGGAAAGGAAATTCACTTTTTTTAGCGTCCAGAAAAATATTTTCTGAAAAGACTTTTGCGCAAACACTCTAATGTCAAATACTCCGTGTGCGTGTACGATTATGTCATGATGTCCATCAGTATGATGTCGAGCGGCCTAACTTGTTTTGTCGATTCATTTTGTGTTTCAATTCGGATAAACACAATATAACCGTTGATTATGGACTCGGACTCACCCATGGCACGGGCCATGGATCATGCACGTGGAGACAACAACGATTGATTGTGCTTCGCATCACACACACGAACGACCGTCTGACCTACTCCGCTTTCTGGTGATTCCATTCAAACAATATATAAAAGACACGCGTACACGGGTTGCCACCAGCTGGGCGGGGCACGGGTCGGTGGTGCGCCCCGATCCGCCACCCACGCCGCATCCCCTGTGAAGTATTTTTGTTGTAGCTTGTAGCTATGCCTGGTATTCACCATGTACAGCTTTTTTTGTACGCACGTGGTTCATATGTACTGGTACGGGAACTATTCATATCATTTTACTGCTCTAGGTCCTACGCCCTGGTCAAGCATGAAACAATTGAAATTGACGCGGCTCAAGGCTGAGCCCAATAGAACAACTCAGATGAAACGTTGAATTCGTGCGTGATTTAGCGACAGGTTATTAGAGTGCCAGTTGAAACGTTGGAGCCAGATATTTTATATCAGACCAACTATCGAATTGATGGATGATAGGCGACAGATCAATTTATTGGTTGAACTTGGACTAAGTATCTGGTTTTGGGAAGGGGAAGACAAATAATTGATTAAAATAGACGTTAACACACTGTTGAAAATCAGGGGATTTGGGGATACAAATAAATTGACACGACAGTACAAACGGCAAAAATGTTTCTGCAAGATTTTCGTCGCTGTTTGCTGTTGTGTGTGATCGTGTGGAAGGCATCGTCGCAGATTCGATCGTACCTCTCTCCAGTTACAGAATAAATACCTATCAGTTTCAAGGTAAAACATATTATACCACATATTATACAAATTTCAAGATAAATATCCCACCCTAACTTTACAAAAAAATCCCGATGAGCATGACAGAAAACGATGAAAAATGGAGGCCCAAAACTCTACTCGTGAACGAAATCCCTTTATAACTGAGCGAGATAGGTGATTCCATACTTGTAAAAAAATGAAAAATGTATTTGTTTTTTTTCTGATTAAAGTCGAAAACGAGTTGAAAAGTAATTTCGAAACTCGACTCAGATTCGAAAAACAGTCTAACTTAAGCTAGATAGCCGCCTCCACACAAACAACAATGTTTTTAAAAGATCGTACAGCAGCACAGAATCATCAGCAGTACAGCAGTTGCGAATAAACATGTAAGTGCATACGCAGTATTATACCATACCATACCAGGTACGACAGGTAGATGGTGCATTCGCGTACGTACATCAGATTGCTCCTACTATCAGTGGTACGCAACAAGGTACCACAGCAACACAACAGTGGTTGTTAATAACAGTTGTGCAAGCAGTTATACCATGCGTGCGTCGTGACGCGAAGATACGTACGAGTATTCTTACCAAATAGCGCGCTAGCGAAAGTCTCGTACGTACACTAGTTCAACGTAAAAGTGTTGATGTACCAGTTGGTAATTGCAAGCGATTGGGCCAGGGCCTCTTACTGCATTAGCATTAAGTTTTTTCAATTGACCGCCCCAATATTGCAATAGATCGATTCGACCACCAAACGCTGCTATACTGCTCTTTCAAAAAATGTTGGAGATCACGCGAGTCTTCGATTGGCGACCGTTCAGGCCGCCGGCGAAGCCCCCTCGTCTGGACCTACCCACAGGCGCGAATGTATTTGGTTGTATATACCAGGAATGCACGAAGTACTAATACATATGGTGCAGTTATTTTCAGACAGGGCAGGCCGTGTGCACGGCTTGCCCGTAGACGATATCCTAGCATGCAGTATGAGTAAGGGCTAACGGCATGGTAGTCTTCAATGTGTACATTGCTCAACAGCGTCTCCCACCCCTCAGAGCCACCTGCATTCACTTCTGCGGGCATCCATACCAGGTCCATTCCAGCCTGGTCAATGGCAATACAGGTGTTTGAACAAGTCACACCCAAACTCGCACCTGGAGAGATTGTAACACCCCGCGTCAGACCACTGGACACCACTGGTAAAAATAAGACGTAGGCACGACCTCGATCGTCCAGGAGGTGTAGGTGCAGACTACTGTGTACTGCCTGTGGCTGCATGGCTGCACGAAATTAAACATGGAGACCTTATGCGACCCCTATCCCCCCAAAACATCGGCCCCAAAACATATTATAAAACTTAGGAATGTATAAAAAAAGGGCAGCGGCCAAAAAAAGGTATACCTCGTCCATTTGCGGCCAAAATCAGGTACATACTTAAAACCAAGTCAAAAACGCACTCCACGTGCGCTGCCATTGGTCCAAAACTCGTTGTACCGGTTTTTGCCTCTTCAAAACCCAGGTATACCTGATTTTGTCTACTCTGCTTGACTTTCACTTTTTTTTGTCGTTTTTAAGCCAATCAGAGGCCCTTCATAGTTCCACCCTATGCCCCCTATACAAATGCCGACGTACGCGGAGACCCCCTTATCCCTTGTGATGGAAAGAGACAATGAGGATGAATAAAGGGAAAGAGAAATCCTCAATGCGAAAGAGACTTTGGTAGTCTCTCGTTATCTCAGACCGAAGGGGATGCCCTCAGAGTTTAGTTGGTTCGGAATGGCAGAGACAGTAGTTCAGGTCAAGGAGAAAGGAAGGAGAAGAAATTGGTCTTTTATTATCGCCACAGCAGGATGGAAGCAAATTCCCAGACTGAAAGAGGGGCTGTGACAGCCTACTCTTCTCGTCACTATAATTCTACGTCCGCTCCTACAGTAGATCTATCAGATACTCTGCAAGAGTCGTGCACGCACGCGTTCTCCTACGTCAAACTACCCGCATTCTCCTAGCAGTTGTAGATCACCAACTTACAGTTCTACGTCTCAAGCACATCGAACACAGCAAAGAACGTCCTTCTTACTCGTACTCGTACTCGAGTAGTCTCTGACTACTCAACTCTCTGTCCAATCATATACTCGTCAACTGTACTGGCTAGCTCTACCTCAGTATTGTTAGTCTAACAGCAGTCTTATCACGCTCTGTACGTTAGTTACTCTTACCGCAGTGGCTAGCAGTCGGTCTCTCAGCAGGATAGCCTGCTACCTGCTTACTGGGAGACTGACTCATCCCCTAGTCCCTACTATGTAACGCCTCGAAATACRCCATAAACCCAATATCACCTCAATAGCCCACCTTGCTCCACTGTCGCCATTTCTTAAGGCGTGCAGTGGAACAACTACTCGTACGTGATATTGCTCGCCAGCAATTCTACGGTTAACGTGCATGTATACCAAATTGACTCATAACTCCGAAAAAAAAATTATCTGAAAAATTGACTGAAAAAAATTCTCGTCTACAAAATAAAATTTTGTGTACCCTAATTTCTCAACAGTACGTCTTCGTATCAACCCCATTGGTTTCTGTATCGACTGTCACGTCAATACTGTAGTTAAAACCCCCATCCCTGCCCAATACAGTATCAACCTCCCTGGACCTCTTGCCGACTTGTTACGTCAATACTGCGGTAGGATCCTTCCCCCCTGCCCAATAGTCTCAACCCCATTGGTTTCTGTACCGACTGTTACGTCAATACTGTAGTTAAAACCCCCATCCCTGCCCAATATAGTACCAATCCCCCCACGTCTCATCTACTCCAGCGATGGCTTGAAGTTCTTGACGCTTCTGGTCCTCCGGTGTACGRGCCAGCACCAGTCTCCGGGCTCCTCTCCAACTGTTGTCAACGTCTTTTGTGATAGGTTCACGTTGAATTGCTTCGCCAAATCCAGCATTTTGATGGTGTGAGGAAGGCTAATGCTCTCCGCGTCCTCCGCTATCCCGACCACTCTCGCCAGCTGCCAACCTGTATGGGTCGTATTGAAATAAATGTACGAGCCAACGATATCAGGTGTATACAGTTTCGGCCTCTCTCGGGTGTCACAGCAAACAAAGTATCCTGCAGGCACGTGTCTCTCGCCTTTTGCACGAGCAATGGCTCTCTTAGCCATTTCTACTCGGTACAGCCTATACTTCGCGTTTTCCCCCTTGACTTGTACAGGTTCTCCTGCCCAATATCCCATCACGCAATTTCCATACTGCGTTAATTCCTCCTCATGCTCCCACGTGGGTCTCTCTAAACCTTCCCAGTACGTATAATATTGCACCGCAACTTTTCCGCCTAGTCCTCTAGTCAGTCTATGCTTGGTTAACGTACTCGGCGTCACACGATGAGTGTCTAATTCTACCGTCACGTCGTCGGTTGTCAGGTGGAACGGGGGTGAAATCTCCGAGTATTTGTTCAGCACGTAGTTGCTCATTGACCATGGCAAAAATTTCGGTGCAGTCGCTCCCTCGTGAGGATTATAACACTTTTTGCACCGGTGTACCGACACCCTTGCATTTATCCCGCGACCTGGTTCATCTGTTAGTATCTCCAACAACAGTAACTTTGGTCCCACTTCTCTACCATCACCCGTCTTTCCCGGTCCTACGCATAATACCTTGTATGGTCCCGTCCAACAATGGGCAAGCTTACTAATTAATGCGAACGATTTTCTGGCCGAGCTGCCCTCAGCTGGCTTGTGCACATGTTTTCCTCCTCCCGTTATCGTGCTATGGTCGTCGTATACCCACGCCCAATCTCCCGCTACGAATTTCATTCGATTGTTCATGGCTGCATCATTTTTTTCGTTTGCTGCTTGGAGTTTCGCTTTTATTAGTCAATCCTCCTCTCGAACTAATCTATACGCTCGCACTTGCCTGTCTCTCATCAACTCAAGATAATCAAGCTGGTCTCTCTTTGCGCTCTGGTGGCCTTTCACGCCACTACCCTCTAATATAGTCATCGGTANGTACTGCTGTGCCTGTCTGTACTGCTGATGCTGATGCTGTAGTGGAATACGTCTGACGCACTCCGTTACCTGGAGACGTATTCCGCTACCTGGTTCTTCTATACAATCAATAGTCAAAATAGAGCTAGAGGAATTGTTGACTCAGACGCGGGGTGTGTCGGCTGAGCGGGGAGCGGCCCGCCCCGACCCGCTCTCCGCCGTAACAATTGGCCACAAGTACTTACTCTACTCTTTTTGCACTTGTAAGGCTGTGTACTATGTAGTGCGTTCAATTCGCCATCAATGTCAAATACTCCGTGTGCGTGTACGATTATGTCATGATGTCCATCAGTATGATGTCGAGCGGCCTAACCTGTTTTGTCGATCCATTTTGTGTTACAATTCGGATAAACACAATATAACCGTTGATTATGGACTCGGACTCACCCATGGCACGGGCCATGGATCATGCACGTGGAGACAACAACGATTGATTGTGCTTCGCATCACACACACGATCGACCGTCTGACCTACTCCGCTTTCTGGTGATTCCATTCAAACAATATTTAAAAGACACGCGTACACGGGTTGCCACCAGCTGGGCGGGGCACGGGTCGGGGGTGCGCCCCGATCCGCCACCCACGCCACATCCCCTGTGAAGTATTTTTGTTGTAGCTTGTAGCAATGCCTGGTATTCACCATGTACAGCTTTTTTTGTACGCACGTGGTTCATATGTACTGGTACGGGAACTATTCACAACATTTTACTGCTCTAGGTCCTACGCCCTGGTCAAGCACGAAACAATTGAAATTGACGCGGCTCAAGGCTGAGCCCAATAGAACAACTAAGATGAAACGTTGAATTCGTGCGTGATTTGGCGACAGGTTATTAGAGTGCCAGTTGAAACGTTGGAGCCAGATATTACATATCAGACCAACTATCGAATTGATGGATGATAGGCGACAGATCAATTTATTGGTGGAACTTGGACTAAGTATCAGGTTTTGGGAAGGGGAAGACAAATAATTGATCAAAATAGACGTTAAAGCACTGTTGAAAATCAGGGGATTTGGGGATACAAAAAAATTGACACGACAGTACAAACGACAAAAATGTTTCTGCAATATTTTCGTCGCTGTTTGCTGTTGTGTGTGATCGTGTGGAAGGCACCATCGCAGATTCGATCGTACCTCTCTCCAGTTACAGAATAAATACCTATCAGTTTCAAGGTAAAACATATTATACAACATCTTATACAAATTTCAAGATAAATATCCCACCCTAACTTTACAAAAAAATCCCGATGAGCATGACAGAAAACAATGAAAAATGGATGCGTGAAACAGGGAAGCGGGTGAGCACGGGGAGACAAAAAGAAGAAACAAAAAGGAATTCTTAGACCAGCACAGTACGAACGTACGTATGTACGTAAGACTCGTGGTACCAGGTACCAGGTGCATCCTATTTTAAAGCAAAAACAGCAACGAATACAAGCCAGCGTATATATCAACAGCAACAGCAACCCAACATCGGCGGCAGCCGCTGTATACCCAGATAGCAAGCAGAAGCAGCAGCAGCACAATTAGCAGCAGCTACTCGTATCTCTAGGGGTGGCTAGGGTCGCAGCAGCGCAGCACTCACAGCAGTAGTAGCTCAGCAGCAGCAGCAGCTCAGCAGCAGCGCTTCCGTTTTTGCACTTTCAACATGGGATTGCTGTTTTTTCTTATATTGTGCTGCTGCTGAGCTTCGCTGTTCGAGCCTACGGTGCCAAGCTACGATTCAAGCACGCCCGACCCCCTCACACGGCGCAGTCGCCTCCGCGCCCGCCGCCGCCGCGCCGCCGCCGCTGCTGCTGCTGCTGCTGTAGCTGTAGCTGCTGTGCTGCCCCACCACGGTCGTGTTACGGAGATGGTACACAAGACTTTTCATGCTGTATCATGGGAGGTATACAGGCGCACGTACGATACCAATTTCTGACGAGGCACCTTCACGACGACACAAGTGGGCGGGTGCCGCAGCAGCGGCCCGCCGTGACAGCCCAACGCCACTCGTCCGTGCCATACCCCAGCCTACACCTTTTGAGCCTCGGTGCGCTCCGCGGTTAGTTGCGTGTTGTGAGTAGCAGCGCTTTTGTCGGGTGTGCAAGGTACGGCTCCCGGTGGTGTCGATGAGACCCAGTGCGTCGGGTGAAATATCGGTACGTTGTACGCCAATGAACAGAGAGCACAAAAAGTACCGCAAATTTTGGCCAAATCGTTACTTCTGAAAAATATTTTCAGGTCGTTTTTTCAAAACAAATACCGCTAATTGTTACCGCGGGTCAATTTTTGGAAATGTATTTTTCTAAAAAGTCTTTTGCGCAAACACTCTTGATGGCGAATTGAACGCACTACATAGTACACAGCCTTACAAGTGCAAAAAGAGTAGAGTAAGTACTTGTCGCCAAATGTTACGGCGGAGAGCGGGTCGGGGCGGGCCGCTCCCCGCTCAGCCGACACACCCCGCGTCTGAGTCAACAATTCCTCTAGCTCTATTTTGACTATTGATTGTATAGAAGAACCAGGTAGTGGAATACGTCTCCAGGTAATTGAGTGCGTCAGACGTATTCCACTACAGCATCAGCATCAGCATCAGCAGTACAGACAGGACAGAGTACGAGGTTTCTATTCCTACAAATAATTGCAGCAGAATGAAGGGCGTAGACTCTACCGACACACAGCTGACACACACAGCAGACTAGTAGCAGCAGCAGTACATAGAGTCCATACTTGTACGATTAATTGCGGATTGAATGAGTTCTACTTGCACCTAATTTCATAGACAGGCGGCGGCGGGGACCGGCCGACGACATACCACGTGCGTGAACCAAGGATGGCCTCAGTCCGTGTATTTTGTTCGGATGGAATCGCCTAGCGGCCGAGTGGGCTAGCCGGACTCGAAGCAGTTCACTAAAAATCCCTCTGCATGCTACGCTATTACAAATACATGGAATATCCCCCCGTTGGAGACATGCAAATACATTCCGTCGAAACCCAGTTAGATTTTGGTTCCTCGGTTTTCGGACGATCAGTTGAAAAGATGGCAGAACCTTTACTGCGAAAAGCACGTCCAAACTTACGCCCATGCAGCTACCCTGCAGGATCCCAAAGTCCACGTGCCCTATCTCAACACCCCTTTGGTTGCAACTCCTGTACTGGCCTCTGTTCTGATCCCCCGCCTCAGCTGAAGTTGGTTGCAGTCGCCCTCAAATAGGAATACCACCGAGGTCCTGTCATGTTTTCCCAAGAGTGCCACTCTTCGGTTATCTACTGCGGTTATAAAAGTTCGGTGACAAAAAGTGCAAGTTGAAATCAAGCTTATTTTGATAAATGTTATTCAAGTGAAAATTGATTTCAAGCTATTTAATGAGACTAGTAATCAAGGAACTTGATTAAAATTGATATCAAGTGATGCAGACCAAACTGTATGGTACCAGTTCGTGGCTCATTCATCGCGTTTCCAGCTATACATACGCCGAATGAAATGTGTGTACCCCTCGTATGGAGACCGAAGTAGGTAGTATGTTCCCAAAATTGGAAACCCCAACCAGAAGGGGTGTCTCGCCACTATCTGACCTGTGCGAAAGGTTCAGGACAACACACCACACCACAATCTTATTGCCTGTTTTAATTATAATCTGCCTTTCGCTCTGAGCTGTGCATCAAGGCATCGGCATAAAATCCACGTCTCTGCAAACCCGCACGTGTACAGTATTATACAAATATTATACTCCTTATAAATTAGTCCAGAGAGGGCTTTTTCACGTCGTTCGCATTCGCGCTATTTCCCACTTCATAGTCGACCTCGTGCGACCGTCTGCCCTCCTCGGGGAGGCGACTGCAAGATGCCACACCGGCCACTGCTCCTTACCCCTATCCCCTTCATGCCGTGCGTCCGCCACGCCACGTCAGTCATGCTCGCGCTTGTCGTCACGATAACAACCCGTGTTCTTTGCTCAAGCTCTGGTGCTCTCCGAAAAAGCGAAACAGTAATGTTTTACTCATGTATTATACGTAATCGAAACGAAACATGGACGGCGGTTATTTCAAGAGTGCGGACCAAGTCGTAGATCTCGACCTTGGGTTCTTCTCCCACCGTTTCCCCCCATACGGCGGAGCTGGCAGGACAGTCGACCCTTCCGAGGCACCGGAGGCCGGATAGCACGCTACATTATATATCACGATGATGACATTGTTCCTGTGGCGAGGCGTTGCGTTAAATGCTGACAGGCGGACAGGGCTCGCAGAGTTCGCATATACCCGCCGTAGATTCCGATGTCGAACGCCGACACAAGCGCGTGCGGCGCGGAGCGGAAGCATCGTCGTCCATGGCCGCTACGGTCGATGCGGACACGCGGCCGGTAAATAAACCGCGCAAGAAGGCATTTACATGCGGGCGAGATCCGCAGATAAAGTAAAGAGTAGGATCGATTTCACCACTTAATAGGTATATCAATAAAAATGAGATGAAAAAGTAGCATGTCTAGCCGCACGTCTCCACCCTAGCTGCTGTTGCATGAATAGGGTTAGAGAGTTTCCCACATCAGGACGGCACGAAGGGTTTGCAAAGTCTTTTTTATTTGCTTTTGCGCAAACACTAAGAAATCGTGAGGGAAAGGAAATTCACTTTTTTTAGCGTCCAGAAAAATATTTTCTGAAAAGACTTTTGCGCAAACACTCTAATGTCAAATACTCCGTGTGCGTGTACGATTATGTCATGATGTCCATCAGTATGATGTCGAGCGGCCTAACTTGTTTTGTCGACTCATTTTGTGTTACAATTAGGATAAACACAATATAACTGTTGATTATGGACTCGGACTCACCCATGGCACGGGCCATGGATCATGGACGTGGAGACAACAACGATTGATTGTGCTTCGCATCACACACACGAACGACCGTCTGACCTACTCCGCTTTCTGGTGATTCCATTCAAACAATATTTGAAAGACAAGCGTACACGGGTTGCCACCAGCTGGGCGGGGCACGGGTCGGGGGTGCGCCCCGATCCGCCACCCACGCCGCATCCCCTATGAAGTATATTTGTTGTAGCTTGTAGCTATGCCTGGTATTCACCATGTACAGCTTTTTTTGTACGCACGTGGTTCATATGTACTGGTACGGGAACTATTCATAACATTTTACTGCTCTAGGTCCTACGCCCTGGTCAAGCACGAAACAATTGAAATTGACGCGGCTCAAGGCTGAGCCCAATAGAACAACTCAGATGAAACGTTGAATTCGTGCGTGATTTAGCGACAGGTTATTAGAGTACCAGTTGAAACGTTGGAGCTAGATATTATATGTCAGACCAACTATCGAATTGATGGATGATAGGCGACAGATCAATTTATTGGTTGAACTTGGACTAAGTATCTGGTTTTGGGAAGGGGAAGACAAATAATTGATTAAAATAGACGTTAACACACTGTTGAAAATCAGGGGATTTGGGGATACAAGTAAATTGACACGACAGTACAAACGGCAAAAATGTTTCTGCAAGACTTTCGTCGCTGTTTGCTGTTGTGTGTGATCGTGTGGAAGGCATCATCGCAGATTCGATCGTACCTCTCTCCAGTTACAGAATAAATACCTATCAGTTTCAAGGTAAAACATAGTATACAACATATTATACAAATTTCAAGATAAATATCCCACCCTAACTTTACAAAAAAAATCCCGATGAGCATGACAGAAAACAATGAAAAATGGATGCCCAAAACTCCACTCGTGAACGAAATCCCTTTAAAACTGAGCGAGACAGGTGATTCCATACTTGTTAAAAAAAGACAAATTTATCTGTTTTTTTTTCTTATTAAAGTTGAAAACGAGTTGAAAAGTAATTTCGAAACTCGACTCAGATTCGAAAAACAGTCTAACTTAAGCTAGATAGCCGCCTCCACACAAACAACAATGTATTTAAAAGATCGTACAGCAGCACAGAATCATCAGCAGTACAGCAGTTGCGAATAAACATGTAAGTGCATACATACGCAGTATTATACCATACCATACCAGGTACGACAGGTAGATGGTGCATTCGCGTACGTACATCAGATTGCTCCTACTATCAGTGGTACGCAACAAGGTACCACAGCAACACAACAGTGGTTGTTAATAACAGTTGTGCAAGCAGTTATACCATGCGTGCGTGTGACCGAAGATACGTACGAGTATATCTACTACTAGACAGGCGTGTCCTCGGTAACTCCGTGGTAGCACTCCTACCTCTTGGCATTAAGTCTAACCTCCATATTTCACCACAACGCTGCTATACTGCTCTATATAAAATGTTGGAGATCACGCGAGTCTTCGATTGGCGGCCGTTCAGGCCGCCGGCGAATCCCCCTCGTCTGGACCTACCCACAGGCGCGAATGTATTTGGTTGTATATACCAGGAATGCACCAAGTACTAATACATATGGTGCAGTTATTTTCAGACAGGGCAGGCCGTGTGCACGGCTTGCCCGTAGACGATATCCTAGCATGCAGTATGAGTAAGGGCTAACGGCATGGTAGTCTTCAATGTGCACATTGCTCAACAGCGTCTCCCACCCCTCAGAGCCACCTGCATTCACTTCTGCGGGCATCCATACCACATACCAGGTCCATTCCAGCCTGGTCAATGGCAATACAGGTGTTTGAACAAGTCACACCCAAACTCGCACCTGGAGTGATTGTAACACCCCGCGTCAGACCACTGGACACAACTGGTAAAAATAAGACGTAGGCACGACTTCGATCGTCCAGGAGGTGTAGGTGCAGACTGCTGTGTACTGCCTGTGGCTGCACGGCTGCACGAAATTAAACATGGAGACATTATGCGACCCCTATCCCCCCAAAACATCGGCCCCAAAACATATTATAAAACTTAGGAATGTATAAAAAAATATGATACTCGTAGCACATAGCAGACAGCATACACTCCCCAGGACACACCAACACGCAAAAACATATATTGGGGACAGTCGAGGTCGTGGCCACGTTGGTTACCAGCAGGATCTGCGTATCTGGCGCGTGAGGGACTATTTTATCCAGATGTGAGTTGAGGTGCTACCTGTGTCCTGCGTAGGGGTGGAACTTTGGTGTGTACTGTACCCGTAAAGGTGCCGGCTGTGAGTGCTCGGTGAACAGAGTCACCCTCTGCCATATTATATTTTGTTTTGTTGAGTAAGGCAACGGCGTCGGTAGGCCCTACTGGAACGGCACTTTACGGTATTGTCGTCTTCAGACATAGCCCACACACGTTGCATTCACGCTGAGTGAGCCTGCATCACCTCCTTGCTACTTGCTACAACCAAAAATACGTGTGCACATGGTAGGTCTTGGAACAGGTCGCTCGCACCTCGCGCCGCGCTCCCTGCTGCTGCTGCTGCTGCTGCACGGTCATAGTAAATAACATTAGGTTTTCTGCACGCGAGGGTTGCATGCGGGCGAGTACTGCTGCGGTATGGGTTAACCAGAGTTGGACATTGTGGGTGGTCCCGGGTATGCGTACACGTTCGGTGTCATGGGCTGTATTCATCATGCAGTCGCCGATCGCCGAGGTCTGGTGGCGAAAGGCTGTTTGCTGGCCATTCTTATCTAGCAGCTTTTTTCCGTAAATTGCAATATTTTTTTCAAAAAAAAAAGGAAATTCCTAGTGACTTACTGGGCTCTGTCGCGGAAACTATTTAATTTCCCGAATCCCCTGCTGCCTTTCAACTCTGTTTCGAGGTCTCATACCATTTTTTTTAGGAATCCCCTCCCCTGCTTAGTTCAACTCCAAACATGAATTGGCTCTCCCATCAATCCCTCTACTTCATCTTACACCTGGCATAAAAAAATTACTCTGTAGCCTTTGGCTAGATAAAGTTATACAAATTCGATACTTAACCCGACTAGGTAATATCACCTCTGGGTTGAGTTGATTATTGTGTCGGACGTACTCGTACTGAGCTTCACATGGGAAGTGCAGCTACGTAGTAGCTGTGCAAAACGACGGCGCAGCCACCTGACGATAACGTGGAGGACTGCAGCAGCAGCAGCTGCTGCTGCTGCTGAGCCGAGGTGATATACGCTGCGTTGTGCGCTAGCACCCGACGATAATGTGGAGAACGCCGATTTAAGCTGTGTTGTGCGCAAGCACCTGACGAGCACATACATACATACATACATGGAGGACGCTGCTGTACGTACATTGTACATGATGAATACCAGGCATAGCTACGTACAAGCTACGAGAATACATCATACTTCACAGGCAGGGCGGCGGCGAGCGGATCGGGGCGCAGCCCCGACCCCCGTGCCCAGCTGGCAACCCTGTGTATGCGCGTCCGTGGAATATTGTTTGAATGGAATTGCCAGGAAGCGGAGTGGGTCAGACGGCCGTTCGTGTGTGATGCGAAGCACACAATCAATCGTCGTGATCTCTCTATGGCCCATGGCCCATGCCTTGTCGGGAGAGAGTCCGAGTCGATCCACGATTTCATGATCCATGGTCCATGGCCCATGGTCCATCCATGATCCATGATGTTCGTGCGAAATATAACGCCAAATGAAACGACACAACAAGTTACGCCGCTCGACATCACATACTTGACATCTTGACATGCTGTACTCGTACTCGTGCGTACGTACACACGGAATATTTTCGATTGATACGATTGATGGCGAATTGAATGCAGTGCCTGGTACGTATTATTCGTACAGCCGTACGTACAAGTGCAAGAAGAGTATTCATGTCGCCACACACCACAGGCTTTGCGGTGGGGAGCGGGTCGGGACAGCGCCCCCTGCCCCGCTCGCCGCCCAGCCGACAAACCCCGTGTGTGAGTCAAGGATTGCCTCTCTCTCTTCTATGAATTATATCGATGCGATGGAAGCGCCAAGTAGCGGAGTGCGTCAGGCGTATTCTACTTGTAAGTAAGGAAATTCAGCACAGTGCAGACAGGCACAGCAGCAGTAGTTCTTGTTCTTCGAGTACAAATCATTGCAGCAGGATGAAGGGGGTAGACCCACTGACACACAGACGACACACAGTAGTAGTGCAGTACGTCAATGCAGCATCATCGCTGTGGCCGTCGATCATGGAAAAGTACGGATACGTAATAATATATTATTCAGTGCAGCAGTACTCGTGCTACACAATAGTGCGTACTCGTACTGCTGTAAGCGCGTCAAACGATTATATCGATACGATGGTGGCGAAGTGTCACTGGGACCCGCATGCAGAGCAACCCCTCTGCGCGCTATAACTATCTTGGAAATCTTGGAAATTATGGAAATATTGGAAATTCTTCAGAAGGCAAAACGTTTGGAAGGCTTTACGTTCCAAAAAATGAAAAAAATGGAAATCTAAAAAATTGCGCGAAAAAAATCATGTAATTCTTGGAAATTTATGGCTCCGATAAAGAACGACCCTGTGGAAAAAATGGAAATCTAAAAAATTGAGCGAAATAAAACAGGGAAATTTTGGAAATTTATGGCTCCGATAAGAACGACCCTTATGTTCTTATCGGAGCCATATATTTCCTAAATTTCCAAAAATCCCAACATTTTTATTCGCGCAATTTTCTAGATTTCCATGTTTTCCGTTTCGTTTTTCCATTTATTGGAACATGAAGCGTTCCAAACATTTTGCCCTCTGAAGAATTTCCAATATTTCCAATATTTCCAATATTTCCAAGGTTTTGTTTTTTTTTGGAAAAAAGTTATGGAAATCATGGAAAAAAGCTGCTCGATAAGAATGACCCAAGTAGAGCACACGAGGTATTAATATGGAAACACCTCGTACGTATACTCATACCATACGCAGTACTCGTACTGCATCATAAGTACGTACCAGTATCCGCAAAGGTCGGCGCAAGAGCATATTGTTGTCGTAATTGATGCTGTTATCAGCAATTGGCATCACGTGTCTCCAGAAAGGATTTATGTCGTTACACAGTTAATACAGCAGTGGCTACTCGGACAGTAGTAGCTCTGTGACCATGCCCCCCGCCCTCGCCATTGTATAGGCAAGACTACAAGGTATTTTCGGCTTACGCTTCCCCGCTCAACAATATATTGCAAGATTCAACGACACACGAAAGTACTCTCTGGGCTAAACATTTAAGAGCACTGCAATCTAACAAACTCGTGATTTTTGTTTTCAGTTGCAATACTTTTTCGTGCAGATTTTCGACCATTCTAACTCGACACCGAACACGACAGTTCGAATGCTCAGACCTACTCCCTATTGGCCGTTTTCAATAGCGTATATTCTGGATGGAATATTTGGTGGCGGGCGCCGGATCGATTCGACGCCTGTTTTATCACGAGGATCGCCTCTTACTCGAAAAGGACTTCCCATCCACCTTGTACTTATAGACGAACTAGTAAAATGGGAGTTTCTGGGGCTGCTGATACGATCTTAACTTAGATATTCGACAAAAACGCCGCGCACTACGAGGCGAACCTACCTGGGCCTCTCGTTCGGCCGTCTGTAACGTCCTAAAAACCCGCAACAGAGTGTAGATAACAAACAGGAGGACCGGTGTCATACAAGTTTCTTGCTGCTGGGTATTTTTGTCCCGTGATGCCAACACAGCAATGCTTGCCCTCCTTTCCGGATCCAAGGGCCCCAACACCTCCTTCAGACCATTACGATCTAGCTATACGTTGGTCGAGAGCAGTTCTGAGCATTAAAACTGCAGCTATACCGTGTTCGCTACTGACTGATGATATTGTCTTATTTTACCAGATATTGTATTGCTGTTGTGAAAGAGACGATTTGTTTGTTTTTTCACAACACTCAAGTAAGTACGTACTATTTTTATTTCGACCGAAAGGACCCTTCAAACAGTATTCTAGGGACTACTGTATATATGCAATGTGCAAGGGGCTTGGCTGAGTGTCGCGGTATCAAATGTAGTCGGAAGCAGGCTTGTGGCCATGGATGGGGTTAGACGTGATACCAAGAGTTGGTATTAACAGCTCTTTACACGCTGCTCAAGCAGAGTGCCAATGATATAGGGCTGTTTTCGTCGACACGTATTTGTTATTTTGTTTTGGAAAGGGGAAATATTATGCAATTTTGGACTTGCTGAAATAGCTATTTTTTCCCATACTTAATATTGGATATTTCCGTAGTCCTTAGTTGGCAATTCTATTGAACTTAGAATTTTGCATTACGAGTGCTTTTGGTAGATTTGAAAAACAAGTTAAAACAATCTAGACAAATAGATTGGCAATTGTTTTCGCCTCGGTTCAAACGGCCCTTGCAGGTATGGCAGTCACACAAATACCAGTTATATATACCCAACGCACACATATACGACTGAAGCACATTGCTGCTGTTGTAGCCTCTCCTACGTGAATATTGGCCATCGCACAGCTGGGCATATAGGCGGGTCCGAACGAGAAATATCTACAAATAATTTATGGAAAGACGGGATACATCCCCAAAAAGGTCTACGTAGGCGTTTGTTTGCTACAGGTGGCTGCAGCTTGGTTGTCACGATTCGCACTTCAGTTAGACTACAGTGAGCGGTTTTGAATACACAAGTTTGTTCAACTCGCTGGGAGTACACGAGATACCAGCGAAGAATAGCCCTCATACCAGCTCTCTGTTTCGACGTTCACGTTTATATTTTATAAGCAACTTCCGTATCCACCTGGCTTTACAGTAGAGAGTCGTGCGACTATTTTCGCCCGTGCCTTCTCTCTTCGTTACATCGCGCGTAGGGTTATGAGTTCGCTTTTCTCATCGATTAGCGTCGAACGTTGCCAACACGCTCGCTCCCGCTTGCGGTGATGGAAATTTTGCCGACGGTAGAATATTCGTCGATAAGCGCTTTCAATTGGAATTAGTATTATCCAGCCGACAGTCATAGTGACGCATTCTACGGTAGAGGTTGGCCATGCTTTTTCTGAACTACTCACTTGAGGAGCTCCGTACATCACCGACAAATGTTATTTTGACGAGAACAAAAGGGGCACCCGATGGACAATCCCATGACTTACTGTAATTACGCTATGAAACACACTGCAACAAAAAAATGAAAGTCCGACGATATTTGGGTTAAGGAGTCCAATACTTCGGAAAAATAGTCAGTCAACAAGTGTCACCTTTATCGTAGCACGCCTCTAGTCGGCATAGGCAGGTGGAGGTGTTGTCTGAGGTCTGCGGTCTGGGATGGGGGCGTATGTGGGCACTGACCAGCTAGCTAGACCTAAACGTGGACGTGTGCGGATGGACACAACACCGTATTGTACATACGTTTAAAACATAAGATATGCACTAATGGAATAGTAATACGGATATAAAAATTCAACCTTTTAGAGAATATGGAATGAAAGACAACACAGCGAGAGACCCCTTTGCACCTACATCTGCCGTGTGGGCCCGGGTTCACTTGTCACAAAACGTTACATTTGTTGATTTTGAAGGGAAGACAACACATATATACCCCATACCTGATATTTGATATGTGTCGATAGACAAGCTTTAGATAGGCGTTGTGTACTCTGCGCCGTGTTTTATATTCAAGAAGTCCCTTCCAGTTCGTTTTTGTAGTCGAGTCACTGCTTTCTTGGATGGGGTCCTCAATGACGGCCCCTTACACCCACAAAAAAGGTGAAATAGCACAGTATTGAAGGCATGCCTGGTAGTGCCGAGTTGATGTCTAAAACGTGGTCACGTGTAGTTGAAAATATACTAGACATGTTGCCGGAGTGATCCATCGAGCCTCCTTACAATTGTATCCACCACAACATCACACAAACTAGCGTACACCGAAATATCAATTCGACATGTCTTGCTTGCGGAAACTAGATATGTTATACTGCTGTAGGCACATCACCGTTGGGAGCGTATTTAGGCGTATGTTTGTACAGCGTGTGGACAAGGTGTCTATTGTTCCTGTTGGTGATGTTCGTAATCCACTGACGACCTGCGCGAAATACGTGTGTTTTGACATCCATGGCCGATCACGAGTTGAGACGCTCTATGAGTACGACTAACAACGGAGTTGTCCGTGCTTGTTGTATCCCCCCCTTCCCCCCCTCTTAAATGCAACACACCCCTACATGAGCAAACCCGGTAATATATCGTTGGAAATCATCGCCACCATATCACCGGGGGTACGTTGAATACCACACCCCCGACGATGGTGCGTGTGGAAACAGCGTCAAACGCTAAAATTGGCAAACGACCTGGTGTATACCATTCACCCACGACATGTTCTCCTACTCCTCCTACCGTGCCCTACGCCCCAACAACCGACGCCGGTAGTAGGTTTGTGGCCAATCGCGGAACTTGCCGCCTACCATGTTAGCATTACCTCGGAAACAAATCAGGGCGAAAAGCGTTTTTCCAGCGGGGCAAGGGCTTCCGTGGTACAATCTTCAGTAGTTTTGACACCATTGCATTCCTATTGTGGTACGTGAGTTCGGAACATACCGTATTTCGAGGTCGGGTGGTTCCTGCGTGCGGCGCTATGTCACCCGGAAAGCGCGTTGCGCTCATGCCCGGCAGGCGTCTAACTTCCCTACAATCCCAAAGGGCGGCCGGAAGCGATTGATTTTTGCAATTGCCTTCATATTCGCCTGAAAACCAGTTGAAACAATTCATAGACGTATAGACACCTAAAACAGCCTTTACTAAAGGGATAACAAAAACGGTGTCTCAATTACATTCAACACGGGAGGGACAACCCCAACAGTTGTTTCGCCAGTGGCAAATAGGTTGCGCGGGCTGCGCCTAGCACCCCTCCCGATGCCTCTTGAGTTACCAGGAATACATTTCAACCCCGAAGTTGCGCCAGGGCATACGCTACCTCATGCCTTTTCTGTAACCGTTCGGCGGCATTGCAGTCAGGCGGGCGGCTGTCCTGCCATTTCAGAATGTTGAGCCATGAGGTTTATCAATTGCGGATGTTCGGTAACTGTAAATTAAAAATGGTTTCAAAATAAACCTTCCCACGTGGTAGCACATGTTTGCACACCTCTTGGTGCCGGTAACACCCCATTGACTGTCAAACCCCTTGCTATGACAACCTCTTGTTGTCACGCCATGTGAAGTATGGCCTACTACTAATAGTAACGCCCACTACGTAGCAACCATAACCACCATTAGCGCACACACTCAGTACCATATTCCGTCGTTGCCACACCCTAAATACCACACCCCCTCGTTACCACACTCCCTTGCTTGCAGAGATACTTTGCATTCGGATTATCGCCGGGGATGCGTTCGATACACGACGGACCCCTACATCATTATTGAACGGTACACCCGGTGATAGGTTTATTTCTACGTCAAATTGTTATCACCGGGGTGTGTTTCGTTCCTTGCTATGCGATAACAGGTTGGCGGTTCAACTATGTTCAGCATTTTACGTCACATATAGCGATAGCTGGTACATGCTGGGTTTATTGTTTTACGATACCGAGTACGGAACTACGGGCCTGGTCAAACAGTTTATGACCACGGGGTGTGCGCTCGACGCTTTAGAATCTCAAAGAAAACGAGGGAGTGCAGACATGTGTGTGTGGCATGTCATCTAGTTTTGGTTGATGGCGTTGCCATTGCAAAATAAATGCGAATTTGTTGAGTTGGTGGACTTTTGGGTCACAGTGCTTTAGATGGATCGTGTTGGCAAACAGGCATTATATCGGAGTGTTGTCTTGGTGTCGGTGCGTTTTTAGCGTGCTATGTAGTTGTCCTCACGAGTACGCACGCTGCGGACGGCACGCAATCGTCCATCCACTGCTCCACTCGACTTTACTCGCGCTGTAGTTTTACTAGAATACCACAAAGTTGTTTGCATGGTGCATAACCGGCATCGTGAAGGCTTCCGTCAAGGTGGGTGGACGTGGTTTCGAGATGACCAGCACGCCATCAATTACCATATAATTTTGATTTTTCGTGCAATAACGGTGACATATTTTTTCATGTTGTCGAAAGCCCGCCTGTGTGTGACTGAGTGTGATCGCTGAGTCCAGAATACCAACCGTAGGATGGTTCATTTTCGTTCGGGATTTGGTAGATGAGTTCATCAAACGATATCTAGAGAATGATATGTCAACTATCCACTTCCCACTGACAAGGTCTACCAGGATCCTTTCGGCATTGACGTGGGGGAGCTGTGGTCATTATGAGGTTTAGAACCTGACGTTCGTGCAGAAAACCATACTTTGAACGTACGAAACGGCGTGTACTCGTGTTTACAGGCTATCGAAGGACTCCATAGAAATACCATTGACTCGTACCATGGCAAAACCCTAACTGTGACCTCAGCACTAGCAAAATTTTAGAATGCAGCACAATGGCAAGCACGTCCGATTAATTAACAGAACAAAATATGACTTGAACTTCACAGATGCCGTACAGGATGGATGTATAACGAAACTACTTGAATCTCAATATATGACCGATTGGATAGTGGTTCCGTTCTGCCATCAGAACATATATTCGGTAATACGTTGCCGTATACCAGTGTCTGCAAGGGTTGGAGCGGCAAGGTACCAACAACACCGATGAGGTTGTAGCAGTACATTTAGTACATTCCTTATTTTGCATATTTCCAATGCTTGGCTCGATGTACAGCTTATTTTTTTACGAACTTCAAATACGTGATTTGACTTGAGGCTGCACGTATTTCAGCGCGTTGACAGTCGAGTAGAATAAGCATTTACCATGGTTTTTGGCGATACACATTTACGACGCTCTAATATAGAAGACGCAGAGCTCTGCCGTTGTACGGGCTTGAAGGGAGGTTCCCACAGGTACTTCGTTTCCGGTTCCTGCCTTTTATGCGTGCCACGTCGCCAGCAAACGCTATAGTAGTCAAAGAGACTCACGCTATAGTTATATCGCAAGTCCGAATGTTAGTACATGGAGTAGACTGTGCCAATATCGCGCCCCGACTACGATGGCAGTATGCAGGCGGAGAGACAGTAGAACAACAGGCAGAAAAAAAACAGTAGAAGCAGCAGATGAGACAGGTGCGATTGTCGCCACACTCTTAACAGTACTAATAAAACTATGGGCAGATAGATGGAGTTTGCACGATACGTACATTAAAATAAGAGACGGCAAACGTCAGGTATTTCCAACTTCCTTTCGCAAGTATGTGATGACTCTGTGAATAATTGGCTTGGTTTGTTGGAATATCTCGCATTGATCGTGGTGATCTCTACCCGTCCCATCTAATTGGAACCGGAAGGTGCTGAGTACAAATTACAACTACTTGTTGTATTGTATTGTGTCCTAAGGGAACATTGCCAGCCAGCGGCCAACTACGCGTATCAATACTCGGCTTTAATCAATTCCCGGTATATTAGTACTCACAAGCATAACACAGACCGTGGGGTCACTAGCGCTTTGACTTACATGGTTGTCCTAGAACCATGTTATTATCCCCTGCGACCTTACAAAGTAATGCATATATTCGTTCCTAGATGTGCCCTGGGCACGCGAAAGGTGTTGCAGTGTCCCAGGATTCAGGCCTGTGACAGGCAATGTCGCTTCCCGCTATATTGGGTCAATACTATTGTGTGGCCGTTGTAGGTCAGCTTATTGCGGCGTAAGCATTTCAACC
The DNA here is from genome assembly GCA_008828725.1 of Saccharina japonica. Taxonomy (NCBI): domain Eukaryota; class Phaeophyceae; order Laminariales; family Laminariaceae; genus Saccharina; species Saccharina japonica. Next base: position 86,622 of record MEHQ01004333.1, on the reverse strand, counting down.
ATCGTTTTCCGCCGAGGTGTCCACGAACAGTAGGCGTCACAACTCAGCCGAAACCTAAACACTCGTTGTTGCGTACACCCCCCCCCCCCCCCCCCCCCCCCTTTTTTCCCCCCCCCCCCCCCCCCCCCCCCCCCTCTTTTTTCCCCCCCCCCCCCCCCCCCCTGGTGTGCGTCGATATCTTCACTGCAGTCGCCTTCACGGTGTTTGGAGATAATGAGACGTTGCTCACATAATACCTGTAAGAAGTGGGCGAGTTTCAACTTCCAGGGCAGCAAGACGCCGGTTTACTGCAAGCAACATGCCGAGGCCGGCATGGTGAATACCAAGGACAGGCGTTGCTTACATGGCACCTGTATGAAGCGGCCGAATTTCAATTTCGAGGGTAGCGAGACGCCGTTTTACTGCAAGCAGCATACGGAGGACGGCATGGTGGACGTCTGCAGCAGGCGTTGTTTCCATGACACCTGCATGAAGCAGCCGAGTTTCAATGTCGAGGGCAGCATGACGCCGGTTTACTGCAAGCAGCATGCGGAGGACGGCATGGTGGACGTTTGCAGGAGGCCTTGTTTCCATGACACATGCATGAAGCGGCCGAGTTTCAACGTCGACGGCAGCAGTACGGCGGTTTACTGCAAGCAACATGCGGAGAACGGCATGGTGGACGTTCGCAGGAGGCGTTGCTCCCAACGGAGTTGCACAAAGTTGCCGACCTTTAATGTGGAGGGCAGGAAGATGGCGGTTTACTGCAAGCGACATGCGGAAAACGGCATGGTGGATGTTCTAACCCGGCGTTGCTCACATGAAGCCTGCACGAAGGTGCCGAGCTTCAACGTTGAAGGAAATAAGACGGCAGCTTACTGCAAGCAGCATGCGGAGGAAGACATGGTGGATGTTTGCAGCAGGCGTTGCTCCCATGGCAACTGCATGAAGCAGCCGAGGTTCAACGTCGTGGGAAGCAGGACGGGAATGTACTGCAAGCAGCATGCTGAGGGCGGCATGGTTGATGTTAGCAACAAGAGCTGCTCACATGAAACCTGCACAAAGCGGCCCAGCTTCAATGTCGAGGGAAGCAAGAAGGCGGTTTACTGTAAGCAACATGCGGAGGACGGGATGGTGGTCGTTCGCACTCGGCTTTGCTCACATGAAATCTGCATCAGGGCGCCTACTTGGGGCGCACTGACTGACGGTACGGCCACAGTGTGTTCCCACCATAAAAGTGATATATCCACCGGTCAATTGGCCAACTTGCATGCCAAATGCCTAGTGGAAAATTGTCGCCGAAGGGTGCGGTGGGGACTCGATGGAAAGCAACCTACCCACTGCCCACAGCACGGCCCCTCTCAGGACGGCCTCGTCTGCACTGTACAGCCACCTGCCAGCAAGAGAGCTCGTCGTAGCCTGTCGGACTGTGCCGTAAGCCCCTCTGGATTATCTGTTAAAGCTGAGTGTATGTTTTGAAAGGTGTCTCGATGATCCAGAACATTAGTGTATTTCTAGTTGCAGCATATATGGTTTGCGTTGAGCAAGTATATCAAACGTGCATCATATAGCTGTAGAATAGTCGGCCCAGGCATATATATATCATTGTTTTTCATGTTTTCGCAAAACGTACTTCTCTGTATTAGGGCTGGCTGTATTTTTGTTTAGATCCCGACGACGTTTTCCAAGGGTGAGGCGGTACTGTTTACACTGCTATGGGGGTAGCGAAGTCAGGATCAACGCTCGTTCTAGCGACCCTGCTTTCTGTCATAGTGTGTGGCTGTATTGTTATCAGTTCGAAAGGCGCACGAGCTAGCCATACGCGGTTTTGCATTTTTCGACACCCTTTGATCTTTATAAAGTTATGGCATGTAGCTCATCCATGAGTGTGTTTGCATGACTATTTCGATCGTCCGGCACCACCAACCTTGAATAGAACGGGGCAGTGGACACTGCATATGACGCTGACCATAATGGCCCCATGTCAGTCATACAGGTCAAACACCGTAACATGCGGCAACTACGTTGTTGTCCAGCGTTAGTAAAGTATTCCGATCCGGTGACTTCATTGCGTTGTTTATGCTAACAGCAATACGGTGTACAATATGATATTTTTCGTACCTTTATCATTATTCGCGAGCACCTAAAATATTAATGCAGCTACGTTTTCGAACATCATTCAATTTGGGGATCAAGTCGTCGTGCAAACAGCATTGAAACGCCAAGACATGCCATGTTCCGTGTTCGTAGTTTATCGTACTTAAGCTGCATACACGCCACGGCATGAAATATCATATCGCACTGACAGTCGCTGTGCCAGACATATGTCACTGAAACTAACCCATGCCGGTAAAACAAACTCAAGTGTCATCAGTGTTTCCCCAAACAACATAGGTCCTGCTTTTAGAGGACGCGATGTCACCATCCCATGAACCTGCATATGTTTTCCGAAAGATCAAAACCAACATTGTTGGCAATGTCCGACGAATGGGCCGTTGGTGGCATCTTGGGTTTGGCATTCACGCCTTGCGCAGTCTCGGCATATTTGCATAAACGCGACAGCGTCTGTTACTCCGAGTGGCAATTATTCGCCACTGCCTCCCACGATCGCACATCCTGCGACCGGGCGCACGTACATGCACATAAGGGCTGAGTTTGGTTCGTACTCCGTTTACAGAGGGGGTCAGGATATGGTAAATATTGTGGTGTGCGTGCGACGAACCTCGTGTTGCAACGTCCTCTTTTCCGGACAGAAGATCGTTCTTGTCAGACTCCACCGTGGCCGACGCCACAGCTGGTTGGACACGTGGGCCGGCGAACCTGACCACCCTATACCGTAAGCGGACAATATTTTGACGGTTCGCGCGTTAGGAAGAAGTTTGTACGTGCGATAACATCGCACTCGTACATACACTACCCGTGCAATATAGGCGTATGTCGTACATTGAATGTTGACCAAATTGAGTCCTATGGCTCGGGGCAAGATTGTTTCGAAATATGGAACTCGTATAGATTTTGTGTTTTATCCCCAAGGTTGATTATGAGGTACGAATGCATCGTTGGTAGTGTGTGCGGCATGTTATGCCCGTGCACGCAAAAACATGGACCAACGCGTCGAGACATGATTGCGATACGTTTATCGTGGACCCTTGATTTGGAAAATACTGTAGTCTAGTCGTGATGGCTCATGAAGGAGGCACTAACGTTCGTCCTTAACGGACAGACATTCCGACGACGACGAACAACGTCATCGTCCTCAAACTGTACAGCGCTACAAGTACACCCATGGTGATCACATATCCTATGTAGCGAACATGTGTCGTTTATCTATTGTGGGAGAAGCAGGGCGAATGTTGTTGTAGGCTGCCGATACAGGGCACCATATGGACGGCGAAGGGGGGGTGAGACTTGACGAGTTATAACCTGTGACTCGCACGGTGGAGAAGACGACTAATACTTATATTAATAGTGCGTCGAAACGAACTTGGAAGTTCACATATGCGTCGAACCACAATATAACATATTCAACCACCATGGTTAAGCACGCGGTAGGTCGACCGTCTGCCGCAGCTGCGCCCAACATACCATCTGAAAGAAAGTGAAAATATGCAAACATTACGCACGGTCTTCCTAAAGTGGAAATTGTTCCTGTCAGAAGACACCGTAGCCGACGCGGCGGGTGATTGGACGCGTGAAATAATGACCCTGACCGCATATTGCTGCAGACGGACATTCATTTAAGGATTAGATCGCTCAGCAGAAAGTTCTAAAACAAGCTCCCTTTTACATATATCGCCCGTGCCATGATAGCGCATTTGTTGACGTGCATTATTGACTAAACCCACACCTCTTGCCCGGGCCACAAATGCCTCGACATATTTACCGTGTGGGTTTTCTCCCCAACATAGATTATGGGGTACAGGTGCGCCGTTCGTAGTGTGTGCGGCATACTGTGCCCGTGCACGCAACAAACAGGGCCATCAAGATGAAACTAAAAAACAACACGTTTATTGTGGACACTTGGTTTTGAAAGTTGTTCAGCCTTGATGGCTCATGAAGGAGGCGCAAACGTTCGCCCTTAACGGCAGACAGACCAATGACGACGACACACGTCATCATCCCCATATTGTACACCCCTACTCCGAGTGCGGTCACCTGCTATATTGTATGATAAAGTTGGTGATCTATTGTGGAAGACGCAGTGTAGCTTGTTGGTGGAGGCTGACGATACAGGACACCATGTTGACAGAGGGGGGGTGTACAATACTTCAACTTCATGCATGGCCGTAGTCCTATGACCATAGGGAGCACTTCCCTTTTAGTTTCCTGTCTCGATACAATAGCCAATCACCTTGACCACGAGACGCTCTAAATCATGTACGGACCAATGCATACCTGATTTGTATCGTTCATGTTCGTCGCTAATATTGCAAAGAAAAAAAATGTAATATGGATAAGCTTCTCACCCACCACCTTTTTAGGTGTCAACCGTTTATCTCGATAGCACATCTAAACAACATAGGCATTATGTACAGGTGAATAAATACAGTTGTGCGACATTTGCTCATAACGTGTACATAAAAACCAATCTACGTGTAGTTTGGCGGGTGGGTGTATGGCTGCCACGGTTTCAAGTGCGGGCGAGTTTGGATACGACTTACGTGGGAATATAGGTTGCCGCTATAGTGCACTCTCTTCTTACCCCGCTGCCGTTGAATATACCCAAACGAATTGCCATCATGAAAGCCACATGTAGGCGGAAATATATTAAAAGGGACAATACGCTGGATGATACACGCTTTAGATACCCTTATACTCTTCTTCGCAGCCGTCCCGACCATTACCCATATCGATGTTCCATCTCCTGTAACAACAGTGAAACGCCAGTGACCGTGTGTACCTCGGGATACACAGGAAAGTATGGCGTTGCTCTGTGCTCTCTTCTGTGAACTTCACGCCGAGGCTCGCCGCTGCAGGTTTGACAACCATGCTTGCTACTGGAAAGTCCACAATTCGGGGCAATTGTGGGTGATGTACATCCACCATAGCCTCCGAGGGCTGGAAAGGCGGGCTTGCTGCTGGCCAATGAACAGCCGAGCTAGCTAACGGGAGCTTGCACACAGGCGTCTTTGCTGGGCACTGCAGCACTACTCGATACTGGGGGTGGAACAGCGTGGCTCCGACGTGTTACTCCACAGCCGGTATCCCTACTAGGAGATGGACGGTCTGGCTCGTTTCTACTTGCTCAACAGCTGGCTTTGCTACCGGCAGCCGAACAGACCAGGCGTTTATCTCTGGGTGGTCGACAGTCTGGGTGGTCCTTGGGGATTGGGCAGTCCGTTTCGGTACTGAAGGATGGGCAGCAGGCCTGGCTACTGAGAGCGGAACAGTCATGTTTGCTACCACTGGTTGAACAGATCGACTGCAGGGGTCCGCATATGATATATAACTGTTTTGTTTTCATTCTTCCGATATCTTTACTGAAAGAACGAAGTCAATTAATCACACGCCGTTTGTGTCCAACGGTGCCGTGAGTCAAGATCAACTTTCTCGTTTGCATCTTTTGTTTTTCGTTTCTTTTTTGTTTCAGTATTCACTTTCGAAGGTAGATGTCGTATGGGAGTCCAAATGTCCAATTGACAATACACTTTTTTTCCGAACGCTAAGAACATCACATTGTAGACAAGATATTCAAAATATGATCGCATCTAAGAATGGTGATAGACTATGCGATCATCAAAACTGAATATGTTTCACCAACACAAACTGCATGATGATCGTGTAGCCTACCACAACTCTTCCCCGCGATCATATGTAAAGTATCTTGTCTAGACTGCAATTTCCATAGCCTTTGGAAAATAAGTGTATTGTCAATTGGACATTTGGAATCCCATACGACATCTGCCTTCGAAGGTGGATACTAAAAGAGATAAGACAATACAAAAAAAAGGAAGCAACACGGAAAATATCGTTTTTACTCACGGCACCGTTGGACATAAACAGCGTGTGATTTGTTGCCTTCTTTCTTTCAGTAAACTCGGCAGATTAATAAAACAGGCCTATCTCAGATGAGGACCCTTGTAACTTCTATTAATCGAATGGTTCGGGCCGCTGCGTCTTAGTATACCTCTGGTCCTGGTATTGGGTGCTCGAAAGATAGGCTTTCTACCGGAAACCGGGACGCTGCACTCACGACCCACCACTGACAGGATCGCTCCAGGTATTCATACTAATGCAATTGTACACATACTTGTATATTTAACCGTTGTCTGGGTTCTCGCACAAACAGCATAACCATCTCTGCTTAAAGTACGCCGAGCGCTACCGCCGCAACGGCAACGGAAATAGTGGTTCCAAGGTGATTATCAGTAAAGGTTGTGCTCGCTACGGTGGGCATCACGTTGATGGGAAGATTTTGTTGGCCGTGTCCATGATTCCATCAAACTCGCGACGCAATCGATAGTAGATGCCTGGGTACAGATAAGCGGTTGTCACCAACCGATAGAACCTCCGTCAAGTTCAACCGCAGGAATATAGGAATTTAAGTATACAGCACAGGTTAACACCGATTGCAATACTAAGAACCGAACGCCGAGACGGTGAGAGAGCATGCCCAAACAATATAAACGGAAGAAAATATGACTTCAAGATATATAAACAATTGTTATATAATATGCCTATCAGAGGAATGGGGAGCGAGTGTTAGAAGCGAGGACTCACGAGTAAGAATACAATAGTATAATTAAACCACGATGCGTATGCGCAAGGAACAGTCAGTCGAGAACAGAGTCAAGAAATCAAAGGTAGCACAGGGAGCCGCAAGATATGCTTCACCCGAGGATACACACAGGAATTAGAGGGATTACGCTACTTGGGAAGGTGGTTCCTATGAGACAGGAGGCCGGGGGGACCTCGCGGCTATTGGACAGTCCACTTACTCGTTAGCAGATGATAGAGACAGTACTACTGTGTACTACCAGTGCACCTCATCATATGGTATAGAGTAGCTAATACTGATGTATATTGACAACGCTACTACTGGCAACGCTGCCATTGCTACTTACTACTACTAAAATCTACCTAAGAGTACTGCTGGATTACAACCACGACCGGTATCACGACGACGACTACTACTATTTTGTCGGCTACCATTATCTTCCCTTGTTTGAGCTAACGTGTGTAATCCATCTCATGGAAACGATTTTTGTATTTTTGAGTCGTAGAAAAGAGTCATCCCCTCGGCCCGATACCTGTATCAAAGACTGCTGCAATCTGCTGAGAATCTCGATCACCCAATGCGACCGTCTTTCTATCTCTTATCTCCCCTGTGTAGTATGGGCCTACAGTTGTCTCGGATGACCACGCCTCCAAATTTTGTGTACCATTCGACTCCTGCGATCTAGCTCAACCATAAATTTGTAATGAAAAATCATGTATTCCGGAACCCCCCGGTTACTTTGAATCCCTCCTCGCTTCCTCAAAAAGCACAATGGGAAGGTAGGGGCGGCCGCAGAACGGCTCAAATCTCAGGTTTGGCTGACCAACCCAGCGACTACCTCACCTTTACTCACACTTGCAGCAGGAACCTCGTGTTTGCTTGCGCCCAACGCGCCCATGCTGACCTGCACGTGATGTCTTTCTAGAAAAGAACGGTGACGAATCAACCATACACTATCATCCCAGTCGCCGACACTGACCAGCCGCATTAAATTTACCAATACACACTGCTTACTTTGTTTCTCCGGTAGCGGAGACAATAACTTCGTCTAAGTAAAAAATTACCCTCTGTATACCACCTTGCTAATCGACACGCTTGGTCGCTTCACAATAGGGCTAAAGCCATCGACGAACGTTTCCCTGACAAATACATAGGACGGGAGATACATTATAAAACCTCTTCAAATGATATAAAACCTCAAGGAAAGAGTGTTTTGGCACAGACGCTTACCCACGGAACAGAGACAGTGTTACGTCGGATGCGTGATACCCACCACATTAGTTTCCGCCCCTACAAAAATGCAGCCGTTTACGGTACGGTTTCGGCAGTTTAGGGGTAGGGGGGGGGGTGGACATCGCCGGTGTTGGCGTGTTTACATTATATGTAGGCCGGTCGCAAAAACGACATCCAAACAAAAAGCAACGGATTTGTTTCTCGCCAAACTATTCCAATGGGCGTAAATAATTTGGTCAATGAGTTTGTTTTTTTTAAAGGGCGTTCGTTTGTGCCATTCCCGCTTAATGTGTTTCGCTGAAATTCCCTAATGGTATCTAATGGTATACGTACTGTAGGTCTAACCGGTTTAACCACGCAGTAACCTTGCCTTTTTAGAACACAAAGGTCGAATACATTTTTGAATCCATTAGGTTAGGTGGGTTTTGCTCGTCACCACCCCCCCCCGTCCCGTCAGAGCGCGTCCTCCTCTCTGCGGATGGCTCCTACATTTAATGGTAGCCATAAAACAAGTTGGTTGGATGGTGCTCGCGTTTCAACGTGTTTTGCCTATTCATGTAAATTTAAAGCGAACATGTAGAGCGCGGGGATAGTAATCACAAACCAATGGTTATGAACTTTGGTACATTCAGGTGGATGTTCGAGAGTCACGTAGTACTTTAGTGTGCGAATATCGATTCCGTTGTGGTATGTTTTTCATCTATACGTTGCTGTTGCATCGTGTCCTTTCATGCAAATATTCGTTGGAAAGGCAGTGACTTTACGACCGATACTGGTCGAGCCCTTCCCACCGTTTGTTTAGCTCTAGTCGAAGTTCGGAACGCGGCGCTACCTCCACAAAACCGACCACGTAATATCCAGAGAAAGAAAAACAAAAAATTCGGCATTGACGCGAGAAACTAAAACGACCCGAAGCATTTATGTTACTAAGCTCCTTTTTCAACCTCGTATAGTTTTGTGCTTCACAGCGACAATATAAGTCGAAACTCATAATTCGCGAAACGTTCATGGTCGGAGAAGTATAACACGATTAGCACGGAACCCGCCGGTAGTGCCAACATGTACTGGTATGTATATGTCAGAAAATGAAGAGTATATGAGGTGTCGTGTTTGGGACCGGATTAAAAATAAAAGGGCCAGCTAGGAAAAGGATTACCGGGTTTTTTATCCCAGTCAACCGTAAGGGAAAAATCCGGCATCGAATACGTCTGTCGTCCGCAATGCCATCATAGGGGACTAAGGGCACTGCATCCAACTTCACAACGACAACCACTCGAGTTAAAAAGGAAGCCGAGCGCCTTGATATTTTGGCTGCGTCCGGCAATGGGAATCCCGTATCCCGTCCACTAGTGTACGCCACCTTGAGATATGCCGTTGGTCTTCTCAATAACCGATCCAAGGAGCTTACTTAGACTTTCAGTTTGCTCTAGAGAGCCGCAAATATCTCAGGAGCTGCTTGTAATAGCTTGTAAGACGAGACACCCACAGCGTAAGCGTACGAACATCAATCTGCGTCGACCACGATGCAGTTCATTGTGCCATATGAACAAAGGGAAATTTGATAACATATTCAAGAAAACAGAAACAAAACATAGTTGACACATAAAGCGTTGTCTGTGAAGCAGAGCGGTACGTCAAATACAATTAATATCTACCATGAACGATGAGTTCATATGGTTCTGATATCGTAGGTCTTACTACGAGATCAAGGCATGCCACCTGCTCCCTGTTTCCAGACACGTGCACGTTCACGCGTTCACGTTCAGGGCTACAGTGGGGAACGTACGGTACGTTGCCGTTTCAAAGCGTGCTACTGACTGTGGTTGAAACGAGACGCGCGCTCCGGTGGGTGTAGACCCATTTGTTCATGGGACTCCCGGCTTGAGTTGCTTTGAATCTCAGGACGCGTGCTACGGTAGAGAGAGGTGTAAGCACCATGTTTGTTGCCTTATAAGGGTGGTTGGTCACTTCACGAGCTCTAAACCTCACCCGAACTCTGTTTTTCGATTAAAACAAAAGGGCCACCCGATCAAAATCCCGTGGCCTTAAGTACAAAACGAACAATAGTGCGACACAATTTAGGATTCCGACGATATTGGGTTAAGGAGCCCCGTCATTCAGAAACAATTTCAGCCAAAATAAGGTATACCTTGGTATACCTCTATCGTAGCACGCGTCAGAATCTCAGGCGGAACGTGAAAAAATGTATATCAACATGAGCAATTCCATGAGCTAAAAGTACCCTTGGTACACGTACTATACTTCCATAACAAGAACTGCGATGCCGGATTAATGGGTACAGAAGTTCCTGCGTGAAGCGGCCGCGTCGGTCACAAACGGTTTTGCGAACACAAAATTACACATCTATCGTATCACGGGTCACGAGGACGTCTGTCAACAAGCTATTCGATTTAGCTGTGACATTTTAGCTGCAGTGGCTGCTAAATTGCCATGCGAACTACGCTCGATAGACGTGTAAACATGAACCGCACGAACAAACCAATGACATTACATATTTGACGCCAAAGTTAATCTACCAGATCGGTTTGCTGGTTTAATGCCGGTGCAAACCTTAGTCCCGGCCTAATCCGGTTCTGTTCTGCAAGACAGGGTAATAACCATAACCTTCAGCGTCATGACTAATATCGACTACGTCGTCTGATTTAATGCTTGTGAGGCAAGGCAGCATAAAGAGAAAGAGTAACCCTCAAACTGTTCTTAAAGACATATCAAGCACATCATTTGCGGCGAACCGGTTCTTCGATGTATTTGTGTCGCCTGTGATATCGTTTGAATATGATTAGTGCTCGAAACATGCGGAACGGCATACAGGCAGCTCATGCCCATTTCAACCTGGCATGAAGCTACTGTAGGGCGCCCTAGCGATCCTTGGTCTAGCCTAGGCTTGCCCCCGCGAAGAAAAGAAGGGACTGCCTCACAGTAGAACATACCTTGGGGGATATAAAGGCTGAGACAGCCAGAGCCGACACGACGACAATCCTACCTGGCGCAAAAATCGTTAACTTGCACTAGATACCAGGTGGGACCACTGCCCATCTGTACCACGAAGCTAGTCCGACCTAATTGCTCACACCATGTTCTGGATCCCTTGGAAATATTTCAAAACATGCACTCAGTTTTTACGTCAAATCGTGGGGAGGTCCCGGAACGGCTCGACATGCTACGGCGAGCTCCCTTACTGGCAGGTCCCTGTCGAAGGCAGACGAAGCCGTCCTGAGAGGGGCCGTGCTGGTGGCAGTGGGTAGGCTGCTTTCCACTGGGTCCCCACCGTGACCATCGGCAACAATTCACCACTTGGCATTTGACTTGAAAACAAATAAATTGGTCTACCATTATTTCGGTTTTATGGTCGGAACACACTGTCGCCATACCGCCAGTTAGTACACCCCATATCGGAGTCCTGGTGCAGGTGTCATGTGAGCAATGCTTGGCGCGAACGTTCACCATGCCGTCCTCAGCATGTTGCTTGCAGTACAACGCCGTCTTGCTGCCCTCGATATTAAAATGGGGATTCTTCCTGCAGGTGTCGTGTGAGCAACGTCGGCTGATTACGTCTACCATACCGTCCGCAGCATGCTTTTTACAGTACACTGCCGGCTTGCTGCCCTCAATATTGAAACAAGGATGTTTTGTGCAGGTGTCTTGTGAGCAACGCTTGCCGCCGACGTTCACCATGCCGTCTTCAGCATGTAACTTGCAGTAAACCGCCGTAATGCCGCCCTCAACATTGAAACTCGGCTGCTTCATGCAGGTTTCGTATGAACAACGCGTGCCGAGAACGTTCACCATGCCATCCTCAGCATGTAGCTTGCAGTACACCACCGTCTTCCTGCCCTCGGTATTGAAATTCGGCTTCTTTATGCAGGTGTCATATGAGCAACGCCTGCTGCAAACGTTAACCATGCTGTTGTCCGCATGTTGCTTGCAGTACAAACGCGTCTTGCTCTCCTCGACATTAAAAATCGGATGCTTCTTGCAAGAGTCATATACGCACAGCCAGTTGTCGATGCTCGCCATGCCGTGCTCCGCATGTTGCTTGCAGTACGCCCCCATATCACCTTTGAAAGCGTAGCTCCCCCGCTTCGTGCAGCCATCGCGAAAGCAACGCCTCATAATCGCCGGACACGGGGAGGTGGCGACGACGGTGAGAATACCTGAGGAACATCAGGTGGCGAGTGAGGCACAGAAAGGAGGTATAAGGTTCAGACTGAGCTGCCACGCCTACCGCGTTCAGAGATGTTGGCCGTAAAAAGCGATTAAACGCCTTTCGCCGTCACGCGCTGCACTACAATATTCCCACCGAATTACTGATCGCGATCGGCGGGGAGGGAGACTGTCTGTCACACCGTGCAACCGTCGGGGATTGTAGCGATCTTTCTTCCCTGAAGGCGCCTTGCAGTACGGTTTGAATGAACATAGTTTTATGTTCGGAGAGGAACACATGAAACATTGTCGGCAACCATCTGGTTAACGGGAGAATGGTGCTGGTGCACTCCCATAGTGCAGTATTCTGGTCTATGAATAAAAATCCTTATAAAAGATCCGTCTTGTTTCGAACTATGTGCAATTTTCGGCGAAACGTTAAGTGCTTCGACAAGGCAAGCTGTTGCGGACACGTTGGTCAAGGTTGGGGCTCGATCCAAGCACTGTAGCTCGCATACCAAGCACCGAAAATAATTTTGTCATGAGGAGTGACTAGAACGATTTCCCGGGTGCTCTGTGTGAGGCCTTCGTTTCCTCCGGTCCTTGGACCGGAGACTCAGAAAGCATAATCCCAAAAGTGAAGCCCGATATTCAAGACAATAGGCGTGACAAAAGTGGCCCCAGTTTTCAAGTTACTCAGCGTGACAGAAAAGTGACCCCCGAAACCAAGTCAATAAGCGTGACAGAAACGTGACCCCCTCAAATCACACCACGGGTACCCACTTGTCCCCTTGACCCTCAAAGCTCGTTCTTGGCGCACAGCAGCGGCGTCGCGACAGTTTTTGCACGCCTCGACAGCCAAGCACACACCATGGGCCTCGGCCGAGTATCGGCTTCTTGGTGAGCGCACGTCGAGCACAGCAGCACGCTCGCCGAGAACCCCTCCATCAGACCCCGAGAAAAAACTGCGACCACTGGGAGTTCCACATTTATTCCTACTATTTTTTAATAGGGGGCGGGGGTTCCTGATGGCTGTGGTGAGGCGACATGGAAGCACGCCACGACGGTTGCATGACACGAACGCAAGCCACGACGCCTCGCAATCACGTGTATGAGTACATGCCACGCCAAGACCAACTGCTGTTGTTGTGGTTTGGCGCCGCGAAGAGACGCGCCGAGTGCGCTGTATTGGGCGTAGAACCCAAGCGTCTGAAGCCACGCTGGTTGCCTCTGGTCCGGCGGCGACACGCCGTGTGCGCTCGAGTCGACCTGTCTCTGGTAGTTTGTATTTTGACACAACGAAGCATCCGAGCGTTGACTGACTACTGCTGCTGTACTGCTGCTGCTACTGCTGCTGTAAAGTCTACGAGTACGGAAAGGCGCGCGCCGAGTGCGCTTCCTTTCGTCTCTAGGCCCGAGCCCTCGCCAGCCGACGGTAGTTTGGCGACGTAGAGACGCACCGATCGTCGGCTGGTCGTCGGGCGCGAAGCAACGTCGCTGTTTCACCATCCAACCCTTCGATCGTGCTGCTGCTGCTGCTGTTGTTGATGCTGCTCTTGCTTGCTGCGTGGATAACATCTTGAATATAAAGACCATGCCATTTTTGGATCCGGTCAGATTTCGCACGAGCAAGAGGCCGTTTTCCTATGCGGTTCGATTTCGAGCTTCATATCTGTATTTTTCGATCTCGAAAACGAAAGCACCGTCCTATGTATGCAGTCCGATTGTGCAGTATCCTCCGGGTATCGCGTGCATTTCGTACTCCGAGTACTTAACCCCTCAAGAACCGGTCTCACGGTTTTGGGGACAGACTACTTGAAGCTAGTGTGGGAAAAGTTTGGCAGTTCTGAAAGGGTTAAGAGTATGAGAGTACTGGCGGCCTGAATACTTGGAGTGCTTGGAGTATGAGCAGTACTGAAGCCCCAAATACTAGGAGTACAAGGAGTACCCGCACAGTATATCGGACCCCGGAATAGTCCGAGTACAAGCAGTATCGAGAGTGTTCATAATACCCGAAATACTCCGAGTACGAGCAGTATCCCGGAGTTTTGAACCCCGAAATACTTTGAGTACACGAAGTACCTGAAGTGTTATATCTCTAATACTCCTTACTTTACTCCAACGTACTCGGAGCAACATCTATCTGTGCAACATTGAAGACAACGAGGAACTACCCCTGAGCCCGCGGGAAAAACGCAGGACAAAGACTTGCAATTGTTTTCAGGACTGGGGACTAGCAACGCAAATGATACTCATTCGATTGCGATACTAACACTTGGACAAAACTTGCTCGATAATAATGGCCCTTTTTCAACATATATTTTTTAGTAAGACCGGAGACTAGCAACGCGAATGTTACTCATTCGATTGCGATACTAACACAATGCATATACCCATAGATATGTTCCCACTTTTAGCCCTCTCACGTGTTCAAGAGCAGACATACCAGACATACCAGTGACCCACATGTAGACAACATAATATGCAGAGAACACAACGTTACAACGCGGCCGCCCATACGCACGCGGGAAAACGGTGCGTGTGTGACATGTCAACCTGCGCTGTACTATAATTGCTATTCTATTATTGATTTGCTTGACGGAGCCTGAGACCCGTATGCACCCGTCTACCTTTCTGTGCTTATGCTGTGTGTGGAAGATGCAAACTGACTCTGGACCGGAACGTCAAGATCAGACAGCATGCAAAGACAACAAAGTTGTTATAACTTCGCCCAGCACCAAAAGCAGGAGCAGGCCACATCAAGAACGCGCGGCAGGCACGCTGTTTGCCGCTGTGGCCATCCAAAATTGCTTTATTGGGGGCTTCCATCCGTCACCAGTCATCAACAATCACCACCGTTCTTTATCTTGCCGTTGTGCTGTCCATCATATGTGTCGCGCGTCTGGCGCGGAGCCGCGGTAAATACTTCCGGGTACATGGTAGCGTTGAACTTTGGTGATATGATAAACTGGTCACGATTCCCGCTTTAAGATTTGAAGGGGTGAGTGCAATACTTGGCGAGTTCAGGCCTACGTTGTTGTGCTNTTTTGCACGCCTCGACAGCCAAGCACACACCATGGGCCTCGGCCGAGTATCGGCATCTTGGTGAGCGCACGTCGAGGACAGCAGCACGCTCGCCGAGCACCCCTCCAGCAGACCCCGAGAAAAAACTGCGACCACTGGGAGTTCCACATTTATTTCTACTATTTTTGAATAGGGGGCGGGGATTCCTGATGGCTGTGGTGAGGCGACATGGAAGCACGCCACGACGCTTGCATGACATGAACGCAAGCCACGACGCCTCGCCACCACGTGTATGAGTACATGCCACGCCAAGACCAACTGCTGTTGTTGTGGTTTGGCGCCGCGAAGAGACGCGCCGAGTGCGCTGTATTGGGCGTAGAACCCAAGCGTCCGAAGCCACGCTGGCTGCCTCTGGTCCGGCGGCGACACGCCGTGTGCGCTCGAGTCGACCTGTCTCTGGTAGTTTGTATTTTGACACAACGAAGCATCCGAGCGTTGACTGACTACTGCTGCTGTACTGCTGCTGCTACTGCTGCTGTAAAGTCTCCGAGTACGGAAAGGCGCGCGCCGAGTGCGCTTCCTTTCGTCTCTAGGTCCGAGCCCTCGCCAGCCGACGGTAGTTTGGCGACGTAGAGACGCAACCGATCGTCGGCTCGTCGTCGGGCGCGAAGCAACGTCGCTGTGTCACCATCCAACCCATCGATCGTGCTGCTGCTGCTGCTGCTGCTGTTGTTGATGCTGCTCTTGCTTGCTGCGTGGATAACATCTTTAATTTAAAGACCATGTCGTTTTTCGATCCGGTCAGATTTAGCACAAGCAAGAGGCCGTTTCCTATGCGGTTCGATTTCGAACTTCCGATTTGTATTTTTCGATCTCAAAAACGAAAGCACCGTCCTATGTATGTAGGCAGTCCGATTGTGCAGTATACTCCGAGTATCGCGTGCATTTCGTACTCCGAGTACTTAACCCCTCAAGAACCCGTCTCACGGTTTTGGAGACAGACTACTTGAAGTTAGTTTGGGAAAAGTTTGGCAGTTCTGAAAGGGTTAAGAGTATGAGAGTACTGGCGGCCTGAATACTTGGAGAACTTGGAGTATGAGCAGTACTGAAGCCCCAAATACTAGGAGTACAAGGAGTACCCGCACAGTATATCGGACCCCGGAATAGTCCGAGTACAAGCAGTATCGAGAGTGTTCATAATACCCGAAATACTCCGAGTACGAGCAGTATCCCGGAGTTTTTGAACTCCGAAATACTTTGAGTACACGAAGTACCTGAAGTGTTATATCTCTAATACTTCTTACTTTACTCCAAGGTATCCGGAGCAACATCTATCTGTGCAACATTGAAGACAACGAGGAACTACCCCTGAGCCCGCGGGAAAAACGGAGGACAAAGACTTGCAATTGTTTTCAGGACTGGGGACTAGCAACGCAAATGATACTCATTCGATTGCGATACTAACACTTGGACAAAACTTGCTCGATAATAATGGCCCTTTTTCAACATATATTTTTTAGTAAGACCGGAGACTAGCAACGCGAATGTTACTCATTCGATTGCGATACTAACACAATGCATATACCCATAGATATGTTCCCACTTTTAGCCCTCTCACGTGTTCAAGAGCAGACATACCAGACATACCAGTGACCCACATGTAGACAACATAATATGCAGAGAACACAACGTTACAACGCGGCCGCCCATACGCACGCGGGAAAACGGTGCGTGTGTGACATGTCAACCTGCGCTGTACTATAATTGCTATTCTATTATTGATTTTCTTGACGGAGCCTGAGACCCGTATGCACCCGTCTACCTTTCTGTGCTTATGCTGTGCGTGGAAGATGCAAACTGACTCTGGACCGGAACGTCAAGATCAGACAGCATGCAAAGACAACAAAGTTGTTATAACTTCGCCCAGCACCAAAAGCAGGAGCAGGCCACATCAAGAACGCGCGGCAGGCACGCTGTTTGCCGCTGTGGCCATCCAAAATTGCTTTATTGGGGGCTTCCATCCGTCACCAGTCATCAACAATCACCACCGTTCTTTATCTTGCCGTTGTGCTGTCCAACATATGTGTCGCGCGTCTGGTGCGAAGCCGCGGTAAATACTTCCAGGTACATGGTAACATTGAACTTTGGTGATATGATGAACTGGTCACGATTCCCGCTTTAAGATTTGAAGGGGTGAGTGCAATACTTGGCGAGTTCAGGCCTACGTTGTTGTGCTTGATTTTCCCGACTATATATTTGTATTGTGTACGTAACCCCAGACACCCCAGACAGCGCAGACAGCACACGAGCACGCAAAGTGCGAGCTAGAACCAGCTGGATACAACGCTAAATATACACGGCTGCCGTCCGCCAGCAAATTAAACTCTTGATGTTCTGTCGGCGCTGTATTGCTCTAGGTCCCTACGTTGTACTTAATATATGCAATATATTTCATACACTTGGGAGCTGGAGAGCTGGAGGTCTCTGAAAGCTCTGTTGCTGTGCTTGACTGTCATTGACAGCAGCAGAAGCAAAGCAAGAGTTCAATTTAGGAAGGCAGCCGAAAGCGCGGGCGATCTACAATCGACAGAGTAAGGCGTTAAATACTGTATATACATATATGCACCACTGGATTCATACATACAACAGGGGGGGGGAAATAAGCAAAACTCCAGTCAACGAACAAGAACCCCGACAGGTATCGAACTCGTCAAATCGTCCTTCGAACAGCGAGTTAAGGGTTTCAGTGCACGGTGCACTTTTTTCCTGTGCACATAAAAACCAAGTCATTTTGTTGTCAGCCGGCACACAAAGAGGCAGTGAGCATCGATTCCCCTACTGAATCAAAGTCGTTTGTATCCCTGAAACAAGAACCAAGCCGATACTCAACCCGTAAGAAACACAAGGCAATGTCGACCCCAAAACAAAATCCAGCTGTATTTTGAACCCAACACAAAAATGAAGTCAATTACGATGGACACTGTGGAACCAAGATAAATTCGATTTTCCGAAGGTAAAACTACAGTAAGTCAATCCCAACCACGTACACAATGATTGAATACCCAACACTTAAACTCAGTCGATTCCGATGCACATACCAAAACCAAGTATTTGTTTGCTAGCAAAAACACCTCGTCCATCTCTATCCAGACACCACGGATAACTAAATAAGATTCGAACCCAACAACATAACCAAGCCGACTGCTATACCTACACTCAAATAAAGACAAGTTACATTCCCCTCACGAAAAAAAGACATTCGTGGCACAAACCCAGAAACAGAGAAAATTACAATCCGTACACGGAAATAATTTCAAGTCAACCTCGACGACAAACACAAGACCTAAAAACTGTACCTAGACCTACCACACATAACCTAAGTCAATCTAAACCTACACTAAAACGAGTCATTTTAGCCCCCCACCCAGGAATCAAACATATTGCGACCACCTACACAGACATGTATTTAATTATGGTTCCCACATTAAACCTAAGGCGTTTCGCCCCTCCACAAAAATCAAGTTAGTTTCGACCACCCGCACGTCAATCGAGTCAGTTTCTTCCCTCATCCGCAAAACGCAGATGTGTATTAACGTCGTACGATGATACAGTACTCATATTATATCTTACCACGTGCTGTAGGTATTCAAATCGTTTTTCCGCCACTCCCCTCAGCACGTCAAGTGGTGGAACTTCGTATTACTGATTGCTACCTAGTACGTACTACCCTATATCTGCCCACAACTACCGGGCGCTTATACGGTGCAGGCAGCACTCCATTCAGCAGCCGCTGGAGTCGGCAACATCGAGTTGGTGAGTTGTGGGGACGGGGGAGAGTCTATGCTGTAGTTGAGTGGATACCGGCGGCCATGTTAGCTCCGTCCGCAGATTGATTCAATTCCCTTTGTGCGCCTTCTTCGTATCGTATGTTTTAGTTGGGCAAGCGCCATGCTTTCCGGCCAAATTGAGGCTTTAAATGGTTTTCGGGTTTTCGTATGGCTCCACCACCTTCAGGTTAGGTCTGTGCAAAAGCAAGAATGAGGCCGTTGAGTTTTTAATATAATGGCCGAGTCACATTTCCCAGAGTCGGCATAGCGGCTCCAGACAGTGAAATAGAGAAACCGTTAAACAAATTGGAATTAAAGTAGGACACTCTCCGCAGAATATGTATCAATGATTGACAGAGCAACATGAAAATCACTACGTCCATGAGTTCGAGAACGGAGAAGCGGGTTTTAAACAACTGAACAGTACGATTGCCTCGCTCATGTGTTCGACATGTGCCTCAGGTTAACGAACGTTAAAACACAAAACAACAGTAGAACAACAGGGCTTGCCCTCGAGCCGCCGCCAGATTATAATCGACGCTCGAAAAATAATAGTGCGGAAAAAAGGTGAATTGGTGCACAATACATTTGTATCTCGGGCGTTGTGTGCTATTGACAGAGGTAACGCTGTTGTCTTGCAATTGCTTAAGTTATGGCTGCAGGCTGAACAAGAGAGCACTGCCGCGATGAACGTGTCAACCGCAGTGCAGCGTGGGTTATGGTACAATGGGCTGCGTGCCGGGCCGTGTAGTGGTTATTCATGTGTTTGTTGGAGTGTGCTGCGTCTGTGTTCTCGATACAGTCCGGTAAATGAGGAGGTCGGTTATGCGTTTTCCAGTTTATACGTAAGTATACGATATACACGTGTCGGGTGAGTAAATGCGGGATGCCCCTTACCACCGTCGACATTGCTGTTGTTGCAAGGTGGTGACTGCGAGTTCATGCTACACCAATAATCCTGTTGTACTTAGGTTGGGGGAGTGAGCTGTAAAGCGGGGCTGTGCGTTGCTCTCCCAGAGCTGGCCCTGTGCGATGTGCGATGTTGCGCAATCGCACGGTAACAACATCTGGATTTGCAGATAATAATTACCGGAACTTACTACCAATTAGTGTAGTATGTACTTCGTCCGAAAATTGAATTTGAGAATGACCATACCTCATGCTGGTCGTTCTGGGTAGAATAGCGCATTATTTAGCATCGTATACAACTCAATTGGGATGTTTGTCGTTCAGATCCATAAAAGGACCCCTATTCGGGGTTCCAACTGTGTATATAAATAATACGGACAACAACAATAGTACAACTTATATTAATACCCGTACAACATTTGACGTTGGACGACTTGAGCGGAGAGGTCGGCGACTACGCACATGCCTACGGCCCACGCAACACCATGTCTGTTGTGAACGGTGACCACCCACAACGTCCATATCCTGCCATAGAGAAGAAATATGAGCCCTCATACGACCGTCATGTATGGAAACTCTCCACGTTATTGGTGCAACAGCATCTAAGGCGGAGACGTGCGAGTTAGACATGCTACAATTGTTTATCTCCTTTTTATATGTATACCTATGCTAGTGGTGACATGATCCTAGACTTGTTTCATCTCCGGGTCTCTCCCGCATGTGAAGGCCTTCTCGCACAGATTATTCGCCGGCGCGCGTTTCGGCCTCGAACGTAGCGGCCGGTGACGAACATACTCTCGAAAGGCCGCGCACGCGATGTGCGGGAGTTCGACATCGACATATATGGTGGATATCTCCGCACTCCACGAGCCCTGAACGCCCTCTCTGCGTTTTGACGCAACGCCTGAACACAGGAGCAATCTATCCTCATGAATTCTTCGGCGGCGTGCACTCCGGCCTCCGGTGCCTCGGAAGGGTCGACCCCCCTGCCGGCGCCGCCGTAAGAAGGAAACCCTGGGGGCGAACGCAACGTCGAGGTCTATGATATGGTTTGCACTCCTGGCACATAACCGCCGATCATGTTTCGTTTCGATTATTGAGTACGTCAGAAAACGTCACTGTTTCGTTTTCGGACAGCACCGAAGCTTGTCCAAAGAACCCAAGTTGAAATCGTGATCACAAGCGCGGGCTTGACCGACGTAGGCGCTGGCGTGGGCAGGCGCGTAGAGGGGATAGGATATGGCGGCAGTGGCTGGTATGGCATCTTGTAGTCGCTTTCTCGACAAGGGGAGACGGTCGTACGAAATCGACCATGAAAGGGGAAACAGCGCGAATGCCAACGATGTGGAGAGCCGCCTCTGGACGAAACCTTGAGGAGTATCATACCAGGTATTATTTAATTACTGTACACGTGCGGGTTTGCAAAGGCGTGAATTAATAGATCAGACCGCAAGGCGGATCATACATACGAACATGCAGTAAATCAGATATGTTTTTTTTTCACGGTGCCGGGTCCGCCGATGCAGCGAAAGGCGGGCCATACGCATTTATCTCACAGATCGGATAGGCATATTCGTGAATCAGCAGCCATCACGAGACGGACAAGACACACCAAACGCATACTGCAATGGCGGTGTGTTGTCCTACGTACTAGCACATGCGCATGTCTGGCGGTGTGAGTCCTGGTATATGGTATTATCCGAAATTTATGTCGTTTGTCGGTAAACAACTTTGTGTTTTACGCCGTACGGCGTGCAGGTTAATCAATGTTTTCATGGTGAGTGTTCATCATACCCGTATATACAGACACCTCACAGTACGAGTCGGAGTACCTGGTATCTTTCGTGGATGATATCGTGTGTGGGCGTGAGATATGTTGTTCTGCGGCATAGGGTAGCTGATAGATACTATGGTATTCTTTCTCTCTGTTGCCGATCACTTAATGAAAGTATTGGAACGGACGAGGCCTCCTGCGCCGGCAGGGGGACCTCGGCCGCGAATATACTATCCGCACTGAAGGTGCCTCGGCTAAGGTGCCTTCAGCACCACAGCATTACCTGGAAATGATCTCAACTACAGAAAAATACTATAATGGTAGGGTGGGTGGGATGGTCTTAAATTTTTCTTCGTTCGTCGTATTTTATCGAGGTTCCCGGGGAGACAAGGCGCAAATGATCTCCCTCCGTACAGTTCCCCAGAGAATCTCATCGAAGGTGTGGTTCCAACATGAGTTTTAAATTTTTGGAAATATATTCTTAGATATCGATATTACTTGGTATCCCTCGTGGATGCTATAATACTCGTACGGAACGTGTCCATAATCGAGCGGCACAACCGTTACATCGTCGAAAGCCAACATGTTTTTTATTGATTCATCGATTCGTAAAAATATGGTCGCTGGTGCGTAGAAAATAGAAAAACATAAATCGTGACCCCTCGCCGATCGCAAGAACTGAACCACTTTTTCTGAAGTTTGGCATCGATCGACCCTCCAAGGATTTTGTCACGAACTCTGAATGCCTAGCCCTGGTTGTGGTTTCCGACCCACTCTAGTGTCACATTTGTCGAACCCCAGTCGAAGATATGCGGGGGGCGCAGATTAGGCGGCTGATAAAAACACATTTGGCACTTGATGTGCTAAAAACCGACGACAAAAATCTCGATCACTCTCCGATGTAAAACAAATGAAAAATTTGAAGGCTTTTGGACGAAGCCAGTAGAAGGACGTAAGCAACCGTTCTCCCGCTAGACTACGGATCGCAAGGGTTCCTTCGGGGCCATTATGCTCATTTGCTGGTCTTGCCCGGTACAAAGTGAGTTAGTCGTAGTACTTTGAGCCCGTATGTTTTTAGAGTATCCCGTGTTTCGCAATAGCATGCAGAGGGTTTGCTCTGTATGTCGTCCCAGTGGCAATTGTTTGGGTTTGGCTGACCTACTCCGCCGCTAGGCGATTCCATCCGAAACCAATCTACGGAATGAGGCCATTCTTAGTACACCGCACGGGTTATGTCGGCTGGGCCGGTCCCCGCCGTCCCGCCTGTCTGTGAAGTTTGATGATAGTTACACCCATTCAATCCGCAATCAATCGTAGTATGATGAACTCCATGTACTGCTGCTGCTACTCCTTCTGCTGTGATCTGTGTGTCAGTAGCGTCTACGTAGTTTTGTGATCACATATCTGGTACCTTTTTTAGGATGAAGAATCGGTACGGACACTGGGTGTGCTGGATGTCGATGTGAAGAAAGGAAGGTTTAATGTGAACAACACACACACCATATTGACCCTGCTGAAATTATTTTTACTCGCAGAACGAGAACAATAGGAACTACTGCTGTGCCTATCAGTACTGCTGATGCTGCTGCAGTTGAATATGTCTGACGCACTCTGCTACCTGGCGTTTTTATCCCATCAATAATCCATAGAACATGACGAAATCCTCGACTGGCACGCGGGGTTTGTCGGCTGGGCGGAGAGCGGCCCGCCCCGACCCGCTCTCCGCCGCAAGGTAAAGTAAATCCTGAGACGTTTGGCGACAAGTACGTACTCTTCTTGCACTTGTACGGCTATATAATATATAGTGCATTCAATTGGCCATCAATGGTAAATACTCCGGGTGCGTGTACGATCATGTAAAGATGTCGAGCGGCGTAACTTCCTGTGTCGTTTCATTTTGCGTTACATATCGGATGAACACCATGAAATCGGGGATCATTGACTCGGCATCACGCATGGCATGGGCTAAAGATCATACACGTAGAGACAACGACGATTGATTGTGGTTCGTATCCCACACACAAACGACCGTCTGACCCACTCCGCTTCCTAGCGAGTCAATGCAAACAATATCCATCGGACACGCGTAGACGGGGTTGCCAGCTAAGCGGGGCACGGGTCGGGGTTGCGCCTAGACCCGCGCCACGACCCGCTCCCCTCGCCGCCTCGCCTGTGAAGTAGTATTGTTGTAGTTGGTCGCTATGCCTGGGTTTCATCATGTACAGTTTTTTTTGTATGTTCGTGGTAGTATGAATAGCATATTACCGATGTAGGCCCTAAGCCCTGGGCCCGCACGAGAAACAATTAACTTACGCGACCAACAGCTGAGCCTAATTAAACAGCTCAAATGAAACACTGCATTCGAGCGTGATTTAGCGACAGGTTATTTAAGTTCCATATACGATGTACGAGACCAACTATGGAATTGATGGTTGATACCTGGTAGGCGACAGATCAATTTAGCAATTGAACTTGGACTAAGTTGCAAGTTTTGGGGAGGGGAATGCAAATTTTCGATGGAATTTGACATCAGAACACCGTTGAAAAGCAGGGTACTTGAGGATAATAATACGTTGACACGACAGTACAAACGGAAAGTATAGTTTGGCACCATTATTGTCGCTGTTTCCTGTTGTTTGTGTTCTTACCGCTCCCCAGTTGCAGAATACACCCTCACGAGTTTTGACGTAAAAACATATTACGCTAACTTCAAGATAAATATCCCACACTTATTTTACTCCAGAAAACCTGAGGAGCATGGCCGAAAACGATGAAAAATGGATGATCAAAATCGACTCATAAACGAAATCTCTTCAAAACTGAGCGAGACGGGTGGTTCCATACTTGTTTAAATATGGTAAAAGGTATCTGTTTCTTATTCAAGTGTGTGCAAAAATAGTTGATTTTTTCTTCGAAAATAGACTCAGATTCCAAAAACAGTCTAACTTCAGCTAGATAGCAGCCTCGACATGAATTACAATGCATTTGAAAATACGTACAGCAGCACAGGATCCGCGGTAGTACAGTAGTTGTGCATAAACATGTACGTGCATACACAGTATTGTATCATACTATACCAGGCACCACAGGTAGGTGGTGCTTTTGCGTCCGCACATCAGCTAGCCCCTGGTACCAGTGGTACGCGACCAGGTACACACATACAGCAGAACACTGTCTAAAAAAAACAGTTGTGCAAGCAGTTAGACTATGCGTGTCGGATACTATTCATACGAATGATATCAGACTGCTTGTGACCGAAGATGACTACGAGTATCCCTATTAATATACAGAGGTGTCCTCAATAACTCCGTGGGAGCACTCTTAACTCTTGGCATTTTGTCTGACCTCCATATCCCACCACAACGCTGTCATACTGCTCTTAATGAAATATCGGGGATCGCACCAGTTTGGCAGCCGTCCAGGCCGCCGGCGAAGCTCCCACGTCTGGACTTACCAACAGCAACAGGGCCACATGTATTAGGTTGTACACCATTAATAGGAATACACCAAGAACGAGTACATATGGCGCAGTTCTTTTCAGAGAAGGTAGGCCGTGTGCACGGCATGCCCGTAGACATGATGCTACCATGCGGTATTAGTAAGGGCTAGTGGCATGGTAGTCTGCACTGTAAGGGTTGTTCCACAGCGTCTCTATCCCCCCAGAACCACCTGCATTCACTTCTACAGGCATCCAGACCAGGTCCTTCCCAGCCTGCTCAATGGCCGTACAGGTTTTTGAACAAGTCACACCCAAACTCGCACCTGGAGATAATATGCCACCCCGCGTAAGAACATCGGACACCGCTGGTGGCAAGAAGACGTAGGCGCCACTTCGGTCGTCCGGGAGGTGTAGGTGCAGACTGCATGACTGCCACTCTTAAACATCAAGAGACCTTATCCGACCCCTATCCCCGACAAAAACGCCATAAATATATTACAAAAAACTTAGGAATGCATTTGAACACAAAAATATATATCGGGGACAGCCGAGGTCGTGGCCACGTTGGTCACCAGCAGAGCCTGCGTATCTGGCGCGGGAGTGCCCATTTTCTCCAGACGTGAGTTGAGATGCTGACTGTGCCCTGTTTAGGCTGGAATACAGATAGATGTGTTCTGTACATGTAAAAGTTGGCGGCTTTGAGCGTACGTGGTACTGGGGGAACAGGGTCACCCTCTGACATATTTGTTATTGTAGTGTAAGGCTACGGCGTCGTTACCCCCCACTGAGGATGTCGCATCTCCTCTGGGAGAAGCACGGCACTTTCTTTCTTTCATTTTGTCATGCTTTTGTTTGGTTGCTTGATTGTTGATTTGCTTCAGTATATGTACTTTTTAATATTTTTCCTTTTCGCTTTTTTTCCTTTTTTCTCTTTTTCTCTCGCATGCACCTGGATTGCTAGCAGGGTAGGTCTTGCCTGTCCTATATGGCATTGCATTGTATGCTCTGCTCACTGCACTGAGCGTAGTATCAGGTGTCGTAGTTTTGTGACCACAGAACTGGTACCTTTTTAGGATGAAGAATCGGCACGGACACTGGGTGTGCTGGCTGTCGACGGGTAGAAAGGAAGGTTTATTATGAAAAAACACACACACACACACTGCAACGACACTTCAGGGTATGTTGTCGTCTTCTGACATAGCCCACACACGGTATATCCACGCTGAATGAACCTACGTCATCTGCTTGCTACTTGCTACAACGAAACATATGTGTGCACATGGTAAGTCTCGGAGCAGGTCGCTCTCACGTCCCGCCGCGCTCCCTTCTGCTGCTGCTGCGCGGTCATAGTAAAAATGAGGTTCTCTGCACGCTATTAATAGGGTTGCATGTGGGCGAGTACTGCTGCTGTATGGGTTAACCAGAGTTGGACATTGTGGGTGGTCACGATTTTGCGTTCACGTGCGGTGTCATGGGCTGTATCCACGCAGTCGCCGATCGCTCAGGTCTGGTGGCGAAAGGCTTATTGCTCTATTTATGAATACGAGGTATTAATTTCGAACACCTGGTACGTATACTCATACCTGTACTGCATCATAAGTACGTACCAGTATACCCAAAGGTCGGCGCAAGAGCATATTGTCGTTGCAACTGAGGCTGTTATCAGCCATTGGCATCACGTGTCTCCAGAAAGGATTTATGTCGTTACACAGCAGTTAATACAGCAGTGACTACCGTAGTGGCGCTGCGACCATGCCCCTCGCCCTCACCATTATATAGGCACGACTACAAGGTTTATACGTCTTACGCTTCCCCGCTCAAAAATAATTCGCAAGATTCAACGACACACAAAAGTACTCTCCGGGCTAAACTTTAAGAGCACTGCAATCTAACAAATTCGTGATTTATTTTTCAGTTGCAATACTTCTTATTGCAGATTTTCGACCTTTCATGACTCGATACCGAAAACGACAGTTCTAATGCTCAGACGTACTCCCTCATGGCCGTTTTCAAAAGCATAGATTATGGACAAAATGTTTGGTGTCGGGCGAGCGCCAGATCGACCCGACACCTGTTTCATCAACGATATCGCCTCTTACTCGAAAAGGACTTCCCATTCCTCTTGTAGCTATAGACGAATTAGTGAAATGAGAGTTTGTGGGGCTGCTGGTACGGTTTCAACTTAGATGCTCGACAGAAACGCCGCGCACTAGCAGGCGAACCTACCTGGGCCTCTAGTTCGGTCGTCTGTAGCGTCCTAAGAACCCACAGCAGAGTGTACATAACAAACAGGAGTACCGGAGTCATAGAAGTTTCTTGCTGCTGGGCATTTTTGTTCCGTGGTGCCAACACAGCAATGCTTGCCCTCCTTTGCGGATCCAAGGGCCCCAACACCTTCTAGAGACCATTACGAGCTAGTTTCACGT
Source organism: Saccharina japonica (assembly GCA_008828725.1). Lineage (NCBI taxonomy): Eukaryota > Phaeophyceae > Laminariales > Laminariaceae > Saccharina > Saccharina japonica. The sequence continues at coordinate 59,129 of MEHQ01004333.1, read as the reverse complement.
CGGTCGAGAGCGGTACTGAGCATTAGAACTGCAACTATACCGTTTTCGGTAGCGACTGATGATATGGTGTTTTTTACCAGAAGTTGCATTGCTGTCGTGAAAAGGACGAAAACTTGTTTTCCCCACAACACTCAAGTACGTACGTACTCTTTTAATTTTTCGACCGGAATAACCATTCAAACAATATTCTACAGTGTAGGTACTACTGTATAATATATATACAAGAGGCTTCGCCGAGTGTCGTGATATCAAAGGCAGTGGTAAGCAGGCTTGTGGCCATGGATGGGGTCAGACGTGATACCAAAAGTTGGTATTAACAGCATTCTACACGCTGCTCACGCAGAGTGCGAATGATATAGGGCTGTTTTTGTCGACACGTATTTGTAGTTTTGTTTTGGGAAATGAAAAAGGTTATAGAAATTTGGACTTGCCGAAATAGCAAGTTTTTACCATACTTCATATTTGATATTTCCGAAGTACTTAGTTGGCAATTTGATTTTAACTTTGAATTTTCCATTACGAGTGTTTTTCGGGTATTTGACAAATAACTAAAAATAAAAACTCGACAAATGGATTTGCAATTGTTTTCGCCTCGTTAAAACGGCCCTTGCAGGTATTGCAGTCACATAAATACTCGTCATATATATCCAACGCACATATATACGACTGAAGCACAGGTGCTGCTGTTGTAGCCTCTCGTGAACGAATGTTGCGCACTGCATAGCTGGGCATAAAGGTGGGTCTGAACAAGTTTTTTTCCCCAATAATATGAGGAAAGACGGGATACATCTCCAACGAGGCTTACGTCGGCGTTTCGTTGGTACGGTTGCCTGTCGCTTGTCGGCCACGATTCGCTCTTCTGTAGACTAAAGTTAGCGTTTTTGAATACACAAGGCTGTTTAACTCGCTTGGAGTAGGCGAGATTCCAGTGAGGAAAGGCCCTCATACCAGCTCTCGTTTTTGGCGTTTACATATATATAGTTTATACCCAACTTGCGTATCCAGCTGGCTTTACAAAAAGCAGTCGTGTGATTACTTTCGCCCCGTGTCTTGTCTCGTTGTTACATCGCGCGTAGGGTTTATAGTTTGCTCCTTTCATCGTTTAGCATCGAGCTTTACCGACACGCACGCACGCTCGCTCGCGATGACGGAGGTTTCCCAAACAGACGAAGATTCGTGAAACGCACTGTCTATTGGAAATGATATTATCTAGACGACAGTCATAGTCAGCATAGACAGGTGCAAGTGTCGCATGGGGTTTGGGAGAGGAGGGCATGGAAGCACTGACCAGCTGGCCAAACCTAAACGTGGACGTGTGCAAATGGACACTACACCGTGTTGTAATTACTTCTTAAACCTATAAAATTGGTTGATGAAATGATAAAACTGATATAAAAAGTGAAACCTATCAAGAAATATGGAATGAAAGACAACACAGCGATAGACCCCTTCGCACCTACATCTGCCGTGTGGGCCCGAGGATACTGTCACAAAACATTGAATTTCTAGATTTTGAAGGGAAAACAAAGCATGTACACCCCATACCTGATATTTGATATGTGTTGGTAAAAGCTTTAAATGAGTGTTATGTACCCTGCGGGCAGTTTTATATTCGGGAAGTCCCTCCCAGTTCGATTTTGTAGTGGAGTCGCTGCTTTCTGGGATGGGGTCTTTAATGACGGCCCCTTACACCCACAGGAAAGAAGAAAAGGCTCAGTATTGAAGGCATGCCTAGTAGTGCCGAGTTGATGTCTTACACGTGGTCACGTGTAATTGAAAATATACTGGACATGTTGCCGGAGTGATTCATCGAGCCTCTTTAAACATGTATCCACCACAGCATCACACCAACTAGCGTACACCGAAATATCAATTCGATATGTCTTGCTTGTTGAAACAACCCAGTTTATACTGCAGTAGGTATACCGCCGTTATGAGCGTATTTGGGCGTGTGTTTGTACAGCGTGTAGACGAGGTGTCTATTGCTCCTGTTTGTGAGTATATCAATCCGCTGACGGCATGCCCTAAACACATGTGTTGTGACATCTATAGCCGATCACTAATTGAGACTCTCTATTTGTACGATGAGCAACGGAACTATCCGTCCTTACCGTATAGCATGAACGCAAGCACACACCCCTACATGAGAACACCCGGTGATATATCGTTCGAAACCATAGGCACCATCGCACCTGGGGTACGTTGAATACAACACCCCAGACAATGGTGCGTGTGAAAACAGAGTCAAACGACAAAATTGGCAAACGACCTAGTGTATACCATCCACCCACGACATGTCCTCCTACTCCTCTTACTGTGTCCTACGCCCCAACAACCGGCGCCGGTAGTAGGTTTGTGGCCAATCACGGAACTGGCCGACTACCATGTTAGCAATATCTCGAATAGAAACCAGTTTCCAAAGCTGTATATATAGGTACATTTCGGGGCGTCGGCTAGAAACAGAGGTTTCATATTATCATGGCAGTACAGCAGTTAGACTCCAGCGAAGCAAGGGCTTCCGAGGCACAACATTCAGTAGTTTTGACAAAAAGGAATTCCTATTGTGGTACCTGTATTCAAAGCATAGGGTAATTCGGGCTGCTGTGTCTGCTGCGCGCGGCGCTAACGTGACCTGGGAAGCGCGTTGCGCGTATGCCCGACAGGCGTATAAATTCGCTACAATCCCAAAGGGCGGCCGGAAGCGATTGCTTTTCACAATTAATTTTGTTTTTGCCCGTTTACCAGTTGACAAATTGCATCGACGTATAAACACCTAAAACAGTTTTTACTGAGGAGATAACAAAAAGGGTGTCTCAATTATCTTTAGCACGGCGACAAAAACCCCAACGGTTGTTTCGCCAGCAGCGAACAGGTTCCATGAGCGAAACCTCGTGTTGCGCTGCGCCTAACACCTCTCTTGACGCCTCTTTCGGGAACAGCAATATATTCAAACCCCGAAGCTGCGCTAAGGCATAAGTTTACTCATGCATCATCTGCCACCATTCGGTGGGCGCCTTTGCTGTCATTCAAAAGTGTTCAGCAGTGAGTGTAACCGTCCCCGAATGGAGTTTTAGAAATGGTGAATTGAAACTGCGTTCAAATTTAAGCTTCCCACGTGGTAGCATATGTTTGCACACCTCTTTGTGCTGGTAACACCACATTGGCTTTTGAACCCTTCTCTATCACACCCTCTTGTCGTCACACCATCTGAGATGTGGCCTAGGTTTACGAATGGTAACGCCCCTCGAGTAGCATCAGTGACCACCGTGAGCACAACCCCTCAGAACAATATCCCCTGGTTGCAACACCCTAAATACCACACACCCTGGTTACCACACTCCCTAGCTTGCAGAGCTTCTTTATATTATGATTATCGCTGCGGATGCGTTGGATGCACGACGGACCTTTACAACACTGTTCAACAGCCGACCCGGTGCTACCAGCTTTATACGTCAAGTTGTTATTACCGGAGTTTGCTTCCTTTCGTGTTATGCGGTAATAGGTAGGCTGTTCAACTATTTCTAGCATTGTATGTCACATATTACGGACGCTGGTACATGCTGAGTTCCTTGTTTGACGATATCGAGTACGGAACGCCGGGCCTGGTCTAACAGTTCAAGACCAAGGGGTGTGCGCTCGATGCTTTAGAATCTCGAACAAGACGAGGGGGTCCAGACATGTGTATGTGGCATGTCAACTTGTTTTGGTTGATGGCGTTGACAACTTCAAACCTAGTGCGAACATGTTGGGTTGGTGGCTGTTTGGGTCACAGTGCTTTGGATGACATGCGTTGGCAAACAGTCATTATATCGGAGTGTTGCGTTGGTGTCTGTGCGTTTTCAGCGTGCTACGAAGTTGTCATTATAAGTATATACGCTGCGGACGGCACACAATCGTCCACCCACGGCTACAATCGATTTTACTCGCGTAGATTAACTAGAATGTCACAAAGGTGCTTGGATGGTGCATAACCGACATCTTAAATGTTTGTACCTGGGTGGGTGCGCGTGGTTTTCAGATGACCAGCACGTTATAATTTACTATATAATTTCGATATGTTGGACAATAACGGCGACAGCGTTTTTCGTATAGTCGAAATATCGCCGGTGTGTGACTGAATGTGATGGCTGAGTCTAAAAAGGGCGCCGTGCGATTTTTCATCGTCGTTAATAATTTGGTAGACCAGTTGGTCAAACGATACCTAGATAGTAATATGTCAACTATCCACTGTCCACAAACAACGTCTACCTGCAACCTTTTCTATATACGTGGGCGGGCTGTGGTCATTATGAGGTTCAGAACCTGCGGTTTGTTCAGAAAATCATACTTTGAACGCACGAAACGGCATGTACTCGTGTTTACAGGCTATCAAAGGACTCCATGGAAATATAACGGACCAGCGCCATGGCAAAAACGAAACTGTGATCCTCAGAACCAGCAAAGCATTAGAATGCAGCGCAATTGCAAGCACGTCCGATCAAGTTCCCGAACGAAACTTGGCTCGGACTTCATAGATGCCGTACAGGAATGACGCATCACTTTACCGCGCTTTGAACTAGAGAAGGGCGGCTCTTCCCTAATACGAGCCCAGAGGGAGGTTTCCACGGGTACTACGTTCCCGGTTCTTGCCTTTTATGCGTGCCACGACGGCAGCAAAGGCGCAAGTGGCCAAAGCGGCTCATTTGATAGCGATATCACACGCCCGAAAAAAGATACATGGAATCAACAGTGCCAATATTGCACACGGCTACGAGGGCCATATGAAGACGGGGGAGCAGTAGACCAACACACATCAAGACAAACAATAGAAGCAGCAAACGAGATAGTTGTGATTGTCGCCTAACTCTCAACAGTACTGACCAAACTATGGATGGATGGCGTTTGCACGATACGTGCATGCAAATCAGAGACGAAACACGTCAAGTATTTCCACCTACACTTCCGTTCGCAAGTATGTGATGACTCTGCGCAGAAATGGCTTGGTTTGTTGAAATGTCTATCACGGGTTGAGGGAATCTCCACTTGTCCCAACTGAATGCAAACGGAATGTGCTGTGTACAAATTGCAAATATGTATAGTATATTGTGTCCTGAGAGATCATTGCCAGCCCGCAGCCAAATACCCGTATTAAATGCTCGGTTTTCGTCAACCACTTCGCGGTATATCAGTACTCACCAGATTAACACAGGTCGTGGGGCCACCTTCAGGGTTGTCGTAGAACCATGTTGTTTTTTCGTTCTACCTGAACGTGCATGAATACAATCGTTTCTAGATGTACCTCGAGCACGCAAATGGCGTCACAGTGTCCTAGGATTCAGGCCTGTGACAGGCAATGTCGGTTTCCGGTGAGTTGGGTCAATACTATGGCTTTACCGTTGTAGTTCAACGTGTTGCAGCGAAATCATTTCAACCATCGTTTTCCGCCGAGATGTATACGAACAGTAGGAGTCACAGCTCAACCAAACCTTAACGCTCGTTGTTGCGTAACCCCCCCCCCCGTTTCGCGTCGATATATTCAGTGCAGTCGCTTTCACCGTGTTCGGAGATAATGACACAATGCTCACATAACACCTGCAAGACGTGGTCGTGTTTCAATTTCGAGGGCAACAAGACGCCGGTTTACTGCAAGCAGCATGCGGAGGGCGGCATGGTGGACGTTAGGAGCAGGCGTTGCTTCCATGGCATCTGCATCAAACAGCCGTGTTTCAACGTCAAGGGCAGCAGCACGCCGGTTTACTGCAAGCAACATGCCGAGGCCGGCATGGTAAATACCAAGCACAGGCTGTGTTTGCATGATTGCTGCATGACGCAATCGAGCTTCAACGTCGAGGGCAGCAAGACGCCGGTTTACTGCAAGCAACATGCTGAGACCGGTATGGTTAGTACCAAGAGCAGGCGTTGCATACATGGCACCTGTATGAAGCAGCCGAGTTTCAACGTTGAGGGCAGCAAAACGGCGGTTTACTGCAAGAATCATGCGGAGGACGGCATGATGAACGTTTGCAGCAGGCGTTGCCGACATGAAACCTGTATGGTGAAGCCTAGTTTCAATGCCGAAGGAAGCAAAACGGCAGTTTACTGTGCACAACATGCGGACGACGGCATGGTGGACGTGCTTAACCGACATTGCTCACATCAGAGTTGCATGACACAGCCGAGTTTCAATGTGAAGGGTAGCAAGGCGGCGGCGTACTGCAAGCAACATGTCGAGGACGGCATGGTGCACGTTGGTGCTCGACGTTGCTCACATGGCACCTGCGTGAAGTGGCCGAGTTTCAATGTCGACGGAAACAAAACGGCGGTTTATTGTAAGCAGCATGCGGAGGGCGGTATGGTGGACGTTCGCAGCAGGCGTTGCTCGCACAATAATTGCATGAAGTCGCCGTCTTACAATGTTGAGGGGAAAAAGACGGCGCTTTACTGTAAGCAACATGCGGAGGGCGGCATGGTAGACGTTTGTATTCGACGTTGCTCCCATGACTTCTGCACTAGGGTGGCTAGTTGGGGCGCACTCTCTCACGGTACGGCCACAGTGTGTTCCCACCATAAAAGCGACATATCGACCTGTAAAGTGATCAATTTCGAGGCAAGATGCCAAGTGGCAGGTTGTGGGCGAAAATCGCGGTGGGGACTAGATGGGAAGCAACCTACACACTGCCGCCAGCAGGGCCCCTCCCAGGACGGCCTCGTCTTCACTGTACAGACTCCTGCCAGCAAGAGAGCTCGCCGTAGCCTGTCGGACTGTGCCGTGAGCCCCCCTGGATTCTCTGTAAAAGCGGAGTGTACGTTTTGAAAGGTGTCTGAATGATCCCAAAGATGAGTGAACTTACAGTTCTGTAATTTATGGTTGGCTTTAAGCAAGTGTATCGAACGTGCATCCTATAGCTGTAAAGTAGTCGTCCCAGGTACATGTCTATCATTATTTTTCGTGTTTTCGCAAAACGCACATGTCTCTGTCTTGGCGCTAGCTTTGTAACTGTTGAAATCCCGACATCGTTTCATGGGTGAGGCGGTACTATTCACACTGCTAAAAGGGTAGCGAAGTCAGAACCAACGTACGTTCGGGTGACCCTGCTTCATGTCAGTATGTTTGTGGCAGTAACGCTATCAGTTGTAAAGCGCCTTGCGCTGGACGTATGCGGTTCTGCATTTTTCGACACCCATTGCTCTTCAAAAGGTTCTCAGCATGTAGCTAAACCATAAGTAACTGAGTTCTCATTACTATTTCCGTCGTCTGGCGTCACAAATCTGAAATATAACACTGCAGTTGCTATTGTACACGACGCTAACAAGAATGCCCCCATGTCTGTCGCGCAGGTCTAAAACAGTTACGAGCGGCAACTACTGTTTTGTCCAGCTCTAGCAAAGTATTCCGATCCAGTACCTTCACTGCGTTGTCAACAGTAACCGCATGAAGGTTTATGGTTGATATTCTTCATGCCTCGATCATAATTCGCACGCGCCCAAGGGTCCAATGCAGCTACATATTCGAACAGCGTAATTTTATTTGTTTGTCAAGTTATCGTGCAACATTCATAAACCGGCGAGACATGGTACAATCGGCGTTCGTTGTTTATCATACTTTACCTGCATCCACGCAACGTCAGGCGGAATGGTATCATGCTGGCAGTTATTATGGCAGATATATGCAACTGAAACTAATCAATTCCGGACAAACTCAATCAGGTGCCATTATTTGTCCGGTTTCAAGCGGACGTGATATCATCATATCATGAACCTGCCATTGTATCCCGACAGATGAATACCCTTAGAGTTGGCCATGCCCGAATAATGGCCCGCCGTTATAGTATATGGTTTGGCATCCACGCCCAACTCGGTCTCTGTATCCTTGCATAAACTGCGGCAGCCTCTGCAATAATTGGGTGGCATCCAGCCACCACTGCCTTCCGCGATCGCACAGCAGGAATTTACAGTATAGTCTTTTTCGCGGCACATGTCAGCGGCAACTGTTGCGAAATGTCCCGACATGCCGGGACGCGCCGCGGCCCTAGGCGGCATGCCGCGACGCGTCGCGGCATGTCGCGACATGTCGCGACATTTTTCGCGGCGCGTGTCGCGGCATGTGTCGCGACGCGTGCGAGTATCGCGGCAGGTGTCGCGGCAGGTGTCGCGGCAAGTGTCGCGGCAGGTGTCCCGTCAAGTGTCGCGTCAAGTGTCGCGTTAAGTGTCGCGTCAAGTGTCGCGTCAGGTGTCGCGTCAAGTGTCGCGGCAACTGTCGCGACAAGTGTCGCGGCAACTGTCGCGACAAGTGTCGTGGCAAGTGTCGCGGCAAGTGTCGCGGCAGGTATCGTGGCAAGGGTCGAAGCAAGTGTCGCGGCAAGTATCGCGGCAAGACGCAAACGAAGTTTCTTGGTTACGCCCGCGACAACTTTTACACTCTATAAATTAGTGTATTAAATATATCGCATAATACCAAGCCCGGCGGGCCGCTCTCAGCAGGGGGGGGGGTTTACTTAGGTCGTGCACGGCCATAGTCATATGACCATGGGCCCTCGCATTCCTACAATGCCGGGACGGAGCACGTTGGGTTTTCACCAACTAGGAAGGGGGGAGTTGTACTGCGCATCAAGGTTTGCATGCCAACTACAACCACTCCTAAGTTTTCAAGGATGCTTGCCAATTTCCAGTTACAGCGCAAATATTTTGGTTTAGCACACGTCGCGATGGGTACACATTTTTTACGATAATATTAACAGTGCAGTCTGTGTTGGCTATCAATACTGAGGCAATGTAGGAGGAATGCACACGTTGTAGTGATCATTCTCAAGCATCGAGGGGTTGTCGCAGTGTGGAGGTGTAAGTAATCGGGCATTCCTTTGTTTCCACCCAATTCACTGCCATACTCGGGTATTTTTACTGCAATAGGCGAGCAAAGAACAGCAAAGAAAGTCTCCTTCGGCAATTAAAGGCTGAGAGTGACTACCACCTACGATGATACATACACCGAGGAAAGCTTCCTAACGCCAAAAGGTCTATATGTATAGTAGTTTAGAAAACGTATATAGACTGCAGAGTATGTTGCTGTACGTCAATCGTCGTCAGAAGTAGACTAGTACTGCCGTGGATAGTAATAAGGAAGCGATACGATTCGCCTGTTGCTTTCTTTAGGATACAAAGCACGCATTTTTCTACTTCTTTTCCTCGCACAATAGAAATGGTATGTTGTGGGTGGTGGGTCAAGGTTAGAGGTGAACACGGTTATAAAAACACCGGTTTCAACCGGTTTTTGAAAACCCAACATGCCAACAGCTGACCGATGTTCAGTGCTGCATACTAATCCAGAGCTCTTATTTCCACATAAAATACGTTTTTTTATATAGGCGGGGTTTGGCGATACATGCCACGACAGGTGTCGCGACACTTCTCGCGACACCTGCGGCGACACTTGCCGCGAAACTTGCCGCGGAACTTACCGCGACACTTGCCGCGACACTTACCGCGACACCTGCCACGACACTTGACGCGACACTTGCCGCGACACTTGATGCGACACTTGACGCGACACTTACCGCGACACTTGACGCGAAACCTACCGCGACACTTGACGCGACACTCGACGCGACACTTGTCGCGACACCTGCCGCGACACTTACCGCGACACCTGCCGCGACACTTACCGCAAGACCTGACGCGACACGCGACCCTTGGCGCGTCATTTGCAGAGACCCTTGCCACGACACTTGTCGCGAAACTTGTCGCGACAAGTGTCGCAACACAGCGACACGCCGCGACATCTGTCGCGAAACAGGACGCGACACGTGCCGCGGCGCGTGTCGCGGCATTTCGCGACATGCCGCGACACGCGCCACGAAAAAGTCAAATAGTGTAGATCCTTGCGCTGGTTCCTTCTTACCGGTAGGCGATAACTGGACAACTTCAGATTTGTACATCTTTAGTGCTAATGCCACCAGCCTGCACGTGTTCAACGTAGAAAGCACCATCGGAGCATCAGCTAATACGACCCGAACCTAACTCCAGCGTACAGTGCCGATGGCGTGACGCTTACACCTTATCTACAGTAGTGTTGCGTTTCATTCCGAATACACAACGGGCCCTTGATCGATTATTATAAACCTGGTTAGTTGAGGTAGGGGCTTGAGTTGCAAATCACTGCAGTCTCATGTACGTCTGTTTTTGTACGGAGCATTTTGCAGTGTTCCACCATTGATGGCGGTGATATTCCGTTTCTGAGTCGTAACGCTTTTGCAGACATATCTGGTGTGGCTAATCAAGAGTACCGTGTGCATACGATTCCACTATATCAACCGTTGTGCGTTTTCCAAACGATCTGTTTTTACGCAATATCACCTCCTAGTCTTGACCGTTCGATTAGTCTTGTCTTATCTTCTGGAACACATTCAAGTGGAACGGCAGAATAACTTTCTTACCGATCGCAGGCTGTCAACGAAAGACATCTTAGATCACGTAAAACCACGTCGGGGAGTACTTCTTGTGACACCACTCAGAGATTATTCCATATCAAACCATTCTAATGGCGTGGTGTCCCATAATGATATGTCAAAATCGTGGCCCTCGGCTGCGGCGCCGGTCTCTCTGTATGCAGTGCCTTGCGTGAAAACTAGTAGTGTGCATTTCTACAATCAGTCACCGCCTCGAGGTGCTTGTAAACGAAACGTTCGGCATTGCCCGCACCCCCTCGAATGCATGGGCGATCGCCACTCTCGAATATGTGCGCCTCGTTACAGGTTGGAACGATATTTTGAGTATCACACTGCCATGAAGGGGAAGGCACAACACAACTGAAAGATTCCTCAATAAATCAACGAGGGTAATTGTTATATTCTGCAGTCTGTCGATCAAAACTCCCTCGGGAGTGACCATAATGGATAGACTGCGGATCACAAACCTAGCAATGCCGAAGCACAGACAGCGTTGATGCAGCGTGTGATTCTGAAGTCGGTCGTGGCTAGAACGCATAGCGGTGTTACCTGTAGTCACGGTATATCTTGAGCTAAGTGTACTAACATCAGCAACACCACACCGGACCTATGCAGCACAACTCCGCTGTGCTACTCCTATCTGTTCAAATATGTGGACCCTCAGTAAGGCGGTAGACCGCTTCATCGAAGGACCCTCCCTTAGTAAGGCGGTAACTGCCTTACTACGGGTTCCGGTCGTGCCAAGCGACTTCGATCTCCTTATATCAGGATACCGCCTTATTTAGACCGCCTTATTTAAACCGCCTTATTGAGAGACCCTCACTGTATATGGGAGGTTAGTGTCGTTTGCGCCAAATACGTTTGTTTGTCGTAGTTTCGGCTCCGGCGGTCTCAGCCTTTATATACCCTGCACATTTTCCAGGGCGAGGAAACGCCGTGAACACCTTAGCGAGGGAAGCCCCGGCTGGATCAAGGATCGCAAGGGCGCCTTAGCTTCAAATCAGTTTGGTCGGGACAGGACCTGGCTGCATACCGTTCCGAATATCTCGAACACTAAAGATATTCGATGTATTACAGCCGATACGAATGCATAAAAGACCCGGTCCACCGCAAAGAATGTGCTTGGTATGTCGTCAATAATAGTGTAATGGTTGCTATTTCCCATTATGTTGTCTTGCGTCACAAGCACTAGATCGGACGACGTAGTTGGTACTAAGCAGTACGCTAAGGGTTATTGTTGAAACCGTGTCTTGTAGATCATACCTGCATTAGACTGGGACTGTATTTTGGTCCATCGTTTAACACGTCAACAGAACCGGACGGTTCACTCCGACGTTAAATATTTAAGGAGATTAGCGTATTCATGCAGTCCATGTGTACACGTCTGTTAACTTGGTTGGCATGACAGTCTAGCACCCATGCCGGCGGTAATGTCGAACATGTAAAAACGTTTGTTGGCAGAAGTTATCGTGATCCGTGATACGATATATGTGGCAGTATGTTTTCACAAAACCGTTCGTGACTGACGTTGTCGCTTTACCGAGGAAATGATGTACGCAATATTCCGGCATCGACATTCGTATTGTGTCATTGTTGTATTTGTACCAAGGGTACTCTTAGATGGTGAGATGGGTCATCTTGAAATACATTTTCTGACGTTTTGTGTGAGATACAGGGCTCCTCAAGCGGCGAGTCTGCTAGAAAAATGGGTCTACTCCCACTGTAGCGTGTGTCTCGTTCAAGCACAACAACACGCTTTGAAACGACCAGGTCCGGTGCGTTCCCCACTGCAGCGCTGAGCGTGAACGTCACAAACTTGGACGTGTCTGTGAACAGGGAGCAGACGACACGCCTTGGCCTCGTAATCACACCTATGCCATTATAATAATGTACACTCATCGTTCATTGTGTTGAGGTTGTTTACCCAATACACCGCTCTGCTTCATCTGCAACGGTTCACCTGCCGACAAAGTCTTCGTGTTAGGTATTGTCGAATATTTTATGCTTCATTTTTTAAAAATATATTGTACCAGAACTGCATCAACGTCGACGCGCGCATATTTGCCTACGTCTACGTGGTGCGCGTGCCTCGTTTTTCATGCTACTAAAAACTGTTTTTGAGATATGCGCGGCCCTCTATTGCCGACGAAACGTCGAAAGATACTACTGTAGTTGGATCGACTTATGAGGCAGATCGACGGCATACCTCATGGTTGTGTACACTAATTGACGGGATAGCGGATTCTCGCTTCCAGGCGCATACTGTATCGACTGCCAAGTCGCACACTGAACGTCAGTGCGCTCGGCTTCCTTCCTTCCGCGAGCGTTTACGGTTGTGAAACTGGATATAATGCCCTTACATCGATATGATAGCGTTATCAACGACAGCCATATTCAATGGCGTGTTACTCCCTTACAGTTGACTGGGGTGAACGCCGGGTAAACCTTTTCCCAGGTGGCGCCTTTGTTGTTAATCTGGGCTCAAGCACGACACACCATGATAATGCCAGGACATGTGGTCGCTACAGTCAGGTTCCGTGTCAATCTTGATTTACTCCTGACATCGAGGACGTTTCCATCAAAATGTGTTTCGAAATTGCTTTTCACTGTGAAATACAAAACAAACGAGGTTCACATGGAGCTCAGTTGCATACAAGCTTCAGTTGGTTGTTCTAATTTTCACCGTTTTCCCGAATGATTTTCCTTTTTGCCTAATACTGTATTTCAATTTCACTTGGTCGGTTGTGTGTGAGTAGCGCCGCATTCCGAACTTCGATCAAAGGAAAAATTACGTTGCGAAGGGAACGACAGCATTGCCGGTAAGAAGATGACTGCTTTTGATACAAACATTTGCATGAAGGGACGTGATGCACCACAAAAATTTAGATGGAAAACTACTACAACAAAACCGGATTTCCAACACCGAACAAATTACCCGACTCTTAAACATTAAACCTGATGTGTACAAAAAATCAAAAGCATTGATTTGTTGTACTATTGCCGCCCTCTGAATGTTCTCTATTCCCTTACTAGGGTGGGTCAATTGCTTTGAAACACCAGCACCATCCACTCACCATCTTGTTTGAACGCTACCATTTAGTGTAGGCGCCATCCGCGGTAAGGAGTACGGTTTCTGAGCGGCGGGGGGGTTGGCGACGCACAACCTCGGCTTTGTGTGTGAAATTGTTCACAATACCTGATTTGAGAAAAATGACGTGTTTGACTTTAGTTTCCTAAACTAGCATGATCATTGCCGTGATTCAATCGGTTATACCGAGATTTTTTAGGAACTTCAGCAATTCACATAAAGTGAGAATGACCTAAACAAAAATATGGAATTAAGAAAACATTTATAGATGTACCTAAACGTTTCAGCGAATGGTAATACGTAGTCGACAACCACGAATCCGTTGCTATACGTTTAGGTGTCATTCATGCGACCGACCCACAGCTCTACGTGAACACGCCAACACCGACAATGTCTGTGGACCCCCCTATCTAAACTGCTGAAACCGTGCCACAAAGGGCAACAGTTTTCAGGGGTGGGACACCATGAGGTGGGGATCACGAATCCCACGTCATCCTGTCTCTCTCTCTTCGGTGGTTTCATGAGCAAGTGGAAGCTGTGCCAAAACCCTAGTTCCCTAAGGATTCGTATTATTCGCACAAATTTCCTAACGTGTCTACCACTCTACAAACGTGTCTGATTAACGTTCTGGATGGCTCCACCCCTACTATGAAGCGGCCAAGCAGAGTCGACCAGCGAGATGATTTACACAGGGTAGGTTTGTAGGTAGACGAAGTAGTGGCCTTCGCTACCAAAGTAACAATCAAAATACAGTTTTTGTTTTAGAGATAATGCCGATGGTCTGTATCGGCGAGCGGAATAGTGTATGGTTGATTTGAGAAATATGAAGAACTCACGGGTGTGTGTTCCTTTCTACAACTGTATCTTGTGCAGGTCAGCACCCCCATGTTGGTCGCAAGTACACACGAGGTTGCTGCTGCAAGCGTGGGTACAGGCGAGGTAGTCTGTTTGTTGGTCAGCCAAGATTGGGACTTGTCCCATTATTCTGCTCCCCCAGCCTTCCCGTTTTGGTCTTGGAAGCACCGAGAGGAGATCGAAGTAGTCGGGGTTCGGATTATTTGTTTTTTTGGTATTGGTTTTGCTTGAGTTATGTCGCATGAGTCGAATTGTAGCCCCCATTCGGAGTATGGGTTATTCCATACCACGGTAAGGCGTATTTGTTAGAAATCTCGCCGATATGACAGTAGGGGGAGAAGGGAGAGCGAAACAACCACATTAAGAGGTCGAGATACTGAGCGGACTGAAACTGGTTGCGATACAGCAACTTGGCCGATCGGATAACTTTTTCACTGCCACAAGTCGGAGAATGATAATTACTATGCAATTGTAAATATTCAAAAATACGTCCCCATGAGATGTACTACACAATTTGGCTCAAGCAAGGTAAAGCATACCTAAACAAACCTTTGTTGACTGTTACTTAGTATCATCAACGTTTCTCAATATTTTCGAAAGACGTATTTGTTACGTATACCTGGTTATTTTATCAGGTGAATATGTGCAATGTCAACCGGCGAACTGTTTCCAGATGAAAGAGCGGAGGTAAAACCATCCATGACGAACACCTACCTTGAAAATCGGCGGCGAACCTACCTTACAAAACAGTTGGTAACGTGCTGGAGCACGTCTTAGGCCGCAGGAGACACGACACTGCGACAGCACGAGCCCATGGTTCCATCGTACGGCTAGATGATAACTGGTGCCTGCAGAGTTAGACGCCTGCGATGCTAAAGACTTTAGCCTGCACGTGGTCTACGTACAAAACAGCATCCCAGTGTCAGATTATGCGACCCAAAGCCAAGCCCAGCCTGCAGTTCCGATAGCGTATAGCTTACACCTTCTCTCCAGTAGTGTTGCGTAATGCTTGCACCTTCTCCCCTCTAGTGTAGCGTGTAATGCCGAATACACAACGGGTGCTTGATCGATTGTTTGATACCTTGTAATTTGCGGTAGGGGCTTGATCTGCAAACTTCTGCAATGTTTCACCATTAATGTCGGTGCTATTCGGTTTCTGAGTCGCAAAGATGTTGCAACCATTTCTGGTGTGACAACAGTAGTCAGGAGTACTGTATCAAACACAAGGCCACTATATCAACCGTTGTGCTTTCACCAAATGATCTGGTTGTGACGCACTATCACCTCCTAGTCTTGACCTTTCGATTACCATTGTCCAATCTCCAAAGCACGGTTGAAGCGGAGCAGCAGAATGCTTCGTCGCCGATAGCAGGCTGTCGAAGCGGAGCACTTGAGATCACGCTAAACCACGACGCGGAGTGCCTCTTGTAACACAACACGCAGACTATTCCAGATCAAACCACCCGAGTGGCGTATTTTTCCGTAACGAGATAGTACAATCGTGTCCCTCAGCCACCGCGCCGGTCTCTTTGTGTGGTGGGTCTTGCACGGAAACTGATCTGCGATTAAAAAAAAATGTTATTGGCCAAAATATTCTACATACCCAAACCAACAAGGCAGATGTTAGCTAATTTATTTCCAGCTTATTAGAAAAACGTACGTATGTATAGACGAAACATAAGATGTCCCCCAATGTGATGACCAAACGTTTATCGCGAATAGCCCACGTTACAAATATGGCTTCCAAAACCTAAACCCCGTTCAAACGTGAAAAGGGGACTTTGAATGGACGGGTACGATGGGCCACAACTGGTGTTGGAGCGAGCTATTTTGACAGTACAGACGAACCCGTCCCCGTGTGGGGCCCGATGAGCGCAGTGGCTAGGTAGTTTCACAGTCAAACCCTGTCGCCACAGTTTCCGACAACTGACGACCTCGATTTTTGTTGTGAAGATGCCCCCTAACTTACCCCGAGAAGTGGGTCTAATATCGGGTGCATGCAGTTGCCGCACCGTTAGTCAGAAACCCCACCCCGGCTACGTAGTACCGAGGCCATGTCAAACTCGTTCCGTGAAGACGTTCACCATGCCATTTTCAGTGTATGGTTCTTACATTGCACTGCCGCATTAAAACATGGTACCCTACTGCACCAACCATGCTGACAACGCCTGCTAATGACACATACCTTGCTGCCATTAGCATATTGTACGCAATACAACATAGTCTTGGTTTCACTCGATAAAAAACTTCTACTGTTTGATGCCGGTGCTAAGCAAGAAACATCTCCCAAAAACGTTCACAATGCCGTCCCTCGCATGTTGTCTGCAATATCTCGTCTTCTCTCTGCCGGCGACATTGAAGCGTGGTACATTAATGCAAAATGCATTAACTCCGCGCCTTCGAATATGTTTGGTAATAACGTGCTACGGTGTTGTTTGCTATATATCTCTATGACTGCCCCTTCAACATTCCAACATAGTACCGTAGCGGACGAGTCATCCGAACTACGAATCAGATTGACGTCCACCATGGCGTTCGTAGCGTATTTATTGCAATACCACGAGTTCGTGCTTCCATAGCCATCAAACGTGTCGCCGCTTAGTACTGGAAAATGGTAAGCAATGATATTTCGTGTTGTCCACCATGCCGTCGTCAGCATGTAGATTGACGTTAGCTTTCATTTTGCTGCGCTTATCTTTCAAGGTCGATATCCTCCTGCAGAACATATGACAACAACCCTCCATGGACTCCAACGAATACGGCGTCAGCAAGCAGAAATCACGAGGCCAGCTCCGGAGTTGCCTCAACCACGGGATATTTCCCAGCGCTGTGCACACCTGCTGTTCGTAAGATCAACATGGAATGCTAGAGTGAGGTTAGACTATCTCGCACACGTGAATACCTGGAAGTCGGAGTAATAGACATACGCACAAAGTGTAATCGAAATCCTCAAATCACATGTCAAAAAGACGGTGTAAACATAGCGGCTATGTAATGCCGTTCTCACAGGTTAACTATACTTTGCCGCCCCTTGTCGGACCCTGCCGGCGGAAGGAAGGGCATAAGAGGAACACCACGAAAGTACTGTGAGCGGCGATAAGACAGTTGGGAAAATATTCTCACGTACAAAATTTCAAGACCGTGTACCGTTGCGGGTAACATTTCGCGTTTATCTACCTACGTTCATGGCAGCGCGATTTCAAGGGAGTGGTGCAAAAGTGAAACAGTAACAGTGAAGGCAGTTTAGTGATGCACACAGTTCAAACGAAATAATACTAGAAAGATGAATGCCACTGATGAGCAGGATCATCAGCCAAACACCTGTGTTGATGCTTGGATCTATAGAATTGACAGCTATTTGAGACCCTGGGATTTTTTTGGGGTACTACTCCTCGAATTGAAAATTGGACGCAGAACAAAATTCTCTCGAGAGAACTAGTACGTGTACAAAGGGAGGTGAACCGCAGCACTATCCGTGTCTACTCGCGGTGGTTTTTTCATCTGGGGATCGTATTCCCCTCCCACGTTGTATCAAAACAACATGCCGAACGCAGTACATTACCGACCGCCGGATTGGTAGCCTTGCTCTCTGCGAGAGTACCACATGGATAATGCATTACATAGTATACTATACTGTGGAGAAACCATTAGAACCGTAACGCAGCGAGCCAACCGGCTTGCCATCAACGGCAGGTCTCCCCATCTTGGCCAGCCTAATTGCTCATACTAGCCTTCCTTAGTACACGATTAACTGCTCCGGTATCCGCTCGGACAATACCCTCCTCCCTTGCAATTTTCATTTCGCCCCTACATTCTAAAGTTCAGTCATCAAGCGGTGCGTCTTTACCTTTACTCTAGTTCACAACTCCCACCCCACCCCCCCCGTCTCAGCATCTGTATCAGGAGTACGACTACTCGTAGTAAAAAAAGCGAAATTGATAAACCAGCCCATATCAAGGGGACCGAGGGCCACTCAAAACTGTGCTGCATATTGGAAACGAATACGATATCCTGAAACACATATAAAAGGCTGAGAACATAGTGTTGAACTAAATATATAATGAGGAATAAATACAGAACACGCGCGATCGATACTTGTTTTTTTGAACAGATGCATGCCTGAGTATCAACTTCTATATACTACTCTAGATTTGAATCACAAACACCGTATTGAAAAAAAACGAAACGCAGGACAAGCACGCCCGGTGAGCGTGTTTACCGTATAACGCAGCTCGCAAAGTCAAGTTTCAACCGCTGAGTCGGCAGCACTCACAGCTGACGTATTTTGTTTTATTTATAAAGACATGAAGAGACTTGCACCCAATATCCGTATATCGAAGTAGCAGAACAATGTAGTACCGAGAGTTCGTGGCGGGTTACGTTAGAGGTAGACCGTTTCAAGTGCAATGTTTTGGGAATGATTGGTTGCCATACCCCGAAACATTCAGACTTCCCATTCTGGTGTTGCAAAATATTATATGGCACTTATATTTCCATGCGACGTGGAGAGCTCCTCCGGCAATAAAAGGTACACCTCCTCTCTAGCAGCAAGCGTCGGTATTAGCCTATTTTGTTTGTCCTTGCTTGAATTCATGTATACGTCACGTCGAAAAGTGTTTGTTTTCGGAGGAATACTCTCGTACGTAGAACAACGTTGTATTATTATCGAGGTACGAGTAAATACGCATTTGGCATGTACGGGAGAAGTTTGACCAATCAAATGAAATCGGTTTTCCTGAACCCGAGTAGACTGTTCATCGTACCTATCTCGGATAGTTTTATCGTCGACTAGCGAGCGAAGCACGCAGCAAAGCAGGGCTGCGATACTGGTACAAGGTGGGGTACGGACTAGCTTCAAGTGGTGTCCGTATCCTTGTCCTCGGACTAGCGCGGGTTTGGGGCATTGCCCTTTTCTTGTTCGTCCCGTTCAACTTCATCTGGAAGGTGCTATACTTCTCGTGTTCGTCCAGTTTAGCTGCTGTTGAAAGGTGGCTGTTCGTCGTATTCTGAGTGGGGCCATGGCGCAAGACCCTGCTGCTCCTGATGCTGCTGCTGCCGATGCACAGGTTGAGGTTTTTGCAGCGAACACTCCCCCCGGCTCTGGCGCGGGCTCCGGGGCCGCGCCGGGGGTCTCTTCGCTTTACATCGTGCAGTGGACCGGACAGACAGGTCGAGGGCGAATTTCTCGGCGTAAGATAAGCCATCGGGGCTGAGCCAGGGAAACTCGACGCTCTTTCTGCCCCGCTGGCCAGCATGACTCAGACGGGCGCTGCTTGCACATATCTATGGTCTCACCTGGAGATGGAATTTCACCAATTAATGGAGAGGCATGCCGTGCGGGGAGGGCGCGGACTAAAACCCATATTTGTATGTAGATAAGAAATATATCGTTGAGTGATGGCCATCATGTAATCAGTGATATATTCATCGTACTACAGTAACCGACCGCGCGTGAGACCCAAACTTACGGAATTTGATGCTCTTTTTCGTGCTTCTGGCTGGTTAGTAGGAGTATACGAAAAATTGTGGACGGTGGCCAATAACTGCCCTCTGGCCTACTCGACGCTCTCATCCACTTCATCATGAGCGCTTTTTGACTTGTGACTCTGTGGTTACGAGCGATGAGCAGCGGCAATATGCGCAAGGAAAGTGGAAATTTTTCAGGTTGATGTTGTCTTATGTCTCATTAAATGCGACACAAAAGTTCAATATAATTCAACGTGCGCAGCACCTTTACCGTATGTCGAGGGTAAGGCCTTTGGTGGGAATATACAGTACACCCGCGGCATATGATAAAGGCATACCTAGGGCGCGTGCTACGACAAAGGTGCGCAAAGCTTATCTAAGAACATATTACTGCGTGGACGGGTCTCCGTGACCGTGAAAGTACCATTCATCGTGGAACTACAGCACAGCGGTACTGATATTCATTGTTTCCCCTAGGCCCAGATTATATCGGTGATCGTGTTGCACGCATATTCCCAGAGTCCGGGTTCAGGACACGTCCTCCGAAAGAGGCAGTCCTTTTCTATTGGAGCTTTGTCTGAAAAACAGAAGGCCTACGAAACCCAACAACGCAGGGTTTCCAGTCATTTGGTGCAAAATATTTCGTTGTATGCACGGGCCATAGTTCTTGTTCATCGGGCAGCGCCGATAAATTCCCCCATTGTTATTTGTTGACATAGTACCAATCATATCAGCAACCTAAGAAAACTATGTAGCATGGTGCACCTCTATCCGTAGCATGTGCCTCAGGTGGGGCATAATGAGCTTCACTC
This sequence comes from Saccharina japonica, assembly GCA_008828725.1. Lineage (NCBI taxonomy): Eukaryota > Phaeophyceae > Laminariales > Laminariaceae > Saccharina > Saccharina japonica. The sequence continues at coordinate 38,487 of MEHQ01004333.1, read as the reverse complement.
CAATGGGCCTGCATCTTGGTCACAACCAGAAGCTATTGTGTGGAACCTGTCTCTCCTGGTAGTCACGTACTAGCCAACGGTATTAATGCAGCTCATCACAGCAACGATTTCGCTTCCGATACATGTTGCAGATACTTCGCTAACGTAGTCGCGAAAACCTGGGAATGCGCTGCCGCTGTACCCACGGGAAATTCAATTTTGGAAATGCTGCAACCGTGGAAAACACGGCACGATTATTGGGACTTTTTACCTTAGATACTACTTCTGTCAGTATTAGCATCATATTTATTCATGCCGACAATGGAATCAACCCACAACAATTATATTACGTGTGCCTTTTTTCTCGAACGACAATCATTTATGCTCGTTGTTTATTCATCGCATTATTTTTTTAATTGAACGACATAGGGGGGTCCAGGTAACATTTGACCTGGCCAATACATAAAGACAAAGCAAAGAGCACGAAGTGATTAGCCTCGGAACTGCTATCGAAAGCCTTCACCTGTGCAGTCGCGCGGTATTTGGACAATGCTGTATCTTCCATTTGACTCAATCCACATCATCATTTCTATTACAGCTAGGCCGTCGCATGCAAGGTGCACGTTCGTCCAACAATGTGCACGGTTTACTTAGCATTTTACCGTATATACAAGCTTGTTGGTGCACAATACAGATGCTCATTGTCATTACCTCGTTTCTCTCGGCTGCGAATGCCAGAGCGACTTCGCTTACCCCTCAGCACGAAGATTAATACAGCAAGAATCCAAAAGGAGTTGGGAGAAACAACCAGCTTGCAACAATGACAAATAAAGTCAGGAATGGCATGAGGGGTAACATGTTCTGCGATTTCACTCTATTTTTATGCTCAGCCACGGAAAACATAGCAAAGCTCGAAAAAACCCATCTCCGCGCGAGTGGACACATCTATCAAAGGCTACTGTGGTTTTCACTACTGCTGTCTTGTTCGCTGGTTGGCGACGGCTAAATCAATCACGATCGACACCATGGGGAGTTCAGCATAACGGGGGGTGAATCCTTGATTTCAGTCATAACCCTCTCGCAGCTGGTTAAACGACGTAGCGAAGCTCCCTGCATTGTTGTTGTTATCTTCACATTAAACTCGTTCCAGTTGCTAATCCCTATAGTCTGATCTAGCAAGATCACGGCCCGTGGTCACAAAAGCGCTAGAGCCATCACAGAATCCTAAAGAACACATACACTTAGCAGGGAAAGGATACAAAAGTCCGAAGAGGTACACCTAAAATCCCTACAGCATGTTATGCGTGTCCAAAACTGAACTACACGCCCGAAACCTCCATTCGACTACAGCAGCATCGCCCCCCCCCCCCCCCTCCCACTCTTTACCAATGAATTTGCCGACTACAGCGTAACTACTGTCTGAAGTGCTGTCTGTACAAAAACACATGGTAGGCGTGGGAACAAGATGGAGCACGCAGCTGCTGTCTGAAGTGCTGCCAGAATGACAGTCCGCGGGCAACAGTGAAAAAGAACAGCCAACCAAAGCCATCATGTCCATTGACAATTACCCGAATCTATCCTGAACGGTCTGTGTTAGGCACAGCATTATAAACATCGACACTGATTAGGAATCGTTCCACATCAGGACATTGAAGGGGTCTTCCACGATCAGGCACACAATGAAGGCACCCGGGGTGTCCACGCCATCTCTGCCGCGTCTCTCTACAAAACCAGTGACGTCATCCACACCGACCCAATAACAACATTCAGGGAAAAAAGCGAGGAATTTGTCAACAGAAAACAGAAAAACAATAATGTTCGTCCGTCACGGGTCGATGTCGTCCGTGCTCCGGATCGCTGCTCCTGTGCGCTGCTGTGCTGCTGCGCCGGCGCGCTGCTGTGCTGCTGCTCAGGTGCGCCGCTCCGGTGCCGCTCGGCCAGTCCTAGCACGACCACACTCGGCCCGCTCCGTCCGTACACGCTCTCGTTTCTGTCCTTCCCAGTCGGCTCCTCGCTTTCTCTCTCGTTGCACTCAGGGTGCTTGGTCTGGAAAATAAAAATTCTCGCGCTGAAGGGATTGACCAGTCCAACAACAGCTCGTCGCCACACGCTCCCTCCTCCTTTGATGGCGAAGCCAGGTTACTGAGACAGTACAGCTCCCTCTAGCAAACATACCTAGGGCCGTGTACGTAGTGTCCGTCCACCTTTCTGATGGCGTCTGCCTCCGCGCACAAAAGTGAGATGGACATTGCTGTCTACACCGACGGCCAAAACGGCCCGTGCATCTGGACTTTTGCGCCTGACGCACCAGTGCCGATACAACTCCACCGCTGCACACGCTTCACGGCGGGTGCGCAGCAGCAAGAAGGTATCGGTCCGCTTGAGGGTGAGTCTAGCCTTGCTCGCTAGAAAGACCCCCCCCCTCGCTTTGGGCCATGCCAAAGCAACAGCCTTGCCGAGGCAGCGAGGGGAAGAAGGCATACACGAATAATACTGCTAATTTTCGAGCATATCACTCGATAAAGAAAATGTACAAGTTCGCGTTCAAGTTCAAGTCTGAGTCTTAGGGTCATTATTATTGAGCCTTTATTTTCCTAGTTTCCAATATAAATCTTCCAATAAACAATTGAAAAAGAGGATAAAGCAGAAGCATTTCCGTCGTTGAAATCGTGCCTGCACGATGCCAGCTGTATTACGTAGAATGTAACGCCTTCAAGATCTTGCGGAAGGGAGGGATATTCATACTACATATGTAGCGCGGCACACCTATAGTAATTACTGCTCGTACAGGTATATCCGTAAATGCTGTAGAAAACATGTTTTTACTCCCAGAGAGCAGCTGAGTGTTTCAAGTACTGTCTTTCTTCACCAGAGACGAGGCTAATCCGGTGGGTATTAATGAAAGTATATATAAATTGCACACATATCTGTCCGTGCGCATACGGTGACTTGGTTGAATACGGCATATCTTTACAATCACGGAGACAGTGGGTGACGTTATCACACAAGGAAAATACCGCCACACGACATTCAACTCATATGGATGGAAATCCTGCATTGAATGCTTGGCGAGTAGCACACATATCGTTTCATAAAGTACCGCGAAATACGACTGCTGTACTCGTATAACACGGAAGGAAGCACCCCCTCCCTGGATATCACAATTGCTTACATGATCATACACCGGTGATATATTTCTTGGACTGCAACTATTAATCGTCGACTTTTATCACCGTGGGCACGTCGAATACCATACCACCTACGCAGGTTCGCCTCAAAACAGCACCAAACCCCTTACGTTACACACATTGGACCACCCTTGATCCCATGCCTTAAACCCTAACCACCGGTTCGTCGCCAGTCCCGGAAATTGTCGCGTGCCATTGTAGCCTTAACTCGAAACTAAACCAGTGCGCATTGCTGTATCTGACACTCGTGTATTATTCCGGGCGTCAGCTAGAAATACAAGTTTCATTCGATGATGGCGGCAGTTACAGACGCTTGCTACGGTAACGGGGCACCATTTATTTTCTGGGGGTCCATACCAGTAGTACGTCACAAAAAAAGTGAACTTAGAGGAGTAATATAAATGGTACTCGACAAGCTATGTGCGAGATAGTCTAACCCCACCCCAACATTTCCTGTTGATGTTATCATCAGCAGGTGTACACAGCGCAAGAAATTATTCCGTCGTTGTGTCAACTCTGTTGCTGGCCCCGTAAATTATGTTTGACTGCGCCGTAATCCTTCGAGACCATAAATCGTTGCTACAATCCCTTTTGCACGAAGATAGCAATCTTCAATTTCGAAGGGAGCAAAAGAAGAACGTACGGCAATCAAAATGCCGACGACGGCATGGTTGACATCACCCATAGGCGTTCCTTACATACCTCCTGCACCAAGCCGCCGACTTTTCATGTCGAGGGAAACAACGACGCGTCATATCGGGAAACCAATACTATGGACGGCATGTTGGACGTCAATAGCAGGCGTTGTTTGCACGACTTGTGCGCTACGGTATCATGTTTGAATTATGAAATCATCAAGAACAGCGACATACTGCCAACAACATAACGAGGACGCGAAGGCAAACGCTATAAAATACTCTGCTTTATTATTTCCAGCATCAAGCAGCGACCGGCTTTCAATGCCGACGGCAGCAACCAGGCGACATACTGCATGCTTCATGCCAAGGCCAATATGGTGAACATTATGCATAAGGCAATATACTGCAGACAATATGCCAAGGACGGTATAGTGGATATTAGTAATGGCCGCTACTTTAATATCTCCTGAATGAAGCGACTAATAGTCAATGTGGAGGGGTATGGCTATCGAAGGGAAGGACGTCTGCTACGATACAGGTATCACGTTCCGGCTGATTTTTTACTGATCGATAAGGCTGCTTAACTCAAAATCGTCTGCGTTTAACTCATTTGTTGACAAGATGTTTCCGACTATACTGACTATTAGTATAGGTCACGAGATTGTTCATCGGGCATCACTTCTATTTGCCTCCAAAAACCGTTTTCGGGTGAGATGTGGAGCTCTTCAAGTAAGGATCTCGGCAAAAACATGGTGCACCTCTATCGTAGCATGCCACGAAGCACGAAGGCAATATATTGCAGGCTATATGCGGACGACGGCATGGCAAACGTATAAAAAAAGACGTTTCATGCATAGCTTTTGCATCAGTGGGTTAAAGTGCGATGTCGAGAACAGCAGACACGCGTCGTAGTGCAATCAACACGCTAAGGACGGAATGGCCAGTGTCGATAGCAGTTGTTGGTCGCGTAGTTGGTGGAATAGGGTGCCATGATTCAACATCGAGAGAAGCAATGCGGCAGTGTAATGTAAAAACCATTTTCCAAATGGTGTGGCGAACGTCCTGAAGAAACGGTGCTCACATGGTTTCCGCACTACGGGCCGAGGAGGGGTATTCTGACTAGTGGGGCGGCCACTGCATCCACCTAACGAAGGTGAACCAAACTCTCGGGGGGAGTTACTGTAGTGGTGAACTTGAGAACACATTGCAAGGTTGTGGGTTTTAGGAAGCTGCCGCGGTGGGATTTAACCGACAAACAAAATATTCGCTGCCCTGATCATGCCCCCACAGGGACGATTCGTTCGTACTGTCGTAATAGCTCGCAGGAGCACTACTTTAGTTGTCGTCGCCAATCGAAGCCTGCTATGAGAAGCCCTTCGAATTAGGTGTTATCAAAGTGTATGTTTGGAAAACAAAATGCTTGGACGTGGGCCATTTGCGGTTAAGGTTTATCCATAACTGGGCAAGTCCGATTTCAGGGGTATCTTATGGTTCGTCTATACGTGCGTAGATTTTACAATTAACTTGAAGTCCTCGACCGATTGATATGCCCTCGTTTGTTTTGTGATGTATACGTGATTGGTCTATGCTGGTTGTAGAATCTTAAACCTGTTTCCCTCAACGCACTACACATAGAGAGATCGGCGCCGTAGCCGAGAGCCGCGATTAAGACACCTCGTTATGAAACACCCCGCCACTAGGGTAGTTTCATATGAAATATTTTCCGAGTGGTGCTACAAAAGGCACTCCCCTCCGTCGTGTACCGTGATCTGACGTGTTCCACTTTGACAACCTGCTATTGGCGATGATGAATTCCGCCGTAACACTTCGATATCCTTCAGCAGATTAGATTAAATTTGATCAAATCGTCTGTACTAAAGAGTGATACTTCATCAAAACCAGATATTTGGGGAAACTAAAACGGTGAATATGCTGGCATGGTATGTGATACGGTACTTCTGCTTAGTCACACCAGAAATGGATGCACCACCTTGGCGACCCAGGAACGGAATGTTACCGCCTCCAATGGTGGAACAGTGCAGAGTACCTAATACCGAAAAGGAGGTACCCAAGACTGCAGAGGTTTGCAGTTCAAGCCCCTACCGCAACTTACCATAGTATTTAATTGTCAATTAATTGCCAATATGTGTATTCGGCATTATACGCTACACTACTGGAGATAATGTGTAAACGGTAAAGCATCGGTACTGTAGCCTGGCCTTGATTTTAGGTCTTGTTTCCCTATGCTCCAGTGCTGCTTTGTACTTACCACATGTGCCGGCCGGACAGATGGGGGTCATGTATAGGTGCTTGTGTTTCACCAGCACAGAACCAATCGGCCGAGTGACTGTTTTGATGCGTTCCAATAGTAACCTATTTTATGTGTTTAGTTGTTCTATGTACGCCGACATTGCAGGTTATGTTACGCAACGCCAACTAATCATGTTTTGGCCCCATATTCGGTTATGTTAGGAGCCAATCGTCCGAGAGACCATAACCTGGTAGTGAAGTTGTGGGTACCCCCCCTATCGTAGCACCATTCGATGATGTCCTTACTTCTGAAGGCGTAAAACTTTACAGGTTTCCATTTTTCGACTACCGGTGCAAAGGAACCAAGGGCTCGTGCTGTTGCAGTGCCTTGCCTTCTGCAGCCTGAAATATTTTCCCAATGGTTACTTGCTGATTTGGGTTAGGGTACGCGGGTGACCAATTATTCCTGGCTGGTTTTAGTCGTTGCCATACCCCCGCTTTTCCATCTGCTACCAATCCGCTCGTTTCTATTGCACATATTTACCTGGTACGTTGCTAACTGCCTATGAAACATGAAAACCCTGACGGATTCCCGTGAAACGTTTCGTAGCAGAACATTGCGTATGGCAAGAAGCGTGTGCGTAGCGCATGCGGACACTGCAATTTAGATCCCACCACTGAGCCAATCATAAGTTTGCAATGTACGAGCGCACGGCGGGCTGAAGAATACTACCGAGTTTCATGACTATATGCATCGTACCGAAGAGGGCAGAGTATTACGTATACTTAGGTTGTCAGGCAGCCGCCCGTGTGCATTTTTGCAACATATACAATCGAATACGTAGGAGTTCTAGCACCGGATTTTCAATCACAACGCGTCTTTCATATGTCCTGAAATAATACGCACTGCAATTAACCAACGGGCATGAAGCTTCGTATCTAGAATTTCCACTCGCTTGAGCTACATTGTTTTGTACATCAAATGGATACGTATTAGTTTAACATTTTTCTATTCAAATTATATTGTCGTTTCCTCAGTCGTGATCGATGCGGGTCCGACCCTCGGTATGGTACCTGTATCGCAGCTTGTCGCAATCCCCTGTGTATCTCGACCACACAATGTTACCATCTCTCTCTCCTTTCTGTCCCTGCTGTAATATCGGCCGGGTTCCTCACTACTGTAGCACGGCTTAAAACAGTTGTCTCCGACAACGAAGCTTTCGAATAGGGGATATCATTCGACTCCTGCGATCTAGCGCCAGCAGAATCAATACGGAAAGAACTACAATTCGGGAATCTCGGCGTCTTTCGATCCCCGCTCCCCCCTTCGAATATGTATACTGGGGAGGCTCAGCCTGCAAACAGAGAGCAAACATCACTGGATTGACTGACCAACCCAGCGACTGCGTCACCTCTACTCACGCTTGCAGCAAAAACATCGTTTTTGCTTGCGTCAAGCGCGGGGATGCTGACCTGCAGGGTATGTCTTTCTAGCGAAGAATAGCTGCACGTTGGTCTGTCAAATTCCCCAAACTAACCGAACACCATCCCATTCGCCGATTCTGACCAGCCGCATTGTCTTAACCAATCAATTGTTTTGTTTGGGACTCCGGTAGCGGAGATCGTTACTTCGTCCACGTACAAAAGTAACATTTTGATACCATCTCGCCGATCGACTCCGCTTGGCCGCCTCATAGTGGGGCAACGCCACCCAGAACGTTCCCCAGACGAACACGCAGAGCGGGAGCGACGTTAGAAAATGCCTATATATAATAACATGGACCCTCAAGGAAACGGTGTTTGGGAACAGCTGCTTCCTTGTTGAACTACCCAACAAAGACAGTATGAAGTCGGATTCCTCATCCCCACTTCAGTTTTTTCCGCAGCAGAACAATTCAGCTCTTTGCGGCACGGTCTCGTAAGTTCCGAGGGGGGGAGAAAGGTTGTCCCCGGACATCGCCGAGATTGGCGTGTATGCACATAGATGTAGATCTATTGCATGATCCATCCCCGAACGTAAAGTAGCAGATTCGTAATTACTGCCAAACTATTGCCATGCGCCGAAAATGTTCGGTCAATATGTCTATTTCACTCCGAAATGGACATTGTTTTTTGCCGGCTCCGCTTTATGTGTTTTGCTAGATTTCGCCAGGTATTTAGGTCAAACTTGTTGAAACACGGCAGTAATAGGGCTTTTTCATAGCACCAACGTCGAATAGGTCGAATTTGTTTTCCATCTTTGGTTGGCTCTTCTTTTTAAGAGATTAAGCGGTATTTGATTGTCGCCAATCACTCACGCCCCCCCCCCCCACCCCGCCCTAAAAAAACGTACTCCACCCAGCGAATTATTTTACACTAAATTGTAGCCTAAACGCAATATGAGTTGGTGTTGATCGCGTTTGGTTGTGTTTCACCTATTCCGGTAAGGAATAAGCGAACATTCAAAGGGCGGGGATAGTAAAACAAACTAATGCTCAGGACCGTTCGTACTTCATGCTAGTTGTTATAGAGTCGGGAAGCATTTACGTTGTGGAATGTCGAGTCCGTTGTGGTTTGTTAACATCTACACTTTGCTGTTTCGTCACGTCCTTTCATTGTTTTTTAATTGGGGTATTTTCCTACCGGAAAATAGTGCAGCCCTTCCTACCATAAGGTTTCCTCTGATCAAAGTTCGGAATGCGACGCTACCCCAATATAACCGACCAAGCGAAGTCGTTAACAAAACGGTCGGGAATGCTGCGGGAACATAAAGAAAAAGCACACGAATCATTTATGTTTCACTAGCAGAAACGAAGTCCAAATAATCATTTCTCGAAACTTTCATGGACGAAGGAGCAAAACACGATTTCCGCGGAACCCTCCTGTAGTGAGCACACAAATAGTTGTGTAGAAAACAAATCGTACCCGGGGATCTTGTTTACGATCGGGCAGTTAACAAATGCGCCAGCCAGGAAACGGTATACTGGGTTTTCTACTCTAGTCAACGAGAAGGGGGGATTCCGACATTTAGTACGTCTGTCGTCGGAAATGTTATCACATGGGTCTAACGCACTGCATCCTACTTCACAATGGAGAACAACCAAGGTATACAGGAAGCCGAGTGCCTTGATTTTCAGTGTCCCACTTGGCTGTCAGTAAAATATGATTCCAACAGTGGAATACCTCTTTGCCGCCGTCTGGTGTACATCAGCATGAGGTATGACGTTGGTCTGCTCAATAATCGTTCCAAGGAGGTTACGTATAGTTTGTGTTGGCACCAGAGGGCCGCAGAGACCTCGGGAAATGGTTGTAAAGCGATAAAGACGAGGCACGCCCAACAAAAACGAAGGAAAATATACCCGCGTCGACGACGGTGCAGTTTTAGTACAAGCAAAATACCCTGAAAAATGATTACACATTCGAGAACCCACAAAACAAAGACATAGACGGCATCTAAGGCGTTGCAGGTGAAGTAGAGAGGTACGTCGAATACACAGACTATACACATTGAACGATGTGTTCCAATTGTTGTGATGTCGTAGATCGTATCACGATATCAAGGCATATTGCCCACTGCCTCACTGCCTGTTTACAGACGCGTGTCCTCGTGCGCACGTTCACGGTCATTGCTGCATTGGAAAACGTACGCGACCTTGCCGTTTCAAAGTGTGGTACTGCTGTTGAAAGAGACGCGCGCTACGGCGGGAGTAGACCCATTTGTTTCTGAGACACCCGGCTTTTTGAGCGATGTATCTCACACGAAACGGGACCTAAATTACACCAAGATTAGCTACCGCATGACCCAAGGGTACCGTTGGCACAAATCATATCGTTATATCGTTGGAATGGCGTTGCCAAGTAATTTATCATGAAGCGGCCGCGTCAGTGAACAAACATTTTGGGTAAACAAAACGTATTCTATATCGTAACCCGACAAACAAGGGTGTCTGGCAACAAGCTATTCGGCTCGTAAAACGTTTTTGCTGCAATGGCTGCTAAACGGCCATGCAAACTACGTTCGATAAACGTGTAGAAATGGACCGCATGTTAAAGACAATGCCCTTATATATCTGACGCCGAAGTGAATATACCGGATCGGTTTGCTTGCTTAACGTTGGAACAAAACGTACTCCTGGCCTCACCTGGTTCTGATCTACTAAACAGGATTGGAACCAAAACTTTGCGTTTCACGTTTAGTACTGACTACGCCGTCCGAAGGCATCTATTTGACGCAAGACAACATAAAAACAAGGAATACCCCTCACACTGTTCTTGGCACCATATGAAGCACAACCTTTGCGGCAGACCGGTTCTTCAATGCATTTGTATCACCTGCAATATCCCCAATATTATCAGCTGTCGAAACATGCGGAACAGCATACAGGCAGCTCGTGTCTTCTTCAAACAGGCATGAAGATAGGGCGCCATATCGATCCTTGGTGTAGCCTGACGGGCTTTCCTCTTCCAGGTGAAAACAGCATTTCCTCCCCCTACCAAAGGTCCTTTACATGTACCGACTGAGACAGCCGGGGCCGACGCGACGACGAGCATATTTGGCGCGAACGTTAACAACTGCTAATATATGCCTGGTATGACTAAGGTACATGTGAACTACGGATCTAGTGTACGCAAACTGCCCACACCAACTTTCCGGAACGTTCGGAAGCATTTCAAAACGTACACTCAGTTTTAACGTGAAATCGGGGGAGGGTCACGAAACGGTCCGAGAGGCTACGACAAGATCTCTTGCTGGTAGGGGCCACTCCAACGCATACGAATCGGGCCGTGCTTGTGGCAGTGGGTAGGCTGATTCCCACTGAGTCCCCACCGTGACATTAGGCGACAATTCACCACTTGGCACTTGACACGAAAATTAATCAATTGGCCTTCCAACATATCGCCTTTATGTTCGGAACATACTGTTGCCATACCGGCAGTTAGTAGACCCCAAACCGGATTCTCCGTACAAGTGTCATGTGAGCAACGCCGGGTTACGACGTCCACCATATCATCCGCTGCATGCTGCTTGCAATACACCGCTGTCTTGCTGCCCTGAGCATTGAAACTTGGTTTCTTCATGCAGGTGTCATGTGAGCAACGCCGGGTTACGACGTCCACCATATCATCCGCCGAATGCTGCATGCAATACACCGCCGTCTTGCTGCCCTCAGCATTGAAACTTGGTTTCTTCACGCAGGTGTCATGTGAGCAACGCCGTCTTGTTACGTTCACCATGCCGTTCTTAGCATGTAACTTGCAGTACACCGCCGTCTTGCTGCCCTCGACATTGAAACACGACCTTTTCATGCAGGTGTCATGTGAGCAACGCCGGGTTACGACGTCCACCATGTCAAACGCCGCATGTAGCTTGCAGTAGACCGCCGTTATGCTGCCTTCAGCATTAAAACTAGGCTTCTTCATGCAGGTGTCATGTGAGCAACGACGTTTTTTTACGTCCACCATATCAACCGCTGCATTCTGCTTGCAGTACATCGCCGTCTTGCTGCCCTCGGCATTGAAATTCGGCTGCTTCATGCAACAGTTATACGAGCAACGCTTGTGGTGAACGTTCACCATGCCGTCCTGAGCATGCTGCTTGCAGTACACGGCTGGCTTGCTGCCCTCGACATTGAAATTCGGCCTTTTCATGCAGGTTTCATGTGAGCAACGCCGAGAAACGACGTTCACCATGCCGTCCTTAGCATGTATCTTGCAGTATCTCGCCGTCTTGCTGCCTTCCAAATTGAAATTCGGTTTCTTCTTGCACCCGTCATATACGTACAGCCTGCTCTTGAAGCTCACCATGCCGTGTCCCGCGTGTTGCTTGCAGTACGTCCCGATGGTACCTATGCCAGTGCAGCTCCCCCACTTCATGCAGCCATCGTGTGAGCATCGACCCATTATCGCCGGACACGGGTTGGTCGTGATGGCGGTGGGAATACCTGACCAACATCAGGTGGCGAGTGCGGCGCAGAAAGGATGTATCAGGTTCAGACTGAGCTGTCACGCCTATAGCTTGCAGATAAGTCGACGGTAGGGGACGATTAAACGACTTTCGCCGCCACGCGCTGCACTACAATGGTCCCAATAAATTACTGATCGAGCTCGGCGGGGACGGATACCGTCTGTCACACCGTGCAACCTTCGAGTATTGGAGCGATGTTTCTTTGCTCAAGGCACCTTTAGGTACGGTCTGGATTACAGAATTAGTGTTCGGAGGGGAACACATAAAACATTTTCGACAACCATCTGCTTCACGGGATGATGGTGCCCTTGCACTCACATAGTGCATTATTCTGGTGTATGTACAGCTATGTTTCTAAAATATCCGTCTTGTTTCGAACGCATCTGCACTTTTTCGCGAAACGATGAATACGTGGACACAGAAAGCCGGTTCACACACGTTGGTCGAGGTTTGGGCTCGATCCGAGAACTGTAGCTTGCACACCATACGCCGGAAGGAATTTTTCATGAGGAGTGGCTACAACGACTTCTCGGGTGTTCTGTGTGAGGCTTTAGTTTGTACTTACCCATCAACATTTGCCAACTTTAAGCCCTCTCACGAGTGCACTGGAAGACGTGACGCATGCGAAGGTAGAGGTGCACCATGTTGTTTCTGAGAGTGGTCACATGAGAAGCTCTTACCTCAATAAAAACCTGATTTTCGAAGAAAAGAAAAGCGCTACCCGATGAAATTAACAGCGCTAGCCGACGCCTTCATAAAACAAAATGGTAACACAAGAAAGAAATTCCGATGATTTCGGAAACAAAACAGCCAAAAAGTGCTACCTCCATCGTAGCACGCGTGACATACCACACCATACCACACATACTATTCATAGTGAACTACAGGTAGACACCATATTACGCAGAGAACACAATGCTTTACCGCGGCCGCTCATAAGCACCAGGCAAAATGGTGCATGTGTGACACGCCTATTGGAGCTGTTCTGCTATGGCTAATAAATCATGGTTTCGTTTATCGGAGCCTGCGACCCGTAAGTAACCGTCTACATTTCTGTGCTGCTATTGTGTGTGGCAGATGCACACTGACTCTGGACGGAAACTTCAGGATCAGACAGCATGCAAATGCAACCGCGTTCGTTACAACCTCGACTAGCCTCACAAGCCGGAGCGGGTCACACCAAGCACGTGCGGCAGGCCCGTCGTTTCATGCTGTTGCTAATGACAGTTGCTTCGTCGGGGGCTCCATCCGTCACCAGTCATCAACTATCACCACCGTTTTATCTGCTGCCGCTGTGCTGTCAATAATATTTGTCGCGCATCTGGCGCGCGCCGCGGTAACTACTACCAGGTGCATGGTAACATTGAGTTCTGGTCATACCGTAAATAGGTAACGATGCCCGCGTTTAGATTTGAAGGAGTGAGTTCAATCCTCGGCGAGTTCAGGCCTACGTTGTTGTACGTAATGTTTCCGCTTAAGTTTTGTATTGTGGACGTAACCAAGGCACCACAGACAGCACGCTAGCACGCAGAGTGCGCGTTACAACCAGGTGGAAACAACGCTATATATACGCGCCTGCCGTCCGCCTGCAGAAAAAAAAGAAGGCATACGCAATTTCTGTGTTTTGTCCGCTCTCTATTGCTCTTGATCCCTACTCTTGTACTTCATAGATAGGTGCTTTATTTGTCACTCCCTGCGAGCTGCCGAGCTGCAGGTCTCTGCAGCTTCTGTTGATGTGTTTTACCGCAATGAACAGCAGAAGACGCAAAAGCAAGAGTGTGGTTTTAGTAGGCAGCCGAAAGCGCAGGCGATCTACAGTCTACAAAGTAAGGCGGTGCATAATTCACATATATACGCACTAACAACCGGTTGTATATATATAACGAAGGGAAATACTAAGCAAAGCTCCGGCCAACAATCAAGAAACGCGATATCTATTGAACTTGTCAATACATCCTTCGAACCGCCAGATAGGGCTTAGCGGTGCACGGTGCCTATTTTTCTTCTGCCCACCAAAAAAAAGTAATTATATTTTCAGCCCGCACACAAAGAGGCAGTAAGCATCGGTGCCCCCAGTAAAACCAAGTCGTTTGTATCTCTTACACACAAACCAAGTCAATTTCGACCCCGCGCAAGAAAAACAAGCCAATCTCGATCCAAACTTGAAAACCAGCTGCATCTTGAACCCAAAACTAAAATTAGATCAGTAGCGATGCCCATTGTGAAACAACGACAATTTCGATTGTCCGATAGCAAAACTAAGACAATTTAAACAACGCACACACCCAAGACTTGAACTCAGTCGATTTTGATGCGCACACTAAAACCAAGTTTTTGTGGCTAGCAAAAGCACCTCGTCTATCTTTAGCCAGGCACGACGTAGAACTAAACCAGTTTCGAACCCCACTCCTAAACCAAGTCGACTCCTATACCAACACTTAAATCAATACATCCGTGGCACAAACGCAAAAACCGCGAATTTTTCAATCCGTACACTGGAAATATTCCAAGCCAATCTCGACCACGCACACGAAACATATCAACTAAGCTTCGACCAACCACACATAAGCCGATTCAATCAGAACCAACACTAGAACAAGTCGTTTTCTCCCCTCACACAGGGATCAAGCATACAGCGACCACCTACACAGAAATGGAGTCAAATTTGGTTTCCACATTGAACTAAAGGAGTTTCGCACCTCCACGAAACCAAAGTCAGTTTGGATCACGCGTACGTCAATCAAGTCAGTTTCGTCCCCGTACACAAAACGCAGATGTGTATTAACGTCGTACTCTGATACAGTAGTCATATGACATCATACCATGTGCTGTTGGATATAAAATCGTTTTCGCGCCAATCCCCTCAGCACGGCAAACGTAGTAACTTTGTACTACTGATTGCTACCTAGTACGTACCACCCTATCTGTGCCCACAACCACCGTGCGTTTGTACGGTGCACGCAGCACTCCATTCAGCAGCTGGTGAAACGAGCATCATCGAGTTGGTGAGTTGTGGGGGGGGAGAGTCTATGCTATAGTCGAGTGGACACCCGCGGCCATGTTAGCTCAGTTCATATATTCAATTCATTTCCTCTGGGCGCCTTCTTCGTCTTGTGTGTTTTACGTGGGCAAACGTCTTGCTTTCCGGCCGAATTTTGTTTTTCAATGGTTTTCCGGTCTTCGTAGGGCTCCAACACCTTCGGGTTAAGTCTGTGCAAAAGAAAGGATGAGTCCAATGGCTATTTGACACAACAGTACAGCCACATTCCCCGCAATGTGGAAAACACGGCATACCGGTTTCAGACTGAAAAGTCGATAAACCGTTAAACAACTTGAAATTAGAGTAGGACACTATCCGCAGAATATGTATGAATAACTGACAGAGCAACAAGTAAATCACTACGTGCATTAATACGCGGACGGATAAGCTGTTTTAAAACGGCTGAGAAATACGATTGCCTCGCTTGCCTGTTAGACATGTGCCTCAGCCCAGAGCACGTAAAAACACAGAACGACAGTAGCACAGCACGCCTTGCCCTCGAGCCGCCAACAGATTATAGTCGACGCTTGTAAAACAAAAGTGCGGAAGACAGATGAAATGGTGCACGGTACATAGCTCGGGCGATGTGTGCTATTGACAGAGGTAACTCTGTTTTTCTTCAATGTTTTTCAAGCTGAGCTGCAGGCTGAACAAGAGAGCACTACCGCGATGAGCGTGTTAGCCGCAGTGCAGCGTGCACAGAGCTGGTAGCCATTGTGTGAGCGCCTGCCTCCCGCCAGTCGACGTTTAGTTGGTGTGGGCATTGGTACGGCGGTCTGTACGCCGGGCCGTGTGGTTTTTTTTATATGTTTGTTGCTGTGTGCTGCGGCTGCGCTCTCGATACGTACAGCCCGGGAAGTTCGAAGGTCGATCAATCGTTTTCTAGTTCATACGTATGATATACACGTGTCGATTAAGTCGATGCGATATACCTCTCAGCGCCGACGACATTGTGGCTGTTGCAAGGTGATGGCTGCAGGTTCATTCTACACCACTGCCTTTGTTGTACTTGGGGGCTAGTATTGTATGGCGGGGCTGTGCGTTGCTGTCGCAGAGCTGGCGCTGGGCGATGTGCAAGCTTCCGCACTCGCCGGTCATACTATCCGGGTTTCCAAATAAAATGCCAACAATATTACTACCAACTAATGTAATAAGTATGTACTTCATCAGAAAAGTGACCGAGTACACATTTGATAATGACTATTCCCCACGCTGGTCGTTCTGCGTAGAATAAGACATATTTTGTCATCGTACATAACTCCATAGGGACGCTTTTCGTTCGAATACATACAAAGGCCCCCTATTCGGTGTCTCGAATGTGTTAATAAAGAAAACGGACAAACGCAACAATATTGTTTGTTTATACCCGTACAACATTTGACGTTTGACGACCTTGAGAAGAGCGGTCGGCGATTAGGCACATGCCGACACCCCACGGAACAGCACATCTGTTGCGACTAGTGATCACCCACAATGTTAATTTCCTGCCATCCCATACAGACGCAATACGAGCCCTCATACGACCCGATGTGAGGAAAATGTTTACCCTATTGGTGCAACAGCAGCAGGGGTGGAGACGAGCGAGCTAGACTACTTTACTTTATCTCATTTTTATAGGTATATCCATGATAGTGGTGAAATTGATCCTACACTTTGCTTCATATCCGGATCTCTCCCGCATGTCAAGGCCTCCTCAGGCGTTTTTGTCGCCGGCGCGTGTGTCCGCCTTGACCTTAGCAGCCGGCGACGACGATACTCTCGCTCGGCGCCGCACGCGCTCGCGTGGGGGCTTGACATCAAAATATATGGCGGGTAGTTTCGCGCTCTGCGAACCCTGTTTGCCCTGCCAGCGTTTTGACACAACGCCTCGCCACAAGAATATTGCATGGTCGTGACTTATTTGGGGGCGTACTCTCCGGCCTCCGGTGCCTCGGGAGGGTCGACCGCCCTGCCGGCGCCGCCGAACGTGGGGGAAACTGTGGGGACGAACGCAAGGTTGAAAATTACGACATGGTTCGCACTCCCGGCACTGAACCGCCGTCCATGTTTCGTTTCGAATACGTATAGTACGTCGGAAAACGTCACTGTTTCGTTTTTCGGAAAATACCACAGCTTGAGCAAATGACCTCGGTTGTTATCGTGATCACAAGCGCGAGCATGCCTGAGATGGGTGCTGGCGGGCGCAGGCGTGTACAGGGGATAAGGTCAGGGAGCGGTGGCCGGTGTGGCATCTTGCAGTCGCCTCCTCGTGGACGGGAGACGGTCGCACGAAGTCGAGTATGAAGGGGGAAACAGCACGAATGCGAACGACGTGGAGAGCCTCCCCTGGAAAAAACGTCAAGGAGTATCATATTATTATTATACGAGATGGACAGGGGAGGAGGGGGGCTGTAGCCTTGGCTGGTTTCCAAGTGCGGTGTCTTATTTATCGAACGACAGGAAAAAAGTTTCGTTTGCACTGCTGCATTCAGTATGCCTGTTCGCAGAGCCGTGCATTTATCCGCCAATGCCCTGCTGCACCAGCTCAGAGCGAAAGGCGCATCGTACTTACAAACATGCAGTAAATAATATATGTATACTTTTCACGCAGCCCGGTCCGTGAATGCAGCGAAAGGCGGGCCATACGTATTTATTCCGCAGGTCAGATATGCATACTCGTGCAATCAGCATCGGTCACGAGAAGGAGAAGCCAGACAAAATGCACACTAGAATGGCGGTGTGTTGCCTTACGTACTTTAACCTGCACATGCCTGGCAGTATGATTCCTGGTATATAGTATCTCTCGAAATTCCTACCGTGTTTGAGTAAACAACCTGCTGTTTTACGGAGTACGGTGTGGTGATTAATACCTGGTTTATATAGTGGATGTTAATCGTACTCGTATCTACACACACACCTGACAGTACGAGTCGAGGTACCTGATATCTATCGTGGTTGCTATCGTGTGTGGGTGTACGCCGTGTTGTTCGGCGTCATGGGGTCGCTGATAGACCCCTGCTATCCCTCTTGGATGCTATGAAACTAATACGGACCGTGTCCACCATCGAGCGCTACAACCTATACATCGTCGAAACGCAACATGCTATAAACTGATTAAATCGATTCGTAATATTTAGTCGCTGGTGTGTAGAAAAAATACAAAAACAAATCCCGACCCTTCGCCGTTCGTAAAAATTAAACCACTTTCCAAGTTTGACATCGATCTTCTACACAACGATTCCGTCATGAACTCTGAATGCGTCGCGTTGGTTAGGGGCTCCCACCCACCCTAGTGTCACATTTCGCAGTACCCGGTCGATGATATGTGGGGGGCGCCGACTAAGCGTCTGATAAAAAATACATTGGCAGCCGATATGCTGAAAACGGACGAACAAACTCTCAATCACTCTCCGATGGAAAAAAAATCTGACTATTTTTAAACGCGTTTGGAAGAAGACGGTAGGGCGCCGTGAGCAACCATTCACGCACTAGACTACAGATCGAAAGGGTACCTTCGAGGCTATTATATATATTTGCTGGCCTTGCCCGGTACCAAGTAGGTTAGTGTATGTATTCAAAACATTGTACGTGTCGTTCTCGTACATAGTACCCGGTGTACGCCATACGTACAAAATTTACGTAATGTTCACGTATATAGTGCCAGGACATATATAATGGTATATATTTACGGAACAATAAAAACAGGCTATAAGATGGTGGCGTATTGTGCCTACCACTATCTCACAGGTCAGATAGGGGGGAGACACCCCTTTTTGTTGGATTTATTTTTTCGGGAACATAGTAGACCTACTTTGGTCCTCATACGAGGGGTACACACATCATCTTCGGCAATATGTAGCTAGAAACGCGATGAGCGAGCCACAAAGTGGTACCATAACGTTTGGTCTGAATCACTTAATATCAACTTTCATGAAATGCCTTGTTTACTAGTAAATAAAATAGCTTGATTTCAATTTTCATTAAATAATTTGAATAACATAAAAACCTAAGCTTGATATTAACTTGCACTTTTTGTTACCGAAATTATAATGCCGTATTAGATAACCAAAGGGTGGCACTCTCGGGAAAACATCAGAGATCTCGGTGGTATTCATTGTTTGGTCGATTGCAACCAACGTCAGCTGAGGCCGGCGCTCGGAACAGAGACCAGCACAGAAGTTGCAACAAAGGGGGTGTTGAGTTAGGGCACATGCCCTTTAGGATCCTGCAGGGTAGCTGGATGGGCGTAATTTGGACGTTCTTTTCGCAGTCAAGGTTCTGCCATATTTTAACTGATCGTCCGAAAACCGAGGAAAACAAATCAAACTGAGTTTTGACGGAATGTGTCTGCATGTCCAACGGGGGGATATTCCGCGATTGGGTAACTGCATAGCATGCAGAGGGGTTACCAGTGACACGTTCTCGACAGTGGCTCACCCACTCCGCCGTTAGGCGATTCTATCCAAACAAAATACACGGAATGAGGCCATCCTAGGTCCACGCACGGGGTATGTCGGCTGGGCGGGTCCCGCCGCCCCACCTGTCTGTACACTTTGGTGATAGTAGCACTCATTCAATCCGAAATCAATAGCACAATGATGGACTCTATATAGTGCTGCTGCTACTACGTCTGCTGTGTGTGTCATCTGTGTGTCATTAGAGTCTACCCCCTTCATCCAGCTGCAATAATTAGTGCTCGCAGAACAAGATAAAAAAAAAACTGCAGCTGTTCCTGTCTGTATTGCTGATGCTGCTGCTGTAGTAGAATACGTCTGATGCACTCCGCTACCTGGCGTTTTTTTCTAATCAGCAATCCATAGAGCGAAAGAAAATCATTGACACAGACGCGGGGTATGTTCGGCTGGGCGAAGAGCCGCCCGCCCCGACCCGCTCTCAGCCGCAAGGTCGATCCTGAGAAGTTTGGCGACAAGTAAAAGTTTTTCACTTGTACGACGGTTAAATAATATGTAGTGCATTCAATTCGCCATCAATGGTAAATATTCCGTGCGCGTGTACGAGTATATCAAGATGTCGAGCGGTATGATGTCGAGCGGCGTAACTTGTTGTGTCGTTTTATTTTGTGTTCCACTTCGGGTTAACATCACGAAAACGATTCTAGACTAGAACTAGCCGATGACATGGCCATCGACAATGCACGTTGAGACAACAACGATAGATCGTGCTTCGTATCACACACACAAACGACCGTCTGTCCCACTCCGCTCGCTAGAGAGTCCATTCGAATAATATTTTCACGGACAAGCGTACACGGGGTTGCCAGGTGGGCGGCGCAAGTGTCGGGGCTGCCCCCGGACCCGCTCCCCCGACCGCCTCGCCTGTGAACTGTTATTGTTGCAGCTTGTAGCTCTGCCTGGTATTTGTCATGTACTGTTTTTTTGTACATACGCGGTTCATACGTACCGTTACGGGAACTATTAATATATCGTTACCGCTGGAGGCCCTACGCCCTGGTCGCGCATGAAACCACTTGAAAATCGACGCGACCAATACGTAGCTGAGCCCAATAGAACAACTCAGATAAAACGTTGAATTCGTGCGTGATTTAGCGACAGGTTATCCGAGTGTCAGTTGAAACGTTGGAGCCAAGTATAATGTATCAGACCAACTATCGAATTTCATGGTTGATAGGCGACATATAAATTTAGTGGTTGAACTCGGACTAAGTAGCAAGTTTTGGGGTGGGGAACGCAAATAATCGATACAATTAGACGTCAAAACACTGTTGAAAACAGAGAATTTAGGGGTATAAATAATTTGATTCGGAAAATCAATAATTTGACAGGCCAGTAAGCGTCAGTACAAAGGGAAATTACTTTTAGACAAGATATTTGTCGCGGTTTGCTGATGTTTGTGTTGGTGTCGAAGGTATCATTACACTTGCGATCGTACCTCTCTCCATCTACAGAATAAATCCCCATGAGTTTCAAGGTAAAATATATACACCAATTGCAAGATAAATATCCCATACCAAATTTTACTCCAAAAATCCCGAAGAGCATGACCGAAAACAATGAAAAATGGATGATCTACACTCGACTCATAAACGAAACTCCGTCAAAACTGAGCGAGACGGCTGATTTCCTAATCGTTTAAATATGGTAAAAGGTATTTGTTTTTTATTAAAGTCTAGAACTAGTTGAATTTGTTTTCGAAACTCGACCCAGATTCTAAAAACAGTCTAACTTGAGCTAAATAGGCGCCTCCAAAGAAATTACAATGTATTTGAAATTACATGCAGCAGCACCGGATCAGCAGAAGTACAGCAGTTGCGCGTAAACATGTACATGCATACCCAATATTGTATCATACCATACCAGGTACGACAGGTAGGTAGTGCGTTTGCGTACGTACAGCAGCTAGCTCCTGCTGCCAATGGTACGAAACCAGGTACAAATACAGCAGGACAGTGGCTGTTAAAAATAGTTGTGCAAGCAGTTATATTGTGCGTGTCGGATACTCTTCACACATATGATATCAGACTGCGTGTGACCGAAGACACGTAGGAGTATCCCTACTACTATACTGCAGTGTCCTCGATAACTCCGTGGGAGCACGGCATTAAGTATCACCTCCATATTTCACCAAATCGCTGCTATTCTGCTCTTTAAAAAATATTGGGGATCATGCGAGTCTGCTACTGGCGGCCGTCCAGGCCGCCGGCGAAGGGTCAAATGCTTGTTGTACCAGGAATACACCAAGTACGAGCACATATGGCGCAGTTGTTTTCAGACACGATAGGCCGTGTGCACGGCTTGCCCGTAGGTGATATACAAGCATGCATTATGAGTAAGGGCTAACAGCATGGTCGTCTTCACTGTACACATTGCTCCACAGAGTCTACCACCACCCCCCCAGAGCCACATGCATTCACTTCTACAGGCATCCATACCAGGTCCATTCCAGCCTGGTCAACGGCAATACATCTGGTGCTTGAATAAGTCACACCCAAATTCGCACCTGGAGAGATTACCACACCCCGCGTCAGAAGAATGTACGCCGGTGGTGGGAATAAGAGGTAGTCGCGACTTCGATCGTCCGAGAGGTGTAGGTGCAGACTGTACTGCCTGTCGCTGTTCACAAACGTAAACATCAACACCTTTTCCGACCCCTATCCCCGAAAACATCGGCCCCAAAATATTATATAAAACTTAAGAAAGTCGCAGACACACAAACATAAATATTGGGGGCAGTCGAAGTCGTGGCCACGTTGGTTACCAGCAAGGTGTGCGTACCTGTCGCAGGAGTGCTCATTTTCTACAGATGTGAGTTGGGGTGCTACCTGTGTCTGGCGTAGGCTAGAACTTTCGTGTGTACTGTACCGTAAAAGTTGGAGGCTGTGAGTGTACGTGGCACGGGGGGAACAGAGTCGTGGTCACCCTCTGCCATATTTTATTTTGCAGGGTAAGGCTACGGCGTCGTTAGCCCCTGCTGGAACGACACATTAGGGTATTGGCGTCTTCTGACATACGCCACTCACGGCCTGTCCACGTTGCATGAGCCTGCATCGTTTGCTTGCTTCTTGCTACAACCAAACCTATGTGTGCACATGGTAGGTCTTGGAGCAGGTCGCTCGCACGTCGCGCCGCGCTCCCTGCTGCTGCTGCTGCTGCTGCGCGGTCATAGTATGTAAGAGGTTTTCTGCACACGAGGGTTGCATGTGGGCGAGTACTGCTGCTGTATGGGTTAACCAGAGTTGGACATTATGGGTGGTCACGATCTTGCGTACAAATGCGGTGTCATGGGCTGTATGCATGCAGTGGCCGATCGCGCAGGTCTGGTGGCGAAAGGCTTCTTGCTCTACTTACGAGGTATGCATATGGAACCACCTGATACGTACTCGTGTACTCATACCTGTACTACTGTATCATAAGTACGTACAAGTATACGCAAAAGTCGACGCAAGAGCATCTTGTTGCAATTGATGCTGTTATCAGCCATTGGCATCGCGTGTCTCCAGAAAGGATTTATATTGTTGCATAGTTAACACAGCAGTGACTACAGTAGTCGCGCTGAGACCATGCCCCCCGCCCTCGCCACGGTATAGGCACGACTCCAACGTGTTCTGCGGCTTACGCTTCCCCGCTCAAAAATGAATATCAAGATTCAACGACACTCGATAGTACTCGCAGGGCTAAACATTTAGGAGCACTGCAATCGAACAAATTCGTGATCTAGTTTGCAGTTGCAATACTTTTTTTTGCAGATTTTTTCTCTTTCATGACTCGATACCGAAAACGACACTTCCAAAGCTCGGACCTACTCCCTAATGGCCGTTTTCGAAAGCGTAGATTATGGACAAAATGTTTGCTGTCGGGCGCCGGATTGATCGCACGAAGATCGCCTCTTCCTCGAAAAAGACCTCCCATTCACCTTGTACCTATAGACGAACTCGTAAAATGAGAGTTTCTGGGGCTGCTGATATGGTTTTAACATATATTACCGACAAAACCGCCGAGCACTAGTAGACGAACCTACCTGGGTCTCTAGTTCGGCCGCCAGTGGTAGCATTCTAAGAACCCACAGCAGAGTGTAGATAACAAACAGGAGGACCGGAGTCATACAAGTTTCTTGCTGCTGAGCATTGTGGTTCAGTGATGCCAACACAGCAATGCTTGCCCTCCTTTGCGGAACCAAGGGCCCCAACACCTCCTTGAGACCATTACGAGCTAGCTATAGGTTGGTCGAGAGCGGTTCTGAGCATTTGAACTGCAGCTACACCGTCTTGGGTAACGAGTGATGATATGGTGTTATTGTACCAGAAATTGTATTGCTGTTGTGAACAATACATACACCGAGAAGGGAGAACTGTTATTGCGATGTCACTGTGTTTTAATGGCTCGCTTTGACGTGAAATTGCTTTGCGGGAGTCGTGTGTTTGTGGGACCGAAGTCACAGTGTTTTGGTGGCTCGCTTTGCTGCACAACTTTAGGTGTTCTTGTATATATAGACATATATACATTGCTTGACGCTCGCTGCGGTGCTCCGGGGCCTCTTGGGCTCTCACTTCGCTTCAGGCCGGACTCGCACTCGGGACCCGTTTTGACGGCCTCGCGTTGTCTTTCTCTCCCGCTCTCCTCGAGGGTCGCGTCCCTCAGCCTCCGCCCGGTACTTTCCGCCCGCGCGCACTCTCGAGTCAAGCGCCGCCGATGAGCGCGGCGACCTTCAATCCGTGAACACTTACGAGACGGCGGGACATGGAGACTTTTTCTTCGAGGCAGAAAGGTTCTGTGCGGGACGTCGAGGTTGTTTCCCTGAGGCAGCAAGATTATTTCGTTGTTGTTTCTTGGAGATCTGAGATATAGCGAAGTTCTACGTACGTTCGTTATTTTTCTGTGGATCTGTTTGGTTTCAGGATCTCGTTTGTTTACGTAGTCGCCGGGAGCTTCGATATACATACATACGTCGTAGCTTTATTTTCTTTGATGGCTCCGTCTCGCGAAAGCGACCACTTCCTCCCGACTCCCGACTACCTCCTCACTGGGCAGGTCGTCTTTAGCCCCTTCCATCTCCTCCGCCTTTCCTCGTGGGAATACGAGTGAGGGCACCGGTACCATACGATAACAAACATTTCGGCTGAATAATAATGCCGGGGATCTTTTAGTTTCTGCCTTTCGCGGTGCAAATGTTACTGCTGCTTGCTGTACTTTGTGTACAACAACAGCAGCACAGTAGTAATGATATTACTATATCGTATAGCACTGCTGTAGTACTGCTGTACTGCAGTAGTTCTGTAGGAAAGCATGGCAGTCTGCTTAGAAGACACGAGGCTGAGAGGAATCAAGATGTAGATACCAGGTACTACATACATACTTCGAAGTACACAGATAAGATACGGAGCACAGGAAGCAGTGCAGCACAAAACAAAAAATCGATTCATTTTAATTTTCACGGGTGAATTTTACTGCTGTACCAGCTATTATACGTACTAGTACTGAGACTGAGAGACTGAGACTGGTAAACGAAGTTGTTGCGAACTGAGCATCAACGCATCAACACTTTCCAGTACGTTTATATGTGTCAGATATCGAAACACGAGGGAGTGTTATCACGTTGTCGTAAATCTTACCTTTATTATCCTGAGAACTGAGACTATTCAGAGAACACCAAAAATCGAGCACGAGAGAAAGACGACTGGTGCATTTCTGAGACTGAGAGACTGAGAAATGAGGCTGCGAACTGAATTTCTAACATGTTTGTAAACCTCACACCTTAGTCGCCTTAAATATTATCCTGGGAACTGAGACTACCTATTCAGAGGACATCAAACACGATCCCGAGAGAATGGCGACTGTGTGGTGATGATGTATTTCTGAGACAGAGACTAGACTGACAAATTAGGTTGGGAACTGAGAATTTCAACACTTATGGCATTTTTTCTTTCTTCCTGCAGCACTTGGCAGTACCTTGATACAAAGATATGTACGGTACATACGTGTCAGTTATCGCCACACGAGCGAGCGCTATCACATTGTCGTACGTAATGAGGATGGTACCAAGCAGATTATGTATATTCTCCTATACGAAGCATGGGTGCCGGCGAATGCCGGCACCCATGCGGAGCCCTTGTATGTGATATAATGTACAACACGTGTATTACATACATTTCACGAGGTAGCGTACATATGTACTTATATGCGTGCATATAATACAAGTACGCTTGCTGCTTGTATACATACATATATACATGCGTACACTACTTACGAGTACATCAGTCGTCTCCGGGAATTTGACATATACTCAAACGTGTATTAACGGCACGAGTACAAGCACAGCAGTAGAAGTGCGCATAATATTCTACACATTTTGTACATGAAAGTACCCTGCAATACTCGCCCACCAGATCACTTCTTGGAATGGAGGCAACATGTTACAGAAAACCTTGAATTCAGTTTGAAATTGCGCTCGGTATTTGTATATTTCTGCTCTCCGCAAGCTACTTTTTCTGCTGTACGGCTGAGCTGTCCGACATTCCTGCCGAGTCCATCTTACCTCGTTCGCATTCAACTTCAGTCCGTCGAGGACGGAGTAAAAGCCACAGTTTCCACCTCCTTAGAATAATACTTTACCAACGCTTTCAGCGAGTACAGTCTTGGAAGCAGGAGCACCAAGGAACAGTACAGCGCGATGTTGCCCTCTCAAGGTGGATGGATGCAAAAGGATCCCAAGATTATCTATACCAGTCAGACATCGCTGATACAGGCTGTCATCAAGGTACAAGGAGCAGTCAAGACGCGATCCATGATCCTGAGTAGTCGGAAGCCTGCAGTGCGGTGGACCTCGTACTGTAGGGAGACCAGCAGCAGAGCAGCAGCAACCGATATATCTTTTGCTCAAAAGCAAACTTCGAAATAGGGGTTTCCATTAACTGATTTTTGTCTGTACAAGAACGAGATTTAATTTTATCCCCCCAGGTAACACGATATGGACGAAACATTTCAAACGGAGGTCCGAATCTGTGGGATACACGTTTGGAGGGAGTTCCACGAGATATGTCAGGGATCGACCCACCCCCAGTGACATACAACTACACCCACAGTGGCATACAACTACACAACACTGCACCTACACAGCAGTACAAACACCTGTCTGTGCAGTACAACTACACCTGCACAGCAGTACCCGTTGCACTGGACCATACACTATACCCTCGCAGCCTGGTGTATGGTAAGTGTGGTGCAACAGTGCAACTACACAGCAGTACAACTTAACAGCTCACTCGTGGGAGACTGGACGATGCACTACCCTCGAATCCTGGTGTATCGTAATACGTGTGGGGCTCGCTTCACTCCTAGCCTGCCTATGGTATGGCTCGCTTCGCTCGCAGCCTGCGAGGGTGTATGGTACGTGTTTGTTGGAGTAGGCAAACCCTGCGCTTTAAGGGTGTTTGGTGACTAAACCCAGCCGAACCCAGCCCAACCCAACCCAACCCAACCCCAACCCAACTCGACCAAATCAGTTTGTTGCCGTATAGAGATTACCCAACCCATCCCAACCCAGCCCAACCCAACCCA
>MEHQ01004333.1:0-11426 GCA_008828725.1 Saccharina japonica | reverse complement strand
AGGGTTGGATCAGAGGTCGGGTTGGTCTCGGCCGACGTGTAAAGTTGAAATTGACCACACACGTCCTGCACAAAGTTATGTGCCGGGTCCTCCTGCAAATTATAGGGCGCGCCATATGCTGGAGGCGTTTTGCAGATGTTGGAGGCGTTTTCTCCGCCGTAGCGCCGTCGCCGATGCCACTGCCTGCTCGCGCTTTTTGCTGCGCAAGCTCGTCTGCCGCGTCCTGGACGGACTAGTGGAGCGGCGAAGGCTTGGGTTCCTACTTGCCCCGCTCGTGCTCAGCTGCTTGGTATTTTGAAGCGCGGGCAGGCGGAAAGTGCGAGACACATCGCTTTTTTAAAGCCCTCGTCCCAATTGAACGCTGTTTGATTTTCTTGTATTTTCTCTTGTGAGTTATTTCGATCCTCAGACGCTTAGACGAGAGGGTGTGCCGGTTTTGCTGTATAAGGCATGGATCCAACCCAACCCAAACCCAGCCCAACCCAACATGTGCTGTCGCACCCCAACCTAACCCAACCCAACCCAACCCAACCCAACCAAATCAGTATGTTGTCATCCGGCGTTGGTGGGAAAACCAAAACGTATTAGGTATGATGTGTAAAAAGACGAAAATATGTATTTTTTCAGAACACTCAAATACGTACTGTTATTATTCTTCAACCGAAAGGACCCTTCCAATACTATTCCAAGTACTGTATATAATATATAAGAGGGTCTTCGCCGAGTGTCGTGATATTATAGAGTAGTAGGAAGCAGGCTTGTGGACATGGATGGGGTTAGACGTAATACGAATAGTTGAAGTTAACAGAAATCTACACGCTGCTCACGCAGAGTGCGAATGATATAAGGTTGTTTTTGTCGACACGTACTTGTTATATTTGTTTGGGAAATGGGAAACAAAAGACGGAAATTTGGACTTGCCGAAGTAGCAAGTTTTTTCCATACTTCAGATTGGATATTTCCGTAGTCCTTGGTTGGCAAGTTTATTGAACTTAGAATTTTACATTACGAGTTACTTAAACTTGCTATTTGCAGATTTGAAAAACAACTATAAAAAAACTTGAAATATTTGTTGACAATTGTTCTCGTCTCGTTCCAAACGCCCCTTGCAGGTATAGCAGTCACACACTTAATCGTCATGTATATCCAAACGCACACATATACGACCGAAGCACAGGTGCTGCTGTTGCACCCTCTCCTGCACTAATGTTGGGCACTGCATAGCTGGGCTTATCGGTGGGTCCGAACAATACATATCTAGGTATAAATGTAGGAAATACGGGATATATCTCCAAAAAGGCTGCGCAGGTGTTTTGTTGATACGGGTGGCTGATACTTGTTCGCCACGATCCGCGCTTCAGTTAGACTAAAGTTAGTGTTTTTGAATACACAAGTTTGTTGAGTCGCTTGGAGTAGGCGAGATACCAGCGAAGGAAGGCCCTCAGACCAGAGCTCTTCTTTGACGTTTACTTTTCTATTTTGTAAGCAACTTCCGTATCCATCTGGCTTTACAATAGGCAGTCTTGGGAGTATTTTCGTCCTGTGCCTTCTCTCTTTGTTACACCGCGCGTAGGGTTTAGAGTTCGCCCCTCTCATCGAATACCATCGAACTTTGCCGACACGCACACTCGCTCGCGATGATAGAAATTTAGCCGACGGATGCAGATTCGGGAAAAGCGCTGTCAATTGGTATTACTATTATCCAGATGATAGTCATAATCGCCATGGGCTAGTGGAAGTGTGGTATGGGGTCTGGGATAGGGGCGCATCGAAGCACTGACCAGCTAGCTAAATATAAACGTGGACGTGTGCAGATGGACACCACACCGTATTGTGCATACTTCTAAAACATATGAAATTGCTTGATGAAATACTAAAAGTGATATAATCAGTGAACCTATGAAGAAATATGGAATGAAAGGCAACACAGCGAGAGGCCCCTTCGCACCTACATCTGCCATGTGGGCCCGGGGTTACTGTCACAAAACATTAAATTTCCAGATTTTACAGGGAAAATAAACCATGTATACCCCATACCTGATATTTGATATGTGTTGGTTGAAAAGCTTTAGGTGAGCGTTGTGTACTTTGCGGTGTGGGTTATATTCGGGAAGTCCCTCCCAGTTCGTTTATGTAGTCGAGTCACTGCTTTCTGGGATGCGGTCTTTAATGACTGTCCTATCCACCCACAGGAAAGGAGAAATTGCTCAGCATTGAAGGCATGTCTGGTAGTGACGAATTGATGTCCTAAACGTGGTCACGTGTAGTTGAAAATATACTCGACATGTTGCCGGAGTGATCCATGGAGCCTCGTTGAAATGTGATCCACCACAGCATCTCACCAACTAGCGTTCACCGAAACATCAATTCGATATGTCTTGCTTGCGGAAACTATAAATTTTTAACTGCAGTAGGTATATCGCCGTTGTGAGCGTATTTGGGCGTGTGTTGGTACAGCATGTGGACGAGGTGTCTATTGTTCCTGTTGGTGGTTTTGTTAATCCGCTGACGGCATGTTCTAAGTACGTGTGTTCTGACATCCATAGCCGATCACGAATTGAGACGCTCTATGAGTACGATGAACAACCGAACTATCCGTCATTACCGTATAGCATGGGCGAAAGCACACCTCCCTACATGAGCACACCCGGTGATATATCGTTCGAAATTATCGTAGCCATATTACCGGGGGTACGTTGAATACCACACCCCCGACGGTGATGCGTGTGAAAACAGCGTCAAACGATATAATTGGCAAACGATCTGGTGTATACCATTCACACACGACATGTTCTCCTGCTCCTTCTACTGTGCCCTACCGCCCAACAACCGGCGCTGGTAGTAGGTTTGTGGCCAATCACGGAACTTGCCGCCTACCATGTTAGCATTAACTCGCAAATAAACCGGCGCGCAAAGCTATATCTGATATAAGTATATTTCGGGGCGTCGGCTAGAAAGAGAGGTTTCATATTACCATGGCAGTACTACAGCAGTTAGTTTTCCATCGGGGCAAGGGCTTCCGGGGTTCAATCTTCAGTAGTTTTGACACCATGGAATTCCTATTATGGTACCTGTATTCGGAGCATACGGTTCTTTGGGCTCCGGCGGCTGCTGGTTGGAGCGCTACGTGACCTGGAAAGCGCGTCGCGCTCATGTTTCGCAGGCGTGCAACTTCCCTACAATCCCCGAGGGCGCCCGGAGGCGATTGTGTTTTACAATAGCGTTAACATTTGCCTGAAAACAAATTGACAAGTGGTACAAGTAGTATAGACGTATAGACACCTGGAGCAGGTTGTCTTCCACAGCGGTAAAACAGAAGGTGCCTCAATAATCTTTCACGTGGGCAGAACAAACCAAACAATTGTTTAACCAACGACAAACGGGTTGTGGTAGGCGAAACCTCGTAATGCGCTGCTCGTACCCAGACTCCTGACGCCTCTTGCGCTGAACAGATATGTATTCTAACCCGTAGGTTGTGCCAGAGCATAAAATACCTCATGCCTTACCGTTGACTGTTCTGCGCCTTTGTAACCAAGCGAGCGTCCTTGCTGTCGTTTCCGATTTCAGGCGTGGGCTTTACCATCACCAGCAATAGTTGACGTCCATGTAAAATGAAAGCTGGTTTCAGACTACAACCTCTCACATGTTAGCACACCCCTTGCTGCCGGCAGATTCCCACCTGTTGTTGACACCTTGCAATCACACCCTCTTGTTTTCGAGTTTGACTGTGGTCTAGTAACGCCCGCTAAGTAGCAAATTATAACCACCGTTAGTGCACCCCATCAGTATCACATCCCTTCGTAGCCACACACTCTAAATACTATACTCCCTCGTTACCACACCCCCAAGCTGCAGAGCTACTGTGCATTGTGATTATCGCCGGGGATTGGCTAGATACGACCCCCCCTACAACACCAGACCCGGCGATACTATTTTTATGCGTCAAATTGTTATTACCGGGCTGTGCTTCCTTCCGTGTTATGCGGTAACAGGTTGGTTGTGTCACCATGTTCAGCATTTGAGGTCACACAGAACGAACGCTGGTACATGCTGCATTTCTTTTTGACGATACCGACTACCGAACTACGCTCCTGGTCAAGCAATTTGAGACTACGGTGTTTGTGCCTGACATCTCTTAGAATATCACAGCAAACGAGGGGGTACATATATATGTGTGTGGCATGTCAAATTGTTTCGGTCGATAGCTTTGGCGATTGGACACAGAATACAAATTTGAGGGGTTGATGGATGTTTTGGGCAGAGTGATCTGAATTGCTCGCGTTGGCTAACCGGCATTGTGTGTTCTGTGTAGTTGTATGTGCGGTTTCGAGGTGTTTTTTTTGTTCATTACCTGGTACGTAGGCTACGGAAGGCACACAATCGTCCATCTACCGCCCCAGTCGATTTTATGGCTATAGTTTTACTTACAATACCACGAAGCGTTTTGCATATTGCATAAGCGGCATCATAAAGTTTTCCATCAGGGTGGGTGCAAAAGGTTCTGAAATGACCAGGCCGCCGTCATAAACTAAATGATTTTGATGTGTTGGACGAAAACGGCGACATCCTTTTCCAGGTAGTCCAAAGCCCCCCTGTTTGTGACGAATTTAAACGCTTGAGTTCAGAAAGGGGAGCGTGCGATGTTTCATCGTCGTTCGGAATGTGGTAGACAATGTAATTAAACTATATCTAGACAAAAAAAATATCAACTTTTCACACGCTACAGACAACGTCTACCAGAATTCCCTCGGCCTTCACATAAGGGTGCAGTGGCCACTAAGAGGTTCCAAAGTTGAAGTTCGTGCAGAAAACGTTACTTTACACAAACGAAACGGCGTGTACTTTGTTCCCGTATGTACATGCTATGGAAGGACCGTATAGAAATACCAAGAACCCGTATCCCGGCTGAACCCAAACCTTCACCCTGAGCACCAGCAAGGTACTGAAATGCAGCACAATGCCCGTCCGATGAATTGCCTGAAAGAGATCTGACGTCAACCTCATAGTTGCCGTACAGGAAGCATGAATCACGAAAGCACTATAATCTCAATAGATGATGGGATGGCTCAAGGTGTGGTTCTGCCACCAGAACATTGATCCGGCTATACGTTGCCATATAACAGTGTCGGAAAGGGTTGGGACATTAATGTCTCAAGCGACGGGTGGAGTTGCAGCAGTTTATTTAATTCACTGCATACTTTGTATATTTTCAATGTGTGGTTCGGCTTACAGCACATGGCTCACTTTGAACATTTTCGATGAGTGGCTTGACTTGACGAGTCATGTTTTTTAGCGTGTTGACAGTCGATTATCATAACACATTCACCATGTTGTAGGCGACACACATTTAATCGCGCTCTAATATTGAAGAAGTCCAGCTCCCCCCTTGTACGGGCTTAAAGGAATGTTCCCACATCTACTTCGTTTCCGGTTCCTGCCTTTTATGCGTACAACGACGCTAGAAAAAGAGCAAGGGGTCGAAGCGGCTCACTCTATAGTGACATCGCAAGTCCGAAAGTTAGTACATGGAATAAACGGTGACAGTATGGCGCCATGGCTACGATCACAGTATGAAGACGGGGGGACAATAGACCAACAAACAGCAGGAAAAACAGTTAAAGCAGCAAACGGGAGAGTTACGATTGTGGTCTTACTCTCCACAGTACGAAACAAACTACGGATGGATGGGTGGCGTTTGTACTATACTTGCATGCCAATCAGAGACGGAAAACGAAAGGTATTTCCAAATACACTTCCTTTGGCAAATATGTGATGACCCTGCGCAGAAATTGCTTGGTTTGTTACACTATTTCTTATTGGAAGTGGTGATCTCTACTCGTCCCAACTAAGTGTAACCGGAAGGCGCTGTGTACAAATTGTAACTATCTCTAATGTGGTGTGTCATACGGGAATAATGCCAGCCATAAATCAACCATGCGTATTAAATACTTGGTTTTCGTCAATTAATTCGCGGTATATTAGTACTCACAAGCACAACACAGGCCGTGGGGTCACTACAGTAGTGATTTGACCTACAGGGTTGTCGTCGAACCAAGTTTTCATCCCCTCCGACCTTGAGAGTGACTTAATATATTCGTTGCTAGATGTGCCCTGAGCACGCGAAAGGCGTTGCAGTGTCCCCAGGATGCAGGCCTGTGACGGTCAATGCCGCTTTCCGCCACGATTTGACCAATGACATCCTCTCGCCGTTGTAGTACAGCGTGTTGCAGCGAATGCGTTTCAACCATCGTTTTTCGCCGGGATGTCCACGAACAGTAGGCGTCACAGCTCAGCCTAAACCTTAACACTCGTTGTTGCGTAACCCCCCCCCTGGTGTGCGTCGATATTTTCCCTGCAGTCGCCTTCACCGTGATCGGAGATAATGACACGTTGCTTACATAACACCTGCAAGAAGTGGTCGAGGTTCAATTTCGAGCGCAACAAGACGGCGGTTTACTGCAAGCAACATGCCGAGGCCGGCATGGTGGACGTTTGTATCAGGCGCTGCTTCCATGGCACCTGTATGAGGCATGCGAGTTTCAATGTCAAGGGCCGAAAGATGGCGGTTTACTGCAAGCAGCATGCGGAGGCCGGCATGGTGAATACGAAGCATAGGATGTGTTTGTATGGCAGCTGCATGATACAGCCCCTTTTCGACGTCGAGGGCAGCAAGACGCCGGTTTACTGCAAGCAACATGCGGAGGACGGCATGGTGGATGTCAAGAGCAGGCGTTGCTTTAATGGTACATGCATGAAGCGGCCGAGTTTCAACGTCGAGAGCAGCAAAACGGCGGTTTACTGCAAGCAGCATGCGGTGGACGGCATGGTGAATATCAAGAGCAGGCGTTGCTTCCATGGCACCTGCATGAAGCAACCGAGTTTCAACGTCAAGGGCAGCAAGACGGCGGTGTACTGCAAGCAGCATGCAGAGGACGGCATGGTGAATACCAAGCATAGGCTGTGTTTGTACGGCAGCTGCATGACACTGCCTAGTTTCAACGTCGAGGGCAGCAAGACGCCGGTTTACTGCAAGCAACATGCAGAGGACGGCATGGTGGACGTTTGCAGCAGGCGGTGCTTCCATGGCACCTGTACGAAGCAACCTAGGTTCAATTTCGAGGGCAGCAAGACGGCGGTTTACTGCAAGCAGCATGCGGAGGACGCCATGGTGGACGTTTGCAGAAAGTGTTGCGAACAAGAAACCTGCATGAAGAAGCCTAGTTTCAATGCCGAGGGAAGGACAACGGCGGTTTACTGTGCGCTACATGCGCAGGACGGCATGGTGGACGTGCGTACCAAACGTTGCTTACATCCGAGTTGTACGACTCAGCCGAATTTCAATGTTCAGGGTAGCAAGGTGGCGGCGTACTGTAAGCAACATGCGGATGACGGCATGGTGGATGTGTGCAGCACGCGTTGCTTACATAGCACTTGCGTGAAGTGGCCAAGGTTCAACGTCGAGGACAGCAAGACGCCGGTGTACTGCAAGCAACATGCTGATAGCGGCATGGTGGATGTTTGTTCACGACGTTGCTCACATGGCTCCTGCAGTAGGGTGCCTAGATGGGGCGCGCTGACTCACGGTACGGCCACAGTGTGTTCCCACCATAAAACCGACATATCGACCGGTCAAGTGGTCAATTTCGAGGGCCGATGCCAAGTGGCAAGTTGTCGGCGAATATCGCGGTGGGGACTCGATGGGAAGCAACCTACCCACTGCCCACGGCACGGCCCCTCCGAGGACAACCTCGTTTGCACTGTACAGACACCTGCCATCAAGAGAGCACGACGTAACCTGTCAAACTGTGCCGTAAGCCCACCTCGATTTTCTGTCAAAACTGAGTGTACATTTTGAAAGCTTTCTGGATGATCTGGAACATGAGTGTATTTATAGTTCTATAGTAGATGGTTGTCGTTGAGCAAGTACATCACAAAGTGCATTGTATAGCTGCAAATCATTCGTCCCAGGTATATAGCATTGTATTTCATGTTTTCGCAAAACGCATACGTCTCTGTGTTGTGGCTGGCTGTGTTGGTGTTGACAGTCCGATGTCGATTTCCAGGGGTGAGGCGCTACTGCTCAGACTGCTGTGAGGGTAGCGAAATCAGGACCAACACTCCTTCGAACGACCCTGCTTCATGTCAGTATGTGTGCCAGTGTTGTCATCTGTTCGAAAGGGGCATGAACTGGCCATACGCGGTTTTTCATGTTTCGACACCCATTGATCTTCAAAATTCGGAGACTCAGAAAGCATAATCCCATAAGTGAAGCCCGATTTTCAAGATAATAGGCGTGACAAAAGTGGCCCCAGTTTTCAAGTTACTCAGCGTGACAGAAAAGTGACCCCCGAAATCAAGTAAAAGCGTGACAGAAAAGTGTCCCCCTCAAATCACACCACGGGTACCCCCTTGTCCCCTCGACCCCCAAAGCTCGTTCTTGGCGCACAGCAGCGGCGTCGCGACAGTTTTTGCACGCCTCGACAGCCAAGCACACACCATGGGCCTCGGCCGAGTATCGGAATCTTGGTGAGCGCACGTCGAGCACAGCAGCACGCTCGCCGCTCCAGCAGACCTCGAGAAAAAACTGCGACCACTGGGAGTTCCACATTTATTACTACAATTTTGAATAGGGGGCGGGGGTTCCTGATGGCTGTGGCGAGGCGACATGAACGCACACCACGACGGTTGCATGACATGAACGCAAGCCACGACGCCTCGCCACCACGTGTATGAGTACATGCCACGCCAAGACCATTTGCTGTTGTTGTGGTTTGGCGCCGCGAAGAGACGCGCCGAGTGCGCCGTACTGGGCGTAGAACCCAAGCGTCCGAAGCCACGCTGGCTGCCTCTGGTCTGGCGGCGACACGCCGTGTGCGCTCGAGTCGACCTGTCTCTGGTATTTTGTATTTTCACACAACGAAGCATCCGAGCGTTGACTGACTACTGCTGCTGTACTGCTGCTGCTGCTGCTGCTGTAAAGTCTACGAGTACGGAGAGGCGCGCGCCGAGTGCGCTTCCCTTCGTGTCTAGGCCCGAGCCCTCGCCAGCCGACTGTAGTTTGGCGACGGAGAGACGCACCGATCGTCGGCTGGTCGTCGGCGCGAAGCAACGTCGCTGTGTCACCATCCAACCCATCGATCGTGCTGCTGCTGCTGCTGCTGTTGTTGATGCTGCTCTTGCTTGCTGCGTGGATAACATCTTGAATTTAAAGACCATGCCGTTTTTCGATCCGGTCAGATTTAGCACAAGCAAGAGGCCGTTTCCTATGCGGTTCGATTTCGAACTTCCGATTTGTATTTTTCGATCTCAAACACGAAAGCACCCTCCTATGTATGTAGGCAGTCCGATTGTGCAGTATACTCCGAGTATCGCGTGCATTTCGTACTCCGAGTACTTAAGAGTATGAGAGTACTAGCGGCCTGAATACTGTAGTATTCTTGTACGCTTTCAACGATCATTTAAAGTAAGTATTGGATTAGTTGAGGCCTCCTGCCCCGAAGCAGGAGGGCCTCGCCCGGGATAAATCACCCCCGTGCTGAGTGCATACTCAGCGCGGTGGCGATCCCGGCCGTTGAAAACTACAAACGCAGAAACTACTGTTAAGTACCTGTCAGCTGGGCGGGTGGGATGGTCAGAATTGTTTATCAAAAGCCTCGATGGTTTGGCTTTTGGTCGCCTTTGAAGAGAATGATCTCGTGTGCTACACCATGACCCAGTAGTTTCGGTTTCTAAAAGTAGAACCACATCCCTACGATCACGTAGTTCCATTTGGTTGACTCCCGATTTTACTGTAGTATTCTTGTACGATTTCAACGATCATTTAAAGTAAGTATTGGATTAGTTGAGGCCTCCTGCCCCAGCCAGTGGTCCTACCCATACTTCCTTGGGCTCTTGAACTATCCGTTGACCATTTGGCTGGGGTTAGATAACTATTTCCTGTCCAGTGTATCACGCAAACTTACAGTACAACTTCTCTACCGCGGAGTGTACGCGGAAAAAGCCTTCATGAAAGGCTGGGCAGTGGTAAATCGATGACTGCCGCGGAGTCAATGTCCCGCCGCCGTCTGGAAGCATCGGTCGTGTGTTAGATATATAGGACACCACCGTCAAGACCTACTCGTGGTCGCCCTTATACACTTCCATGACACTTCGTCCGTCTTCAAGCTCCTGATCCTCATGATATCGGCTACAGCCGTACCCGCTACAGATCTACCCGTGTAACGAAATTTGAACGGCCCAAACACCGAGCCCCGCTGGAACGGGCGTCTAAGCCCCACATCGGGTCGGTAACAGAGACAATCGTGTCAACTGTCAGGCGTAGACGATCTACAGTAAATCTTATGCATCACAGAAACGCGAGTTTGTGATTTTGCTGTCGTTTGAAATAGCACGACGGTGTCAAAGGAAATGTGACCGGCGTCAATCGTCTGTACGCGGGGTGGCTATGTAGGGCCTATCACTCATCCCACGGAAGGGGCTTGGCTAGATTATAGTATAGGCGCCGTATGGTGTGACCGGTTCAGCTTCTCAAGCGAGTAACCACCGGTTAGAGTGCTCACTGTGGTCGCGCATTTTAGTTTTAGAACTAGCTCCTATATAGTCTAATCAGTATACTCGAGTGTTGGTTGGGTTGCACGAACAACTTTTGCGAAGGTACGATTCGGGTGCATTCGATGATATTAAGATCCTCACGTGGCAAATAACAATAAAAATAAAATACTTAATATGCCACCACCCCTGAAAAGTATTGCACCTTGTGTCAAGCGGCTGACGGGGGGCACGGCCACGTCACGGTATCAACCAACTCTGGGGCACCTGCTGTTCCAGGTTGGCGTGTCAGCCAAAGAGTTACATCAACGGTGGATCACGGGATAACGACCCTCACAGTCACATCCATACAATAGCCGTGACAGCGAATATTATGCATCCTCATCGAGCTGTCGGAGGGTAGCCTCATCCCAAATATTCCATGAGTGTAGACCGACGAATAACTTGATCCGAAGGACTTGGAAGGGGAAAGTGGTTTACGGAATATCAATCGGCCGACGGCGTAGTCATAGCAGCAATACGTCAACCGCAGGTGGCTGGAAAGCGAGCAACTTATATAGGCGACCCGGGTGGAAAGCGATGAGCGGTGTAGCAACCACAGATATGACCCAGTCATGTCAGCAAAACACAAACACAAACACATAAACAAACTCAAACGCGAGCAGAGGTGCGACGTATCACCCGCAAATATTACGACGTCAACTTGCGCAGCTACAACCAGCCGGAAGCCGAAGGAAACTCGAGCCGGGATATAAACGAATGGAACACAGCCGTGTCGGCTATTAGCGAAATCGTGAGCGGCCGGGAGAAAGAGCAATGGCATATGAGCCACATCGATACCCTCGCCGTTTAAGCCATCCATAACCCCAAGCCGTGGG
>MEHQ01000580.1:0-10252 GCA_008828725.1 Saccharina japonica | reverse complement strand
CCCCCCCCCCCCCCCCGCTCGCCCACATTACGTGCCGCATTTCCAGTCTCGAACGCTTGCGAACCTGCCTTGACGTGCAGTCACGATTGACACCGCTCGCTGTATTGAACCTATCTACCTTCTTGTATGCGGTCACAATTTGACAGCGCTCGCTGTCCAGTATAAAACCCGCCTTCCATGTGTGTGCAGTCGCAATATTTCACAGCGCTCGCTATTATGTTTCTTTCCCACCACACCTGCTGCACGAAAACGACAGCACGCCCCTCTTGCTTGAGCGGTCGGACGACGAGGGAGACGACGAAGCCGCTGACGATCCCATCGAATCCCCCCGCAACGGCCGCGGCTCGCGCGAAGGGGCATCGATCGAAGAAGGAGCGCGAGGCGGCGGACACCCACCGACCCCGAAGCTAGGCGCCGCCCGGCAGCGAACGAGAGGTGCGCTGGCGCCAAGGGGGAGAACAGACGCCGCCACCGCAGCAACAGCAGCAGCAGTAGCAGCCGCGGCGGCAGCGGCAGTGGCGGCTTCGGCGGCCCAACCATCAGGATGGGAGGGCCCAGAAGCCTCCGAGGTGGAGACGGTTACGCGACAGCCCGAGCGGGACTACCGTAGCGAGGGCGAGCAGCCGTCAACGGAGCGCAACGGGAGCCGCCGCCCTCTGAAGCACACCAGGCAGGGGTCCTTCCGCGCCGCGCGGATGCCGAAGCGCGGCGGCCGCAAGCGCCTCCGGCGCCTCCGACCCGTCCGCCGCAAAATCCGCGTGTCCTCCTACTGCGTCTCCCGCGAGTTGCAGACCCTCCAGCTCCTGCGCTGGCTCGAGACCCAGACCAATCGCCGCCTCTCTCACAGTATTCGTGCCCACGGTGGAGCCGGGCCGCGGGGTCCCGTTAGCGCCGCCACGAGAACAGCGGCGGCGGCGGCGGCGACAGGGGCGGTGGCGATGTCCGCGGTACCGAATGCCTCGGCGAGGCCAGTGCCAAGGGGTGGGGGGCGGGGGGGGTTCGTTGGGCGTTCTGCTGGGACGCTAACGGCGGCGGCGGCGGCGGCGGCGGCAAGCGGGGGAGAGGGAGCTCCGACAGTCGAACAGCTTGAGTGGATGGATTCGCTGTACATAGACGTGATCCACTCCACGACGGACCTTAGGGGTGGGATCCGCAAGGCGCGGGACCTTGAGCGGCCCGCGTGGGAAGACGTGGTGGACGGGGAAGAAGAGGTTGGCGGCGGCGGTGGAGGTGGGTCTTACGATGCCGGTGCCGGCAAAGACCGAAGGGCAGGACGGCGGGAGGGGAGCGGCGGCAGGAAGCACGAGGAGGAGGAGGAGGACGACGACGACGACAATGACGTTACTCACAAGGACGTTATTTTTTTCCCCTACGGAGCGGTTGTGTTCTGGGGGTGCTCAGAGGCCGAGGTGTGTGCGCGGCGCATGCATGCCATTGGGGGGAGGGATGGAGT
Organism: Saccharina japonica; assembly: GCA_008828725.1. NCBI lineage: Eukaryota > Phaeophyceae > Laminariales > Laminariaceae > Saccharina > Saccharina japonica. The sequence goes on along the minus strand of MEHQ01000580.1, from coordinate 8,799 downwards.
TTTGTATACGCACCAGGCGTAACGGGGGTGGGCGGCAGGGCGGGGTCAGCAAGTCGGCAACAATGAGGTTTTGTATACGCATCAGGCGAAATGGGGGGGATGGGGCGGGAGGGCGGCGGAGGGGGAGGGGTTTTAACAGGTCGCATGCGGCTCTCACTGTTTAATTCAGGAACAATGAGGTTTTGTATCCGCATCAGGCGTAATGAAGGAGGGCGGGAGTGTAAGGCGGCGGCGATGTGCCGGGGGGGGGGCAGAGGAAGGCGTTCTCGATTCATAGCGGTTGACAGCGCGCACGAGCGCGCACGCTATATTTACATGGGACATTATTTATAGAAGACTTTTCCAGCGTTGCGGGGGCGTGTAAGGGATTACACAGGATGTCGATGGTGAGCGGGAGTATGTGTGATGCTTGTTTTTAAGTTCCCAGGAAAAGAGCGATCGGCGAATGTGCCTTGGTTGGTTAGATAGCAAGCCTATCTGGCAAGAATAACGTTCTTTTTATCCAAGAAGCGTCGTGCTGCAGCAGCAGTCTCGTGCCAGTGTGGTGCACAGGTCGGATAAACAAACGCATTTTGCTGCTTATGTCGTTTTGAGTCACCGACGCCAACCACAGCGAGGCTCGAAACGCCCTAGTCTCCCCAAGCTGCAAGCCTCGTGCGTTACGAAACAGGGCACCAGTCGACTCCCCTATTTCCTTTCAAGGAAGCTTGTCGGCTCTCGTTGTGTGATCCCCATGGTTCGCTTCGCACGCGAAGATTTACATACTTAAGCCGATGTTTCCAGAGCGCGCGCGCTCTCTCGTCCTGCACCGCCATAGAGCAAGTGCCACAGAAGGAAGTATCAGCCTGGACGCGCACCACCTGCCATCTGCCCCCCCGGAGCCCGTTGGTAGAGTTATCCCCGATTGCGGAACCCGGGCGGCACCGACGTTGCGTCTCTTCGGCCCATTAGTAGCGTTGTGGAAGAAACGCGAAGTGCAACCGTTACCCTGCGGCTCACATGATTATCTCGCGTGTGCGCGAACGAGGTTGTCCTTTGTTCCTTTGTTCGTGGGATCTGTGGTACCAATAGTCCCGCCTGCGACTCCAGACAGGGAGAAAGTACCTGCAGGTTGTTGTCGCGAGGATAATTTAAAAATTATTTTTTTCTCCAGTTTTTTTTTTTTCTGTCCTTCTCCGTGTGCGAAGACACGCACACACCGTTGGCCTCGAACTCACGAGCCTCTTGGGAGAGAGCGCACGCTGCGCGGCCACGTAAGTCTAGACTCTGCGCCGTTCGCTTGCTTTGGTCAACAAAGTCGCACCGGTGCACCGGTGCATCTCCTCTCGGGCTTGTTGGCCTATTCATCCCGGTCGTACCCCCTCCCCCTCCGCACCTTTTCGCCCCAACGGTTCGCTTTTGTGCCCCAACGGCTCCTTTTGTTTGTTTGTGTGTTTGTGCTCCCTCGCCCAATCTGCCCGTGCGTGCAGGAGAAGGAGATGCTGTCGAGTTTGAACCGGTTCATGGTGGGCAAGGTGTCGGAGACGGAACTCGCGCAGTCCTTCGACGACATGTGCGTGGTGTTTCGCTACAATTTATTGTTGCTGTTGTTGCTGTTATTGCTGTTTACCGTTGTGCCACTGTTTCTATTCCCGCTGTCGTTGCTGCTGTTGCTGTCGCTGTTGCTGCTGTTGAATGAATCGTGTCATGCATTGAGTTGGAAAATAGTAGGCGGGTGGGTAGCCTAACCCTAACCCTAACCCTAACCCTAAGGGATGTGTGGTCAATGGTCAAATGACCAAGGCAAGCAACAAACGAGTACGCCCCCGTTTGAAGGAGTCTCTATTAGGAGTAGGAACGGTGCTACGTCTCGAAAGGGATACGTGGTCAATGGTCAAATGACTAAGGCAAGCAACAATTGAGTACGCCCCCGCCCCCCTCCTTCATGCGACTCGCCGAACACCTCACGGCGCTTCGCAAAGCTTGGTGCTAGCAATGTCTGCCTGGTCGGTGAAAATCCGACATGCTACTCCGTCCCGGCATCGTATGATCGGGATGCGAGGGTCTATGGTCATACGACTACGGCCATGCATGAAAATCTCGCCTCTTTTGTGATCGTTTTGGGGGTCCCCTAACAGGACGTTCGTGTACCGCCACCGCGACGGCAAGAAGAACGTTCCGTTAAAAAACGACGAGGTGAGACAAAAAATTAGTCCCCCCCCCCCCCCCCTTTTTTTTTGTGGGGGCGGGGTAGGGGTGGGAAGGAGAGGTGGGACCATTTGTGTTAATTTTGGGAGGGGGTTGGAAGGCGGGGGGAGCCGGGTTAGGTAGGAAATGAATGACTATATATCGTAGCGAGCCGAACCGCCTGTGCGCGTTTTCCCCAAGATTTAGACCCCCATAAGTGCTTTGCATGGCGCATGCGTCGATCGGTGCGTGGGCCCGCGGTATGAAGTGCCCACACATCCGACGCATATATTATCTGCAGATAGATCATCTACAGATATATAATTTAGATCCTAACTTGCCCTTAAGAGGTGCTGTGCAGGGTCTGTGTAGTACTATATACCCAGCCCAGGAAACATGCGCTACATCAGCAATAGTAGATATGCAACATCGTACGGCTCCCGCCCGATAACATGAGTTATAGATCACACAGAAAGATCAGGAATCTGTTTTCCCCTGAGAAAGATCGAGTTCTCGTGAAGTTGGAATCGATGGTTTTGTCCGGTGTCTGGTTGTTTTTCTCTTCGCGGTTTCTTCCCCCACTCCCAAAGAACCCGAACAAACAAAATCGCGGTACCTAGAACGGGTAGCAGCGGCGTTGGATTAGAGCCATCTGCGGGCCCATTCGTCGTGGTGCCCTATGCCCGGCGGGTCTGATCCGCTGCATTTTCTGTACTGGGGGTTGCTTAAAAGAAATGTATCGGTTGTTGTTGGAGGTGGCGAACAGTTGCGCCGCGCTTCAATAAGGTTTCAAATAGTTGCGCCGCGCTTCAATATTATTTCGAATAGTTGCGCCGCGTTTCTATATATGTTGTTCGCGTGCTTGGCGTGGCGGCCTCATTACCGTTTCGTTTTCGTATATTATTTCAGTAATTTTTCAAACTTGTTTTTTTGTGCGAAATTAGGGCATCGTGATCGAGAGCCATCTCTTTTGTACGGGGCGTCTCTCTGTCTCTCTCCACGCGATGACCGAGCGAGCTCCAGGCGGATTCTGACGCTCGAGAAACTCTGCGCGCGCGTTCGCTCACGAGCTATCGGAGATTCAACCTCTCTCCTTTCTACGTACCGTACGCGCACGTATGCAAAAGCACAAGCGCAAGCACGCGCGACCATATATGATCCCGTTTAAATGGCTGTAAGTTTACCGGTAGTTACCTCTTTTCCCCTTTCGCGCTACACGGCCCGCGACATCGCGCGCGTGGGAGCACGAGTGACCTATCAGAGATTGTCCTCTCTTCAATGTACATACCGTACCCGTATGTAATACGCGCATGCATACACACGCAAGGACAAGTTTTTCGCGGCTTTATAGTCCCGCGAAATGGTGCTAAATCTATGTACCCGCAGTAAGTATCGTCTCTCCTGGCGTTGCACGGTCCGTGATACGATATCGCCCGTGAGATACGATACAGATGCAACGCAGCCGAGGTGTTGGCGAACCCTATCCCGCCGCCCCTCCTCCCTCCTTTTCTTTTTTCGCCTTTCCTCTTGCTCCCCGCCTTGGCTGTAACGCCGTCCTCTTACCCGCTCGCCGGCCCGCCCGCCCGCCCGCCCGACGGACCGGCAGATTACCCTGGACACGCGCGACCCCGCCGAGAAGCTCGCGTACTCCTGCGCCCTCGCGCAGTCGGCCAAGCTCTTCGTGTTCGAGGAGAGGCTGGACAACATTATCGAGAGCACGGCCAAGTACCCGCAGATCCTCGCCGCCACCGGCAAGATCCCCCTCACGGAGATCGAGATAGGGTGAGTTGACGGGGTGGGAGAGATGCTCGGCTGTAGGTATGGGCCTAGTGCGGTTTGCGGTTTTGCTGCTTGCTGTGGTCGTCTTCCCTTGCGCTCGGCTGTAGATATAGGACTAGCGCGGGTTGCTGCTTGTTATTGGCCAAGATCCCACGAAAGGACCATCAACAGTAATGGCGAAGGAGAAGCGTGTGTGTGCGTGGCACGAACGGGCCTTGCATTTCCGTCTCTGCAGTGATTATTTTGTCACGGGGATAATTGTCACTGCTCACGACAACAAATGGTCTGTGGGAATATGGGGGACCACCAGTCGTTACAATATCATACGGGTGGTGGGACACCTACGCGGGACAATATCCATTGCTCGAATAATATTGGAAAACAAAGATGGGATTGGCGATGTTGGGTAGTATCAGTTGAGGAACCACACCCCCCCCCCCCCCCCCCCCCCGTCGCAAAAAAGTTCAGGCCATGAAAAGGCTACCCCCATCGTAATTTTCGTCACAAGGTAATAGCTGACCAGCGGGCGAGTATGTTGTTGACGCCCTACCGAAACCTCTTACCCCCCCCCCCCCTCTAATAAATATGTTATGTATTTATAGGTTGGGTTGGCGTCGGTTGGCAACGACGCTGTAAAACACGCCTCTCACTGCGTGAGCTCGACAACCAGGGTACCGGGTTTTGTTTTTTTGGCGGTCGCCCATTCTGGTGGTCTTGTTAGATCATTTGTGCGGGGTTGATAACCTCATCTCCGCACAATGATCGTATCACGTAGTGTGTATATGGTAAGGCATCCACGAGGCAGATACGTAGTGATACCCATTGCTGTCTCTGGAAGTGGCCACACCAGAAATTAAATCAATTCATTGGAGACTGTCGTCCATATGCAAGTCCGCCTCACAGGCGGTTCTTAGCAGGATGCAGCTCACCCTCCATGCGACTCGCCCAATACCGCACGGCGCTTCGCGCTTGGTGCAAGCAATATCTGCCTGGTTGGTGAAAACCCAACGTGCTCCGTCCCGGCATTGTAGGGATGCGAGGGTCTATGGTCATACGACTACGGCCGTGCACGATATGAGTACACCCCCCCCCCTGCCCCTGCCGCCGCCGCCACCGCCACCGTCGCCGCCGTCACCTCCCTCCCTTTGATGAAGGCGTTTGGTCGGACGAGTGCTCTGCGAACAAAACGAGGTCAATCTACACTCCGATATCTTGGTGAGCATCTTGTCTTACAAACTTGCGTGGGGGAAAAAAAAACGCTGTTCATAGTTTGTGTTTTGTTGTGCGCTTGTTGTGTCGCATGCTATATACGTACGTAGCGTTTGTTTTGGTTTGCCAGCTCAACCGCAGACAGCTCACAGTAGGATGCAGGGAGCGCTTCCGCCTCACTGCACGTGGGGGTCGCTCCTCCAGTCGTCGTCTTCTCCTACGTATATGTGCTTGTACCGTACACCCTCCTGGTTCGCCGCTGCCGCGCACACTCCACGGTGGCGCGCTCTCTGTATGCGAAGGATGTGATGCACGACGCGATGTTATGTGATCGTGATAACCTTGGGGCTTCTGTCCTCCATGTCGCTAGGGGACCTTTCGCCGAGGGGTGTTATCATCCATTGTCTTTCGCCCATGAGCAGTCTTGATAGGCGATGTGTCTCAGCTTTTCAGCCCCCCCCCCCATAATATATGGAAACAACGTAACGTGCGCTCAACTGTTGGAGGTGTCTCTATTAGGAGTAGGAACGGTGCTCCGTCTCGAAAGCGATGCGTGGTCAATGGTCAAATGACTAAGGCAAGCAAAACATGAGTACGCCCCCCCCCCCCCTCGCCTCACGGCGCTTCGCGCTTGGTGCAAGAAATGTCTGCCTGGTTGGTGAGAACCCAACGTGCTCCGTCCCGGCATTGTAGGGATGCGAGGGTCTATGGTCACACGACTACGGCCGTGCACGACATGAGTACCCCCCCCCCCCCGCCCCTCGCCTTCTGTGCCCCCTTCGCTTCTTCCCGTCGCTTGAATAGGACACCCCGGAATATTTCTGGGAGGAGGATGCTTGGGAGCCGGCGTACGAGGCTTTGTGCGCTTACCTGGACATACCGCTGAGGCTAGACAACGTCAACAAGAGGCTGGTGAGGAGGAATCGCGGGGAAAAGGGACGAAACATGTGCAATGATTGGCTTGATTTCCCTTGCTTTTTTCTTTCTTTCGGCCCGGAATGTTTATGACTGATGAACGTTGAATCTCATCGTGCTGCTTGCTGCACATTGTTGGATGGCAAACGCCATAATACGTAAGAAAACTGCTGCTGTCGTACGTACTGCTGTTGAATATTACCGCAATAAAAGCAAAGCACTTCTTCGCGTGTAGTTAAGTTCCACATCAGCGAGAGAGACGGACTATTACACTCGACATACCTCTGACAGATTGTCGATGTCCACTGATATATATCAGGTATATTATGTAGATATTTTTAGGGAAGATATATACATTTCTGATTTGTTCGCATGCGTTTTAGCGTGTAACATCAGCACACTCATTCACGGACATCATGCTTGCGCGTGCCATGCACCCTCTTGCGTTTTGCGCGCGTGCCATACCATATACGCCTCCTTGCGTTGCGGTTCGGACAGATCTCCCTCTATAGTGCCGGATTACGCTTTATAGTGCCGGTTTGCGCTCTTTAGTGCCGGTTTGCGCCAGTCAACAATACCGGCACTTAGCGGTAACCGGCACTACTCTGCACACTACCACACTGGTGAACCCCACCTGCCTGTGCCAAGTGATTTCACAGGCACTGTATCGGGAAACCGGCACTACTCAATCGGCATTATAGAGGGACCACTACTACTATTAATATTTGTACCCCCGCCAGCGCGGGCTGCTCTGCTTCGTGCAAGGCCGATGCTGTGGTAATATATCGTCGGTTGTTGTCTAATTTTGTAATCCCTCTCACGTACGTACGTCCCAAAGAGGTTACGTAGTCTAAAGGACTCTCTTTGCATTTTTTTGTAATCTGCCAACTTTCTTGAAGGGAGAAGATGAGGAAAATACTATTAATAGACGAAAATGCTACCGGTATGTACGTATGGAAAAGTTTAGTATACTATTATTACAAGATACTAGCAAAACAAACGATCGCTATCCTAGGAGATATGATGGTGGCCACAAAAGGCAAAAGATGAAAGGGATCAATCAGGTCGTAGGCAAATATTTTGATGCAATACATGGGGAAGAAAAAAAACGTAATGAGCGCGCCCGAATGTTGGAGGTGTCTCTACGATGTATTATGATTAGGAACGGTGCTCCGTCTCGAAAGGGGCTCGTGGTCGATGGTCAAATTACTCTAAGGCAAGCAACAAAAATGAGTACCTCCTTCCTCCCCCCCGTCCTTTCCTTGACGCTGTCTGGCCGTTCGGTCCCCCCCCCGCGCTTCAGAGCATATTAAGGGAGCTGCTTGACGTCCTCAGCACGCAGAGCACAAACTCCCACGCGACGAGACTGGAGGTCATTATCATCTACCTGATCTTGATAGAGGTCGCCATCGAGCTCGTGTGGAACGTCATTATCAAGGACGTGTTTCACCTTGTGGGCGAAGAATGCCACTAACGCCGGGAAGCAACCCGCCCCCCCCCCCCCCCCTATAACTCCAACCCCCCGATGTTTTTTTTTCCGGAATGTGGTTATCGGACGTCGCTTCTCGATTTTTCGAGGTATTCCTTGGGGCTGTCTCAGAGACTCGGGCCAATTTTGTCGTGGGGTCCCGAGTTGAAAAACAAATACTCCCGGGTGCTCGTTTGGAAGATCAAGTTGAGGAGCCGCTTGTAGCTCTCTACCAGGCATTGTCGAGCGTTTTCCGCGGGTATAGTTGCTGCCTAACAGTAGTCTATAGAGCCTGGTGTTGTTTATTTAAGTTGAGTGTTTTTAAAGGGGGGTCGGTGCCCGCCCTGCTTTTACCAAACCAATGATATGCTTTACTTGTATACAGCTCGTAGCGGCTACTTGAAAACAAATATTAATGTCTTACGTGCGTGCGTATATACGAGTACCTGTTATTTGTTTTATCATTTTCTTGTGTGTGTTTTGTTTGTTGCGGACGTCAGCCATTATTTGGGATCGTCCGAGGAACAAAAAAAATGCCGTATGACTCAAAGCCTGGTGAATGACGAGTGATCTGATCGGACGGATGATACATTACAGGCGTATACACTTGAAATTCTGTTTCAGAGACACCTCGGGTGGGGGCACTGGGGAGGAACTTGGAATCAGAGCGCCCGTGTTTTGAGGCATGACTGGGAGGTGTGTGTGCTAATTAGTCGCATATCATGCATGGCCGTAGTCGTATTACCATAGACCCTCGCATCTCTGTATACAATGCCGGGACGGAGCATATCGGGTTTTCACCGACCAGGCAGGCATTGCCAGCACCAAGCGTTGCGAAGCGCCGTGAGGTGTTCAGCGAGAGTCGCATGCAGGGTGAGCTGCATCCTACTAAGAACTGCTGGCGAGGCGGACTTGCATATGGGTGACAGCTTCAATGAGTTAATTTGATTTTCGGTGTGGCCATTACGGTGGGGGGGCACAGTAATCAGAGCCCCATGATGGCACTAATGAAGCAGGTATCCCCGACGCGAGCGAGCTAGGAGAGGGGCATTCTAATAGCACTTTTTGGTTAAAAAACGTTTTTTCCTGAATGACGGCGCGTGCTCCTTTATATATATAGTAGCCCATAATCGTTGAAATATCATTTTGTTTTTGAGAAAAAAATGATTTTGTTTTGGATGCCTGGGCCATATGTATAGGATTTGGTCATCGGGTTGCAATTGCTTTCGTTTTTTGTTGTAAGGATTACCCTGGGCTGGGTA
>MEHQ01003561.1:0-57644 GCA_008828725.1 Saccharina japonica | reverse complement strand
TGACACATCCCTGGCCTCTCAGCCTACTCTCAGCTCTTAATTGCCGACCGGAAAATTATTTGTTCGGGATCAGTCCTCGGGAAGTATATTTTTCGCTTTTCTTCTAATATGTTTTCTTCTATTCATCCGGGTTTCCCGTATTTATTCAGAATCGGTCCTTGATTCGCCTGTGAACTCGCCAGGTCTATCCCATATCGGCCAATATTGTCGCTGCAGTCACGTCCAAGTTTTTTTTCAAGACACGGGACAGACATATGCAGCCTCAATGTTTTGAAGTAAGCGCTAACAAAGATAGTACGCGCTGATGCGCTAAAACTTCGAGGTACTAGTTTCAGGGTGAGATTTTTGTTAAATTGAATAACTTACACTTACACGTTGGTGCTCGGCCAGGAACGCTAGCGTAAATCTAATCCAATGACCCTTGAAACCCTACGGTCAATGTTGACATCGCTCTAGGCTGCGATCCACCAAAATGATAATATTATTGACCGCTGCCGCGCACTGTACCTTAACCCCTTTAAGAACTGGTCCCACGTATTTGGGGATAAACTACTTGGAACTAATGGGGCGGTCGTTTTTTCAGTTCTGATTGGGTCAATGCTTGCCCGTCTCAGGCTGTGTGTATTCGTATCGATTACTGCCTATACTTCTGCTGCTGTAATAGAACTCTAAAACTCGAAGAAACATACCCAGTCTACATACTACATTCAACACAAAGCCTGACAAGAGCCCCTCTTGAGCCGAGCCCAACGCAACTCGACGAGAGATGACGAGGGAAGGAGGGGCCGGAGTCTGTTGGCGGGTTGAAGGCGCGGAACGAACCGTAGCGGGGGGAGGGGGGGGAGGAGAGCCTCCTATGTAAAAACGGATCTGAGTTACGAATATTACCGGTAATTGAGCATGTACTATTATAGGTACATTACATATTTTAGTACTGCAACACAGAAGTGTATCAAAAACTTTACTCTCGGTGTAACTCCATGTGTGATTCGGACCGCATGCGTGCTACGATAGAGGTAACATTTTTATAGCCGACATGTTTTCTTGAATGCTCGGGCTCCGTAACCAAAAATCGTCGCACTTTCGTCTGTGTGTTGCAGCATTTGTTTGTACTATACTTTTAGCTGGTCATGAGATGGTCCATCGAGTAGCACGTTAAGTTTCCTCCGAAGTCAGTGATTAGACTACTGCAGGTATGGGGCCCCTGAACTGAGGAGTTCGGAAAACAAAAAAAAATAGGGAAGGTTTATCGTAGCATGCGTCAGAGCAGCACTCAAAGGGTTTCACCTGAGTTTTTAGCATGCTGCGGTAAGGGTAGCACCTGAATTCGCCTTCCGGGGTTTCTCACTTGAGCAGCTCCGTAATAATAGTATGTCAGAAACTGATTTTTGAGAACTGACGAAATCGGCGCAACCCGATGGGTATTTTCAAAGCCGAGGTATATCACGAATATTTCTGTTAAGTAATCCTGATGGTCCAGCGATACTAGGTTAGGTTAAGGAGTATACTACAGTAGTAGTGGTCAGTTCAAAATGTTTGCCAATCAAGGCACCCGAAATCGAAGTGAGCACTACCCATGTCGCAACACGCCGCAGGTTAAAAAAGTGTCGATACTATTTCGGTCTCAGTGAAGCAAACGTCGATGGCACAGCGCCTATACGTGAGGAACGTTTATTTAAGGACGGGCCAATCATAGGCTGTTCGAGCAGTATACTAAGACCAATCACATACGAGTTTTATAAGGATTACGTAAGGGCGGGCGGTGGTGATTGGTGGCCGCTGACAAGCCTGACAGTCTCGGCGCTGCCAGGAGGCGAGACGTGCGGCTATGCGAGACAGACAGATAGCGCTGTTGCAAGCCGGATATTTGGACAATCGCCCTCGCAGAGGGCGGCCCAGCACCCTCGTGGTGTGGCGGTATTTCCCGCCTGTAGTATGTTTCTAGTTGTGTTCTTGGGGCCCTGCGCTCTGTCCCTTTGACAGGGTCGAAAGTCAGGGCCGGCGCAGGCTGCGCTGCCCCTACACGTACCATCTGCCCAGAGGCCAGATGCACAAGCTTTTGAGTGCGGGCGCGTAGCCACACCACAACAATCCCAGCACCAGACTACATAATAACCAGCAGCAGTAGCTTTGTCTCTGTGGATTCGAGCCCTCTCGGTTACCTGCAGCAGCGAGGGAACCCCGTACTTGCAGTACGAGTACGAGTGCAGAGCGGGTTTTCCTTCAGATCTCACACAGAAAAATATTCCACACTCTGTCCGCAAATATAAGATATTTTTTATACCCATAATAGTACTCAAACAGTCCCTATATTCCGGACAAAGGGGTACACAGCACTACCACTCTGTCCGGAAATGTACGAAGTTATTGGTACTCGAATTAGTACTCATACGTTCCTTACATTTTCGGACAAAACGGTATCGCGACGTGAAAAATCAACTCAAACCGAAGTCTAAAACCAAGTTATATGAACTCTCCCCTAGGAAAACATCCCAATAATTTAATGCCTTAAAAAATCATCCTCAGGTATAGGATCGGAGCCACGTCGATAGGGAGTGGAGATGACAAGTAGGGGCCCGCTTACACGAAGTACCTACAGGAAGAAAAAAAACTCACTGAGGCGCCATCGTTCTGCGTCATCCAGCAGACAATATTATTTACTGCGCTAGGATTAAGTGCACATGGTGAACTCGCCGCGGAAGTTGGTGTTCTTTGTCCGAATTCATTCGCGCCCTCCAAAGGGCGGACCTTTTGTTCCCAGGGTACTGCGTATGGGTGTTACAGGTTTGACCGGAGCATTTTAGACTGCAGGGGCTCTTCAGCCGAAGACTCCTACTCAATAAGGCATGCGGTATCGTTGGAACAACAGGCGTGTTTTACATGTTTTACGCTGCGAAAATAAGCCCTCGGCTAGTACCGTTTTTTTTTTTTCTGTTTGTCAAATGTCAGTGGTTGGGTGCGGTTTTAAAGAGTTTTTCACGCGAGGACCCCCAAAACTAGTAATAGAGGCTCTATTGCACATATTGAATGCCTCCGTAGGTCGGCTAATTTCTATTCCTGGACCCATGCTGCCGTAAAACCTCTGCACCATGTAGGTAGAAGATGTGGTTTCTGGACTGCGACGGCGTGAGAACTACGCAACGCGGGCAGCTTGATGAATGAAACGTTCTATAGTAAAGGTGCACCAACCATTGCTTCATGAGGTTGCTCACTTGAGGAACTCTATACAAATAGTGAGTCAAAAGCTGGTTTTCAAGAAAAAACAAAAGTACAGCCAGCCGGGTGAACAATCGATCAACTAAGTACAACCGAAACCATAATCCACAAAAGTGATGGCATTCAGAAACTATCTTAGTCCAAAGTGCTAATAATATCCTCTTACGGGTGTCCGTATTTGTGAACGGCTGTGCGCCATGGTAGAGGTTGTGTCAGGTGACTGCACATACACGTAATGTATTTGGTCACTCCGCTACCGTAGGCTCTCTCGCAATGCTGCACGTATGTGTCGGCCACCTAGTAGCGAGGCTGGCAGCTCTTGTCCGGCCCCCCATGTTTCAGCTTTTATCAATCCATCCCTCCGCGGTGAGGTGAATCGTCTGCAGCGATGCCTCGCCTTTAGCCACGTGCTACTATTGAGGCACATCTTTGATTTTCTGAAGTTATTATTATCCCTGAACTAAAATATAGAAGTTCCTTTTCCCTAAAAGTCTAATTATAATAAACCTTAGAGCGCAACCAGACGGACCAACCCATGGTCCAGGCATCCAAACAATCGTAGCGGTAAACAAAATGACATTCCGACTAATTTTGGTTAAAGAGCCCCGTCTCGCAGAAAAACAAACCATCGAAAACGTGCTACCCCTAACGTAGCACGCATCCTTAGTGAGGCACCGGCGACGTGGATGTTATCTTGTAGAGGTTTATTGCCTGCGTTTCAATACGCCGTTGTCGATCATTACACGCGAGGCTAACATCACGATCGGGGACGAAAGAGCTTCATAAATCAGGTCAGTATATTGCACCACAGGGCCCGTTCATAGACAGGTCCAGTTCCGTTTCCCTACGAAATATGGTTATGAAACCCTCAAGAGGCAGTCTTAAGACCCCGTGGTACTGGTGCCGACGAGAGGTAAGATCCTCCGCTTACGGATGAGGTGTCCTCTTAGGAAACCGGCAGATTATCATCATGCGACGTTTCCTGGATTCAGCGGTGAATCCTGGGGGCCGTGAGCTTCTCGAAAATGCGCGCAGTGGACGAGGAGGGCGATGTTGACTGTACGCGTGGGAGCTGGCCTATACCGACAGTGGTGGTTAACCGGATAGTGTATACTTCCTCCGATGCAGTACGCGCGTACCGACGAGGTGCTAGTGATGATCATCGAGGCAGGCGCGGATCAATGAAATGCTTTCACGTGGGAGACGCACAATAGGTTCACCTACCCCGCCAAAAACATATGAAATCATTTTGTCTTGATATACTGTACAAATTCCAGGACGCCACTCAGAAAAGAGAGGACGCAGACACCAAACAGGGCCGAGTACAGCTACGAAAGTGCAACAAAAGGTCGGTCTCCATGCAACTTGTCCATGATCGCACCGACTTTGTCGGGGGGGGGGGTTCGAAGCCAATATCATACGTACGGGTGTTGGCCTGCTACCCGAAGGTCGCGGGTGTTCGCATGACGTCTACGGTTGAAGGCATTTGTCATGTCCTCGCTCTATACTTTCGAAAACAACAGTACATACAGTTTTTGTTTCTCCTGCGCAACACGATGGGTGTAGCTATTATACTTCGTTCAAGGGGTGATGGGGAGAGCCGTCCCAGTGGCGAACCGGTGAGGTATGTTCATGCCGTAGGTACAATCAGGCAATGTCCGTATTGGTCCGACTTTGTTGTTGTTTCGAACACTGCGTGGTACCCACGCAAACTCTGCACCCATACAACAGTCAGAGTGGCATCATCTTGGAAGCCAATGTCGGTATTTGAAATGAGACTGTTGAGGGCATATGATGAACGTTTGCCTAAGGTCTGCGCGTGTGTCACGTCGGTTCCTTCGCCCGCCCACAAAACAACACAACACGCGATGAACACGTATTTATGTGCGACACCAAGGTACTAACGTGTCAAAGGTGTAACCTCAAGAAACTGTTACCCAACCGCTACACGCCAGATGTCGTACATGCTACTGTAGGTGTACTGAAAAAGTTGAAACGTAGATGCATGACACAATCCAATATTTACTCGTCCACCTCTCAGTCTACATCGAGAGAGGTGTGTAACAAGAAGTGGATAGGCATCACTGCAGACTCCCTCCAAGCGCATACCGGCACGCGCGCTGTCCTGCAATGTCGCACTGCAGAAGGCGAACCTGCCGTGGAGGTCGCCCACGGCCCTGGTTGGGTTGAAGCTCGCGAGGTTAGCATCTTCCACGTTGTGCATGCAACCCAGTACGTTGGTGCGGAAAACAGACTTGTGATACACATATTACAACGTTGCCCGTCACTACTGCGAACGAATCCGTCAAAGGAGCAATCGCAGACTGCTCCACCACAATTCTCACATCCAACATCCACGCGGGCTTGCACAAACAAAGAATATATGTCCCTTTCGACGCGGATATATACTTCAACAGGCACACTCGTGGTGATTAACATACTAGAGGCTTGAAAGCCATTACTGCAAACAAACCCATCAAAGGACCAATGGCAGACTGCTCCAACAAAATTCGCACTACCAACATCCTGGCGGGCTTGCACAAACCAAGCATATGACCTTCCCGACTCAAACATATAATACAACAGGGCACTCGTGGGTTTGCGTAACGAAAACACGACCGTCCTGACGACCTACTGGTACATCACGGCTCGTCACTTACAAACAGTTCAAGATTTACTGCTGCTAGCACAGTTATCAAATACATATCCGTGCCAAAACATGGGGACGGTGTGAATACATATATATATATATGTATGTATACTGTCCAAACACGCAACATATTCTGGGACAGAGGGATATCAAACATAAACAGGCTGCCTCGTTGAATATTGTGGCGTTTGCCACGCAACGATATACGTGTCAACTACAACTTGAACGGCTAATCCAATGAACACAAGCAAAATAAACACAAGCAAACACGCGGAGGAAGTCAAGGGTTCTATAGTTCGATTTGGAGAAACTTGAAAAACTTCGTTGACCATGCGCGTCGTGTGCAGAGAGCCGAAGCTATGACAAAGCGATGCGGTTCCCCCGCAAAACATTCATAGACCCACCGTCACACCCTACTGTATCGAATATACCGACCGACGTGGCGAATGTTTCGACCTGTTCACGCCAAACATACCTACCCTGCGCGCCTGCCGTTTGCATAGATCACATTCAACAACACCTGGCGTGCCAGGAAAGGAAATGTGTGCACAGTCGCTTCATTACCAAATGACGTCAACAAGTAGGCTTTCGGATACGCTCGCTTGTGATGTCACCCACGCTGTTGGGGAAAATGAAGGCTTGCTTACAGCTCCACCACCCCCCTCCGCACCGCCGACGAAGTACGCTAGGGCCAACTCCACATATGCTACAGTACCAATTCCAAGAGTTAGCGAGGGCATCCTGGTCAAGCCATCATCGGGATGCATCGATTCATACACCTTACACTGCACCGTACGAACCGAACCCCGTAGCTAGCACAAGCACCACGAACCCACTGAGTACTTGCGACGTGCGATCAACTCCTAGGCCCACACCACCCCCCGTCGATGAGGATCCCCTGCCGTCGTCAGAATCGCTGTCCTCGCTGTCGCTGTCACTGTCGCTGTCGCTGTCGCTGTCACCGTCGCTGTCGCTGTCACTGTCAATACCGGGTACTCCATTGTCGTCCTAATTGCGCAAGATGGCGTTATCGAAGTTTCGGGGAAACAGGTCTCAATCCTAATGTTTTCATCATTTGTTCCACTGTTTTTTCTGACTGACGTTTGTTTTGTTTGCCCCATATCGTGTCCCACGTGGGTAAAAACTAATTGAGGTGTCTCGAATTACTGTAGTATGCACTGGATACAAGTTGTCCCTTTGTTGTCTGCCAACAGTTGAAACACAAAACTGAACAACGACACATGACATGCTCCTATTATGAACCAGCTACCTGGCGCGCAGATATAATTTAGACACCAACAGTTGCGTCACCCTCGTGTTTATCGTTCGGGAAAGAAATCATTGCTGTGATTTGGAAGTGGTAGCATATATGTGCCGGTATGAAAAACGGTGTCTGATGTTTTGAACAGTTTCTTAGGACGTACCCAGATAAGGTTTGCCCTATGACGTTGGCCTCTTCGTAGCTCTATATACGCACATTATAACAAATCCGAAAAACAATTTCGGTTGCCAATGAAAACCCTGCGAGTTCAAGATATGTTTGCCTGGTGCCTTTATATAGAAGTACGGTTGGGCTCACGCGGAAACTTGTTAAGAACGCTTGCACGAATCACAAACAATATGTATATATGGTCCTATCAAACCACGTTCTTTCGTTCGTTCGTTGGTTCTTCTTTTCATTTTTTTTGTTTTGTTTTAGTATGTGTTCCCTCTCGTGTCAAAATACATGAATCCCCACTTTCTCAAGAAGTGAAATGGATTATTTAATTTAATTAAATCCAGCCCTATTCCTATACGTAGCACCAAAAACAGATATATCGTTTGTCTCGTAAGTGAACACGCAATGCCTATTGATTCCCCTTGCAAGAGGAATGCTGCGAAAGACTTTCAGAGTTGTTGCTTGCCCATGTATTTTCATTGTTTTCATTGTTTGCAGCTTCTGCTTTGATTAATTGCTTTGTTCTTATTTCTCGCAAAAATCAAGAAAATAATACTGCAGGGAAAATGCTGTTCGGATAAAAATAGGCCTTAGTGGAAGGGCGAAACTGATGATCTTCGTGGTAGGTATCACTTCGACATGGTCCCCACCAAACAACAAATTCGCGGAGCCATCTCAGGCGGTTTACTCGGAACTTGACACAAAACAGACAGTACCGGAGAGGGCGGGGGCAAACGTACACGGTGATCCTGCAAGCCGGGTCATCCCGCTGAATCTGACGTATGACGCGTGCTACGAAATGGGTAGCCACGTTTATCCGAAACCGTTTTCGAATGCTAAGGCTTCTTCATTTGAAACCGTCAGTTTTATATTTATGCCGCAACGTTTTTCGTTGTACAGTTAGGCCAGGGGATTGCTCATCCTGAATCTGTTTTATTTTGTTCTTCATAATATGTTGGTGGGTGAGGTGTGTAGCTCCTCGAGGTACGGAGGCATAAAAAAAAACAAAAGGTACACCTCTATGGTAGCATGCGTCGTGTTCAGGTTATAAGATGCTTGTAACTTAGGTGCAACGGGGTTGTCTGTAGTAAATGGGTTTGCTTCTAGCGTCAGCACGTCCGGTAGCCGGGGCGGCGAGGCGTATTGCGGTAAAGCTGCCATGTTTCCACCAAGTCATTACCGACTGAGCACTCGAATGGTCCTAAATCCAATTTAATTTCGTGACATAACCTATAGAATCTTTAGGATTGTAAATCGGGTCGTAATTTAGAGCTTTGGTCATAAAAGATGTTTTGGGTATGATGAATCGTGACTCGTTTCGCGTGAGGAACCTCAGAAACTTCAGGTGCCACACTAAGTGTCCTGTAGCTTGCGTCAAGCCGAGCTTTGCAGCTAACACCGACGTATGTAGGAACAACAATATATAAACTGTGTGTACGACGATTGTGTTTTATCTAAAAGGGCTTACCTAAAGTGACCTAACGTCCAATATTCGCGAGAAGGCGATCTCACCTCAGATGGAGGGGTGTCTGAACTACTCGAAGTGACCCCTCGAGGATTGGTGGACGAGGATGACGCGGCCCCACTGCAGGTGGTGGCGGCGTTTCCGCAGTTTACTTCGAATAGCCCGGGAGTGTTCGCCGTTTCAGACGGAAATATCGCGATGTCAACGTCCCCGTCTATGTCACCTGATGGAATACAAAAACCGTTAGCAAGACGAGCCTTGTCGTATAAGTGTCGGGCCTTCCGACCAAGACATCGCCATTGGAGTTTACTCTACGATCAGTTCGAGGCATATAGTTCATGTCTGTTCGCCCGAGGAACTTCCTTTTAAAATGCCCAATGATCAAATCAACGAGCACGTTATAAACCTTCTTATGTACAAACCGGGATTATTTTTTTTCCAACGGTCAAGGCGAGGCGCAAGTCTCACGTCTTTTGTTTTTAGAAACAACGACTGGAAATACCCAAGAATGGGCTCTATGCATGTGGTGTAAACGATGCGATCAAGAAAACGTAATAGCAAGTGCAAAGCGATCTGGCCGATACATACAGTGCAGAGCGATCTGGCCGATACATAAGATATAGGCTTTCAGACCGAAATTACACGATTAGAATATCTAAATATGCTGGATTCCATATATAATATGTAACCCTTCCGACTGAGAAACCCCGACGGAAAAAAGGCTGCAGTCCAACCAGCAAAACTTAGCTTAGGCCTTCAGGCCACATGTACACCGATAAGAACGTGCCCTAATGATCGACTCGATAAAACATTCCGAAACGTTTTTTTTGCCCAAACGGCACCTCTATCATACCACGCGTTAGCACCTTTCATATATCAAGCACCAACCGACTCCAAGACTCCATGCTCAACCGGTACAGCCTATATAGGATAGGTACACACCGATAACAATGTTAGCTTCATCAATGTGCTTCGTCGCACGATATCCAATGCATCCAGAAGGCACTGAGTGGTGTACCTAATAATTGAAGCGCACCGCCAGTCGGGGCTGTCCACGCGAAGAAACGCAACCATCTACCGTGCCATGTATCTGGCCCAGGTTCGGACTGGACGATCGACCCTTGCGAAGGCAGAAGTATAGCAACTTGCTTCCGCGATATTTTGATTTAGGAGCTCTATACGGAGCCTCATATATCCTAAAATTAGGTTTGAAAAAAAAGTAAATGAAAGTCGATAAAAACTCCGATGGAGTAGGTATACGTACGAAAAATCAAACTTATTATTGTTGCACAAAAACCAATGGCATTCCGACGAGTTAACGCTAAGGACCTCCGTCATTCAGAAAACCGTGCATCAAAACCATGCAACCCTTATCGTACGTACATGACCATGACTCGTCGCTCGGGTGCTTCAAGTTGGCTGAAGGGGTAGATGCGCACGGTCCGAGACTGGTCGACCCTTCCGCCAGGCCCAGGTTCCAGACGAGATTCTTGAGGGTTATCCGGTTATTGCGGACCGGTGACGGGTTTGTGACAAAACAAACGTTGTTAGGACGAACCAATGCGATCGGAGAGAGGAAGGTAGTGTCTTGAGGTTGTTCACATTCAGGATCTACACACACCTCAACCAACCCCGGACTCCACGAGAAGAGCAGTATAAGCTTGTAGCGATGAGCAATCCCTCCACCTACTGTACGTATTTGTTTTTATAATTAGCAGTTTGTCTGTTGTGGATATATTTTCTTGATGATGGATATTGGCTTAGACCTATGCTGTTCCTACGTCAGGACGCTTCGTCAGGAAGTTGCAAAGAGCTCAGGAGGATTTGAGGCAGTTCGCACATTTTTGGCTTGAGTCTCGCTGCCCCTCATTATCGCCGGGGTCGGTTAAAGCGACACCATCGCGCTGAACCGACCTAAGCGGCCTGCACAGCCAACAAACACAATGTAGAACAAACTTACTTTGACCAAGATACAGTTGGATTTGATCAAGCCTTTTTAGACGCTACACTAAGCGCAACAAATAAGTGGGACATTCCGAATTCCTCTGCGCGTCCACCGACGCCGTTTTAACCCTACACCGCGAATTATGTGTACCGGCGCACGCTACGCCAGGCGTGCACTTAACATTTCTTGGGGACATCCTTAAATGGGAAGCTCGACAGGAAACCCTTAGCGGCCTTGAAATATACCTGTTCTCGACCCTAACATGAGGATTCCCGTGGCTTACGCGAAGTTTACACCGAAACGTATATAAAAAACAACAACGACTTTGGATAGCTCCGCCGTTGTCGAACCCTAGTCGCGAGAGCTCTGTCTGGAAATGAAGTCACGATCCGTGGTCCAAATACTAAGGAAAGCAACAAAGGAGTACCCCCCCTTCTCCAATCAGTTATACATATGTTCTCCCAATTGTTCAACTCTTGTAGCAGCGCGGCGCGTGTTTGCCTCTCGTATATAGGTTATTAAGAAATTGGCAACAGCAGGCTATGGTCGTGATCGATGTTCAGTAGCAGCTACACCAGTACAGGCGTCAAAGGAATCCAGCTTGAGTGGTGACTGCAGTGCAGCTTCGTAGCGAACCGAAACAGCAGCGTCACTGTCGGAATATGGTTCGGCCCACATAATTCCAGCTGCAGTGGGGTATTCATTTATATTAATAACAGAAAGTAATACACTTTCTCAAAAAGCGATTTTCTACGTGGATGCGGAATATGTTGGGAAGGTTCGTATTTTATGTCAAACGTTGTGTGTTGTTCTGGCTCTCCAAAGCGGTATTTCACTGTCTCGAAGTTCATTGCTTCTCGGCCGTACGAGTTTTGTAGACATCCGGAGACCAAAGCGGAACACCCCTCTGTGCTTACTCTTATTACGCTTGTTTCTTCCCCCCCTGTTATCTACTATGAGATATGCTTCTCCTCACAGACTTGAAATACTGGGTAAGCATGCAGTAGTTTGCTGGAATTTTTCTTTCTCTCAAGAGGCACTTTCAATACCAATCTACTGCCGCCGTTTCGAAACGCCCGCCAGATAGATTGACAGCTACCAGCGCAAGCCTGTATTACAACATGTCAAGGGAGTACCAACCAAATTGCTGAACAGGGGTAGAACAATGTATTTTCTGAGACGCTTCACTTGAGGAGCTCTATGCCGAACCCAAAAGCTTTTTGAATGAGAAAAGCTAAACAGGAAACTAGATGAACAATCGTGACGCCTAGGTATATGAGTTACGAATATCATTGGTAAGCCACTGATAGTATTCCAACAAAACGGTACAGTTTAGCTGAAACGGTTTCTGAATGTCCCGGCTTTCTAACCCAAAGGCGTATCTCTGTTATGATTGCGTTGCGATATTGTTTATAACATATGTAGGTCATGGGAAATCTTATCGGGCAACACTGTTGTCTTTCCCCACAATCTGTTTTCGACTTATTATTAGTGTGGAACTCCTAAACGTGAGGAACAAGTAACGTGCACTCCTATCGGAGCATGCGTCCCCAGGGTCTGTATCGGCCGGCGATAGCTGGCAAACAAAGTGCTCTACCTTCAGCGCACTATGCGTCGCAACGCGTCGTACAAAACATTCGTTTATGTCCATGTAATCGGCTCCATTCTTACCTCGGTCCCGGTAGTTGCGAGGACGCGGCTTGAAACCTGCATGAGTGGCTCTCCCTCGACCAGCTATTGGAGTGAGTGAGCGCAGACACGGTTTCCGAAGGGGCGGGTAGGGTCATTAGCCTAAAAATGTATTCCCAGCTCGGTTCTCGAACTTCGCAAGGAGGGACCTGACTGAGTATGAATAGTGTTAGCTTTCCCGCAAAACATTTCACCAGTAGAAGTTTGGATTCCGCGGACTGTGCAGAGTGCCTGGGCATTATTCCATCCAAACTTGGCCCTTCTGTTCAAGCTAGTATAAGGACAAGTGGGAGCTTAGCTTGTTGCCCCACAAGTAGTCTTTCTACTAAACGATTGGCACCCGTTAACCCGAAGTGGCTCTGTGTCGTGCCCGATCTTAATCGTCCGATCGGCGTCAGGTATTCCAGAGAAGCCAACACATACGCCGTACATAGGCAAGGATACATGCGTCGAAAGGGGTTCGACTAACACGTTTAGGCTCCATATTTCGGGAGCGCAACATTATCCACCCCAAGAAATGGCTTTCGTGTGCAATCAGTCCGACAAGTGATCGTAGTGGCTACGAGGTCTGCGTCGAACAATATGGTGAACCCAAACTATACTATGGTGGTTACTGAGTTGAGAAGCCCCATCAGCCATAAATATATTGGTATAACAGATGGTGCTAGGCTTTGCCTATCGTATACGAGATGTCCTATCGTATCTGTCATGCCCCACTGAGAGAAGCGCCAAGGCCTCGTGCAAAACGTTTTACGTGTATTAGGCAGATGCGGAAACCGTACGATTCGCCCTTGAGATAGAGGTAGCGCGTTTTGGCTTAAGCGCTCTCTTAATGACGGTGCTCCTAAACAAAACCTCGTCGAAAGTATACTCTCGCGTTGCGTTTGTTTTTCGTTCCATACTGGAGCTGTAGGGTTTGTTCACCCGGGTAGATAGTACTTGTATTTTCCTCAAAAAGGAGCCTTTCGGTTAGGTATAGAGTTCTTTCGATGACCACTCTCAGAAACAAAATGGTGCCCCTATACCTTAAGATAGCACGCTTCTGAAGGCGTCATTTTTCGCCGGGGCTAGTGGTTTACCTGTTGACCGCGGGCGCGTGCTACGATAGAGGTAGCACGTTTTGACTGTTTTTTTGTTTCGGAATTAAAGGGCTCCTTAACCCATATTCACCGGACTTTCACTTTTATGTTGCGATATTGTTCATTGTATGCTTTAGGCAATAATATTGTTCATCGGGTAGCACTTTTATTTTCCTTCTACATCAGTTCTAGGTGAGGTATAGAGCTCCTGAAGTAATATATGACCACCCTTATAAGGCAGAAACATGGTGAACCTCTACCGTAGCACGCGTCCACGCGTCGCTCTCATAAACGGAGCTCCGACCAATGAGGTTACTCAATCGAGGTACAATTCATTTTGTTTTTTTTTGTGTGTTTTGTTTTTTCCACGTGCTTCGGCGTCACCTTCGTAGGCGACGGGAACGGTCATCGGGTAATGGAACCATCTTTTGACAAAGCAGTTAAGGGTAGAGCTTCCATACTTCAATTGGACGAGGAGCCCCAAAATAAAGTGCATGCACCACTATCGTCCCGTGCACCATCCCTTCTGACTAACTCGGGCTCTAACCTCTCCTGTCATAGAGTACACAGGTTGGCCTTCGGATTCCTGTCCAGTTGGCTCGTAGCATCCCTCGAACTCCGGAAACGCCGACGACGTTATGAAAAACGTCTCGCTCGAACAGGCAGTCTGCATCCCCACAGAGACAATGTGAAAAGTGGTGGGCGGCCGAAGCGATGATTGTTAGGAAACGAAGCGGAAGATGGGCGAAACACCGTAGGAACAAGCACGAGTGCCATGCAAAAAAACAGAGTAAACGCCAGATGGCCATGTTCGGGTATGTGGACTCATGTTGTTTGCACTGTCGTGGTAGGGCCTAATATTATGAGGATCTCCACTTCAACAAACTATAGGGGTTGTTTCCCTCAATACAAAAATGTTCCTCGGGAAATGGTAAGAGGGTAACCCGATTAGAACGACCCCAAAGCCTACGCGGGTCACGAATAGCAACGTGGAACACTCAAATTGATATTACGACAGTTTTGGGGTAAGGATCCCGGGCAATCAGGAACACTTCGGCCGAAAGATGCCACATATCACTCTGGTAGCACAGGTCATGTAACTGTACAGTAGTAAAAAACCTCTACCATACTGGTCACTTGCCACATGTGGGAATAACCAGTGTGGTAGTGTGCGAAGTAGTGCCGGTTGCCGATATAGTGCATATGTGACTACGGTTGAATGAACGCCTCGTTCAGGTGCGCTTCGACGAAAGGTGCCTTAAAATCTACCCGTTTCGCCAGCCCGTCGCCAAGAACTCCGATGAAATATGTTTACAGTACCCAGAACAGAACATTCGCTCATGGCCTCTGAAACACGAATGCAATCCGAAAGAGATAAATGTGGGGGAAGATTATTGGTACAAACCCAACATGCCGTTCACTATGAACACGGGCTAGAATCAAGGATGGCATACGTTGTTTCCAGGTACTAGCCAAGTGCTGCACAGGACAAGACGATAAACGCACACTGAAAAGGCAAACATGTATAAGCAAGTGAAGGACAGTAACCGGTGTGTCTATGATCCAATGAGGATGTCCAAAATACGCGTAAGTCTTATTTTTCACCAGATTACTACAAATAGATGCGGCGTGATAAGACTGGGGGAGCACGTTTAAGCTCACCTCGTTTCGGGTTGACGTGGGGGTTTAACCCAATATGGTCGGTATGCCATCCATATTTTCAAACCTGTAAGTGTGTACACCTCGGCTATGGAATTGTCCATCGTTGAAACTTTAATTACACCAAAACCCAGTTGTTGAGTGAGGCATAGAGTGCCTGAAGACAGGAACTCCATGAACGAAATCATTCGTGCAGCTCTACCTTGGCATGTGCCAGGTGGCTTACCTCGCCAGGGTCGCTGTCCTCACAATCCCCGCCGCACACGGTAGACACAACTTCGTTCCCACTGTCCTCGACGCTGCCTGGTTGTGTGTAAAATCCAGCGAAGCAATGTGGAAGGGGATAGTCCAGGAATAGGGACATTTTTATTAGCACGTATGTTTATTAATAGCAAATAGCTTGCAAAATTTCCATTTTTTTTGTAAGCTTTCACTGCCTTAATTACAAGAAACACTTGCCAAGTTGTTGTTTTGTATATTCCCGCATCTTATAAGGAGCAAGTGTTTGGAAAGTTAAATTTGTCATGTTACTTGTTCGTTGCGATCAGTCACACCTACGCAACATCATACAAATGACACGCTGGCGCGATAGACCGCACCAACTGCGGCGCAGTTCAGAAATATATCGAGGGTTAGATGGTGGTGCTGACGGCAGACGATGGTGTCCGACGGCACTGAAGAAGGGGATGATGCTTAAGCCAATCTCAACCAAACAATAGCCCCAGCTTCCCCAAGACAACGTACACGCGACTATGACCACTCTGGAGGGCTGTCCAACTTCGGAGTTTCGGAGATGTGTTTGGATCTAGCCCCGGCTTCCTCAAGACAACGTACACACGATTATGGCCACCCCGAAGGGATGTCCTCCTCTGGAGTCTCCGAGATATGTTTGGATCCTACTTCAGAAAACCTGTTTCTCAACGAGGATGTCCTCTGGCTGTCCGGTTTCTGCTGTACGTGGTTTCATAAACATCTGAGGTCGTTGCGTGGCTAAGATAGCAAGTTTTTCTTTGGCATGTTATCTTGTTTGTAGATAAAACGTATTGACCAGCACTTCCCAAATTGTTGTTGCCAAATTAGAAAGTGTTTGTTTGTTTTGGTTTCTTGGGTCAGGGCTAGATACCAAACGAAATCGGTAACAGGATAATACCTTCTTGCGGCTGAGCACCTTTGTTTGGTAATGCAAATATTGCAATGACTGGCTTCTCTTGTAGATCCATAATCCCCACAGCTCCTAGATACCATATCAAACAAGCTATGAGTTGGTCTGTAGCAGATATGAGCATAAAAAGCGGAGCTATGCCGTGTTCGGTAGAGAGTAATCCTGCTGTGTTGTTGACCCAAAAATTTAATCGTGGTTGTAACAAAGCCGAAATATATGCTTGTCAAAACACTGATTTACTATTATTTCGTTTTGACCGAAGGGGCCCTCAGGACTACCGTTGTACATGGTGAATCCGTACACCACCGAAGTGCAGCACGATTCATACCTAGTGAGAGTGCTACCATAGGACCAACTGAAACAAATCGTGTAGAGGCTTCTCGCTTAGCACGACCGTCGCAGTTGTGGCGCATGGACCAGCCATGAGAAACGGAGGACATTTCGCGCAAGCCAAACAGCGAGCGCAACGCGCGAAGTACAAGACGTCAGAAACGCATTGTCCTTCGGATTAGTCGTACAGCCATAGGTAGTTCGATTTTCCCAGTGGATGAAAAGACGACGGTTGTTAACCCGGAGGTTGGGGGTCTACACAATGTATAAAATAATTTCAAAATTATTCGAATCCGTTGTCGACAGTCAGCAACGAGGCCGCGCGCCTGACAGCTCAACGCAGACAACGCACGGCTTGTAATCGGTGGACGGCATATCACTCTATAACAGCGAGCCTAACGATTCGGTCTCGGTAAATCGGTGTATCAAACCTACAATAGCACGGTTCCGAAGTGGATATAGGCATTTCTTCCAGACCAGCCAATTGACAGCGTAGGGACACCTATCATTTTGTTTCCCCCCCTGTACGTCACCTGCAACGGTATGCGCTATACATGCACTCACAGACCCAAGTGGCGTCGGCGGGGTGAATGCTCTCGGCGAGCTCAGCGGAGATGCACAGTAGAACTCCACTCTCGTAGTCGCCAATAGACCACCGTGTAATTGTCTACGACATGAAATCGCAAGGTAACGGCAAGGATCGTCGAGTAATCGCCACCGGCAAAGTGCAATGGTACAAACATAAGTAAATAGGAGAAGAAGTGAGCGCCCATTTACTCATCGCTGACCGGTCTCTGGATATGTTACCCTAAACCAAACCCTGAGCAGAAATAAAGAGTCGGCCAATAGGCAGTGCCATTGCCAAGTTAGGTGACGCAAGTGAGTGATACTCCAGCGATAATGAAAAGGTCTCACCAGCTGTACAATTGTTTGGCAAAAAGTCTGCTACGAGTTGGTTCAAGCAGAACGCCCCTTATTTTAGTCAGCCACGAATGCTGCATGCAATACCAACTCCAATGCCACACACTCGTAGTTGGTATCATACGGACCGCTATGAACAGTGGAATGGTAACATCACCATTATCGTTGTCAAAGGCCTGGGACTGGCGCTACCACCGAAATTCGTGGCCAGACCTACCCCCGCCCTTCAAGCAGGTCACTTATAACAAGGGCATTAGTTTTCTTCTAATTTTCGTTGCTAGATAAGCCGCTTCTGGGTGGACCAAGGCATGTTTCTATAAGGTTTAACCCATAAATTCGAATATTTGACTGAGTCTCATAGGTAATGAGTCACATTTAACACCAAAAGTCCAACAGGTTCCGTAACTATATATGAGTAATCAAAAGGCCACGCCGGAGCTTCACGTTTACTGCACAAAGGCCAAAACCACCACTCTACGGTATTCTTATAAGATTAAGCTTCCACTTTCGGCCACTTGTTCCATGTGCTCCTGCGGAACGATTGACGAATTGTCCATTTTATTTTCTCTTTTGTCTTCCAAACTTCGTGGTCTCTTAAAGACGCAAATATCACAGAAAAAAACAAAAATGGAAACATCTGTATTAAACATAAAATACTTTTAGGAGTGACGTGCTCACGAAACATGGGTGCGGAATTACAGGTTTGGTTATAAAACAACGGCGTGGCCCTTAGATTCGAGAAATATTTGGGGTGGTGTGCTTAAATTAGCCTGTATCCGTATCGTGAATCGCGGCTATTGAAGAACAATACTTTCTTACCGAATCGGAGTCGGAACCAGTTGTGTCGGCGTAGCCGCGGATAACAGTGTTCGGCAGGTCCAGACCAGACGGAGTGTAATACGGGAGCCCAAGGAATATAAGCCCGGTTTCTTGGTAGCATCCAGCGAAAGCGTCCAAGCTGCACAAAACGCGTTGTTTCGACGCGGGAAGTTACTTGACCACGCTGGTGCTCACGATCCCGATGCAAAGGCGCGATCGTTAGGTGCAACTGTCCTAAATTTAGTTGAAGATTCCTTAGACCAATACAACGGAGTGAACTACAGGGACTACATTTCTGATTGTATATCCTACTCGTGAAACCGTGGAACACACGGCATTTAACATACGGCCGGCAGTTGAGAAGAGAGCAGCAACAGCTGCACCGTACTGCCTGGGCCGGACAATAATGGCTTCTATACATCTCCGGTGTTTATACAGTCATTTCGAACTACTAGGACTTTCAGTTCTGCAGAAAGCGTTCCGAAGCCTGCAGCGCAAATATCGGGAGTTAGGAGTGAAGGAAATCGGGTTGATTGCGCCGAAGACATTTCCAAAAGTCTATATGCCCTCAAGTATCAACACTAACAGAAACAACACATCCAAACATTCCATAAACAGTTGCTGATTATAGGTGTAAACATTCGTTGAGCTATGGCCAATGGCGAAACAATCGATAATTTTTCCACTACCGGTTTCGATCTCAAGTCGTATCAAAGGCATACTATCTCCTGTAGAAACTTAAGACAGAACGATGAGGTCCAAAAGATCTGCGTTTTCACACCAATTCAAATCACGTTTCAAGCGCCCAAGCCATCGCAAAACCATACTTAGAACTTCGCTTTCTGGGAAAATTGAGTGCTGAAAGTTGATCGCAGCCCTGCGCGAACCCAGCGCCGACGTTATAAATAAATAAAAAACATTTTTTGTTCTCTTTTTCACGTTTCCTCTCTCCCTTTCCCTTTTTCTTTTAGCTTTTGGTTAAGATGTCACTTCTCCTTGCTGCAGGCGTACGATGTGCAACAGCTGGTATTTCAGCGTCGTTCGCGCTGTGTGTATTATTGTTCCCTGAGGGATTATTCCACTCCAGAGCATTTTTGTTCCGAGCCTGTCCTGTGACCAAGGACTATCATTTTCACGATCAGTAAATAATGTGAGAACAATTACGATAACAATGCGGTATCAGTTATATGAACATTGCTGTACGAGTACACATAAAATGCGGCTGTATTCCTGTACATTGTTCATGGTGGTGCTAGCTGCTATTACTGCGCTCCTGCACTGTTCCAACTACGTATATACTACATTGTTGTTTGGTCATGCAGCGCAAAACCAACACGTTGGGACATGATCTTGGTCGCCAATTCGACCAGGTACCGGTATGATTTTTCAATACTCGATCGCAAAACCAAGTCTCGACAATTTGACAGACGTCAATTCAAACGGAAACACACCTCGCCGTCACCCATGCCCCAAAGTCACACTCCGACACGCGCGATCGACGTCGATTTGCACCTCCGTCCGTCCAGTTATACGCAACGATGATCGGCATGGACAGAGCAAAACAAAATTGCTACAGACCCTCTTCCTCGCGGTACTTTCAACATATCTTGCACAGGGTGACGACGCATGATACGATAAAGGTGCACGCTTTTTTGTATGCTAGGTGGCCCCCTAGAGAGTTCCAAACCTCGCCGAAATTCTGTTTGTGGAGGAAAACAAAACAATTTCCTATGTACCCGATAAACAATCCCTTGACCTAGGTAAAAAGTATGAAATATCCTGAATCCGGGGATTGTGGGTTTAGGACCCCGATCACACAAAACTATTATCTGACAAAAAACTCTACCTCTATTGTAGCACGCGTCGTAGTTTTCCCCATGACATGTTTGGTTACGCTCTTGAAAAAATAGCCGAAGCCTTAGTTATGATAGTATCCTACGATTTTTGCGTCGGCGTTTGTTCTTCAATTTATAGTTTTAGTGGTAGCAGCAGCAGCAGTACTGATACCAGGTGTATGTTACTCTTTAGTTTCGAGGCAGTAGGTTCTGAACCGTCGTGGGCTTCGGGGGGTGGTGGCTTCAGAAGCAATTATATTGATTTTGAGTGTCGTGTGGGCTTTGATCTTCAATATAGTGCTTTGCCTGACGTAGATTGACTTCGTTAGCCACTTTTACGTGCCGTTTGTTCCTAGTGGCATGTCGTCAGTACTTCCAAGGAGTGGTTATACCCGAGGTATACTGGTTTGTTGAAGGTAATGGGTAATGAAGATATGTTGCGGTGTGGACTCTTGGCGCCTTGAAGGCCACGGTTAGCTGCTTTGCCATTTGAAGGGGTAATAAACCGAGCCGCTAAACTACCGTCAAATTGCAAAGCGTCAATATAAACCTGCCGTTTGGCGTTATCAGCTACCAGTCATTGTCATCGCTACTATCCTCGCCGTCAAACCTCTTGAAGTCGAATTCTCGATCGGACGTCGGCAGCCGCAGAAACCTTTGTATATCAGAGAACCCACAGCAATATTCACGGTGTAATGGGAATACGCAATCACACATTCGTAGGTGGTAAATTAAGTATATACTCGCATACTCGTTACATCCACATCATCGTTCATAGCAGTACCTGCTGATGCTTGAATAGGAGCTGGGGTTTGCCACCACTGAAATGGTGACTGCATCGCTCGAGCATGTGCCCTGCAGATGTCGGGAGCCGCCAGTATAATTGCTTGTTGGGCTCGTGGCGAACGCGGGCGGTTCCAGGCGTGCGGTCGCCTCCTGTAACAACGGCAGCATGCACGTTTCACGAGACGATGCGATCAAAACAGGAACCGTCTAAGCGCCGAAGTGCTTCTAACATTGACGCGGGCTCACCCGAAATCGAGAAACATGGATGCAGCGCAACACATCAAAACTAGTATTGTCCTCTCGCACCCCTTTTCCTATACATAACAGTTCCTGCGTCAGTGCTGACGGTACCTTCTACACCTCTATATGGCATGCGAAGGTATTATCGATCCCCACGCAGTTTTCCTCGAAAATGTTTGAAGTTCCCCCACATAGAACAGGTGGCAACAGGAAGTTTGACAGTCGAAGAACTTGTGACATCGATGCAAGTTTTCCCACCAAAAGAGGCATGCCACTAGTGCGCAAGAAACAATTGAGAACCGCCCTATAAATATATGATATACTTATAGGTTGGGTGTCGGTTGGCGAAGACGCTTTAAAACACGCCTCTTACTGCATTAGCTAGACAAACAGGCTACCGTTTGTGTTTTGTTTTGTTTTGCAGTCACCAAGGCTGGCTGTCGAAACAGCTCATTTGCGGGGGCTGGAGAACCTTTGTTCCGCACAAAGGGAATTATCGTATAACGTAGTGTGATATGGTAAGGCATCCATGAGGCAGTTAAATCGTGTTCACGTTGCTGTCTCAGGAAGTGTCCACACCATAAAGTATATTATCTCAGTGAAGCTGCCATCCATTTGCAAGTCCGACTCACAAGCGTTTCTTAGTAGGATGCAGCTCACCCGTCATGCGACTCACCTAACACCTCACAGCGCTTCGCGCTTTGTGCTAGCAATGTTTGCCTGTTCAGTGAAAACCCGACATGCTCCGTCCCGGTATTGTAGGGATACGACGGTCTATGGTCATACGACTACGACCATGCATGTAAGTGATGTACCCCCCACCCCCCTCCGCGCGCACGTGGTGCAAGTAATGTCTGCCTGGTAGGTGAAAACCCAATGTGCCCCGTCCCAGCATTGTAGAGGTGCGAGGGTCTATGGTAATACCACCACGGCCGTGCACGACATGCGTACAACTCCCCCCACCCCCATCTACAGTTCATGTGCAAGGAGGCTCCTTTTCCCATTGCCAACAGCACCCTACTGAATGTGCGCGTAGTTTGCTGCCGAGACGGCGACGAACATCTAAAAGGATTGTGTCTTAAACCACTCACCAGTACACCCCATCAAATTGAAACATATAGATAGTGGAAATATGTTTATGATGTAAAGCAACGCTGCTGTGGATGGGATTCTACCCTACGCCTCTACCCAAACATAGCACTGCCGCCTACCGTAAAAGATGGGTGCGCCTTCATCGTAGCGGTAGCTGTTGAAGAAGAGACCGCCACGCCTACCAACCCGAAGTATCCGAAAGCAGTCCTCATGGCGGGGTGTTGGCGTTGAGGGGTGAGTTCGCGTCTTGACCCGTAAATTAGGAGTGATTTCCCCTTCAAAACAAGACACAGCAGGGGGGGGGTGAGGGGTATAAACACGCAGGCATGAACCTATGTGACGTCGTACATCGTTTGTGCATAGTCAAACGTTCGAAGACAAACAATATAGTTCGAGTAGTAGTGATGGAGACTATGTATTGACTCGCGCGTCCGAGTAATTTTACCGGACGGAGCTTCGAGGGCGCCAGAAGCGCAAATGACTCGAGAGTCCCCAGAGTACCGAAAGCTGAAAACAATGATTTCTCGCGAGTCTCCACGGTACCAGTAGCTGAGATGACTGAGTCCTAGCGAGTCCCCAGAGTACCGCAAGCTAAAACGGGTTGTGGTAAGGGGATACAATACGCCATACACACAACGCTTTCCGTTATCTCGAACCCCGTGTTTTCGTCCCAGCGCGTACTTGTCGGGTACGCACGGGTATGGGTTCCTCTATGGTGTAATGAGAGCATCCCAACTTCAACTTTTCAAAACTGTGCGACAAACGATTCTGAATTAAGCAAGCAATCCCCCGCTTCTGGCATTATTCTAGCTCGATCGTTGTTATCTGTCACGGTGAAGCAATTCGGGTTTTCGAGTTTGGGCGGTACCTCCCTGTCAAACTTCAGCACATCCCTCCTGACCCCGTCAGTAACTTCGTGCATCCAATTCATTATTTAGTCCGTTCAGCGAATATTAGTGTCTCTGCAACTTTATGTTCGTGCTGTTGGCACGCAACTCCGAGTGCATGTAAACACGTCAGGCGTCGCTGCTGGCGGCCAACGTGTACTACCTGACTCACTCGGCGCCTTCACACACCCCTCGCGCGGCGCACTTCTACGTATTTGGCGGGTTATCGTCAACTTTGAGAGGCTGTATTGCTATCCGCAGTTCGCCGACCGTCGCTCATTCTTGGGACGTTTTACTTTTCGATTGTGTGTCTTCTTCTTATTTTTTATATTATCTACCGCTGCAAGTCTCCAACGTAATCGTTTAGTCCTCCGTCAAAGATTAACGAAGACGCCTGGTTCATGGTCTAAATGTGCTGTTACAGTTGATTTTATACGTATTGCTTACTGACGCTTCTCGCTCACCTACAAAACAAGCAACACTCATATCTGTGGCGTGTCACGTGGCAAGGTATTCATTCCCATCGACCCCCTCGTTCTAACGATTATGAGCCTCAGCGAAAAAACAAATGTTCCGTATACTCTAAAAGGAACACCGTCTACAGCAGTAATACTTGTTCTGGCATCTTCGCGACGATCTCTTCTTTTCAAAATACGGCTGCGCTCCAGCGGCCAATTTTTTCCCCTGCAGTAGCTACACTTGTTTATGATAATACGGCACCTCGGATTATTGTCCGATCTAATTGCATCCAAACCCAAAGAGGGGGGGGACAACAAAGCGAAAAGGTTGCATTTGGAAAGCTCTACGTGTAACATCAAGCGTTACGAATAGTCGAGATCGTTATGAACGGTCCCACTTATCTAGCACAATGTGTTTGAAGTAACATATATTATACAGCAAAAGTGCGTGTTACCAGGTACCAGTTACGTAAAATTCGTCGTACGGTACACCTCTCACCTGGCCAGCGTAGCAGTGATGCTGTTGCCCCCTGCGGTGCAGTTACTGGAAGTGTGTGGTTGACACGGGGGAGGGTCTGGCTATCATATACCACCTCACGCTCATCCCGACACTACAGTCGAAGCACATTTTCAACGAGTCAGAATCAGCCTGAAACCTTTTCCGCGCAATTTCTGGGCACGCTGCTGCCTGCCGTCGCGGTGGTGGAGGTATATATATATATACATCATATACATATGGTCGTATATATATGGTGTGTGTGGTTCTTCACATTTAACCGTCATTTCCACCCGTCGACATCGCAACAAAGCACTATTAATAAAATGGTGTTATACAACAATGGTGTTATACAACACAACAAGTAGAAAACAACGCCGTTTGTTATTACGAGTGAGTCTGACGTCACAAAGAATATAAATGCGATTATCAGTATGGTGCAGCGTCCAAGGTGACGGACATTTCGTACTGGTACGAACAGCTTCCTGTTATGATATTAACACGCACAAGTTTGAATCCTTGCTGAGATTATTGTGCGTGTGCCCGTATTATGCTTGCGGCATGTATATAGATATTTGAAGCAATTGCTATATCCAGAAACAGCGAAGAACATTATTATACAATCATACAGACCGGACGCAGATTTCAAACAAAATGTGGTTTCCCCTGGGGCTGGAGGCCCTAGAGAAATATTAGTTTCTCGTCACTCTTGACAAGTGCTACGATAGAGGTACACTTTTTTCGCTGAAAATGTTTGTGATGGTGTTGTGATATTTTTCATTGTACACTTGGGTCATGGGAGTGACCATCGGGTAGCGCTTCCTTTTCCCCCCCGAATTTGTTTTTTGAGTGATATTGAAAACTCCTCAAAGTTGCTACCCTCAGAAGTATAAGGAGGGTGCAACCTCTACCCGTAGCATGCGTCCCTTTCAGAACTGCAAAACCTATCCCAAACTAATTCCAAAGTGGTATCTCCCCAAAATCGTGGGACTGGTTATCAAAGGGTTATATGGGGATGTTGATATTTTTCTCGAGATGCGTGCTACGATAGAGCTAGCACTTTTTGGCTGAAATCGTTTCTGACAGATCGAGCTCCTTAACCCAAAATCGGCGCACTGTCATTACGTTGCTGCCATTTTCATCAGATCATTTTATGCTTCGGCAATGGCATTGTTCATCGGATGGCACTTTTACTTTCCTCCCTTAATGATCAGTTTGGGGTGAGGTATACAGCTCTTCAAGTAACCACCCTTAGAAGACAAAAACACGGCGCACCTCTATCGTAGCATGCATCTCGACGGGTAGAGAAAACGGTTGAAAGTACGCGCACACACAAAAACACACGAAAACACAAATTAACCCATCGCCACGATGCAAGTCCGTGTTGGCAGGACAGGTTCCAATAACTCTGGAGTGGCACATTGAGTAAGGAGCGGGGAAGAATATACACATCATGAAAAAAAAAACGGAGAAACGGAGAAATAGGAACAATCGCGGGGGGGAATTGTACACAACTTACCGAGGGTGACCGGGGAATATGGATATCATACCCGTAATAATGCCCCCGCCCTCCCCTCCCCCACGGGAGTTTCTAGAAATATATAGATTATATACTGTAAAATATGCATACAGTATATACGAAGTATATATATTGCTCCTTTTTTCTGGTGAGTACGTTTTTGTGTGGCAGTATCAGGCCTATACCCTCACAAAAGTTTCAAATAAATAACGTAAGACCACATCCCTCGTATAATACGACATACCCGGTCAATATTAAGTTCTAGATATATTATAGTGTTCTGCTTTGTTTGCTGCTTAGTTGAACACTGCAGCATGGTCTCAGTCTCACACCGGCAGGGCATACCCACACAACGTGGACGAGTTGGAAGAATGGACATTTCTTGGGCTGGTGATACTGATGTAACTCAGATTATCGCCGAACACGACAGGCGTTAGTAGACAAAACTACCTGGGAGCGTCTTCTAGTTCAACCTCCCGTATAGCGTCCTACGCGGCCACAGTACAGCGTAGTAGATAGACACTAAACAGGAGCCCCCCAATTATAATTTTCTTCATCCTGAGCGGAATCGTTTCGTAATGCGAACTCAACAAAATAATTGCTGCGCTGACTTGCAGATAGATCCAAGATGGCTGCAACACCCCCTCTACGCCAACCATGAAACGTTCAAGCTATGCGTTGGTTGGCGGATCGTCCAAGACCAAGTCACGGAGCCATGCCGTGTTCGGTAAGTAGTCATGGTATTATTTTCCCTCTTTCGCTAAATTAATCAACTATACCCCGCCGTACCACGAACAACCTACCTCTTCTTATATTATACTGTATATAGTTTGGGGGAGGGGCCATAAATACTATGTTTTACTGGTGTAGGGACCACAGGAAAAAGGACCAAATGACGCATGCTACGATAGAAGTGCACTATGTTTTTTCTGAGCTCCT
Source organism: Saccharina japonica (assembly GCA_008828725.1). Taxonomy (NCBI): domain Eukaryota; class Phaeophyceae; order Laminariales; family Laminariaceae; genus Saccharina; species Saccharina japonica. The sequence goes on along the minus strand of MEHQ01003561.1, from coordinate 31,019 downwards.
TACTTGAGGAGCTCCATACCACTCTGAAAAAACGGTTTTGGAGGAAAATAAAAGTGCTGCCGGATGCGAAACCTCATGACCGAAGTATAGTTTGAAACATTATTCGTCACAAAAACGAAAGTCCGACGAATTTGGGTTAAGGAGCCCGATCGTTCAGAAAACGATTCAGCCAAAACGTGCCACCTCTACCGTAGCACGCGTCAAATATCGTTAGTAAAAATACCTAAATATATAGGTTTTTGTGTATACCGTAAGTCGTATTTACTATGGTCACCCGTAATAGGCATTGCTGCTGCTGCGGCTGCTGCTAAATAAACGAAAACACACATTTGTCTTTCCAAACCACGCAAGCAATACTATTTTATCCTTTTTTTGACCTAAGAAGGGTCGCCTGATGGATCGGAGAGATAAAATAAGGGCGAAGACAGTACAAATTGGAATTAATTGTTGTTGATGTGTGTGTATTTAACCATGTTTCTGCCCAATTACCAGACACGAAAGTACTCTTAAATATCTACCAGGTAGTATACGAAGTGTATCAATAAATACGAGGGTATCAATTATAACCTGGCTAACTTGGATGCAGGGAAATACTCCTCTCTCCGCCCATTTCAACGACCGTCCACGAGGTCGAATGGATAGGAAGACCTTTGCGTTTTATTTGCGCCTTACACTACTGTAATTAACTCGACATGTTTGCGTATGCCCGCGTGTTACGTATAACAGTCACCATAGTATGTATGAATGCGTATTTCAGCTCTTTCTTCCTTCCTGGCCACGATCCTTTCAGCGCTTTACACAGTCACAGTGTTTCCAGCATCGTTACAATCTGATGACTGACTTCCGTTGTATATCATTAGCCCTGTCCCTTTTTTCGTATTCATAGCCCAGGTTATGTGTCATATATCTCCCACTCCCCCTCCCACGCTACAGAAACGTGTAACTGCAACTACTCACAGTACTCATGCAGCACAGTTGCAACGACTACAGGACTAAGCATGGAGGTGCGTCTTTTCTTTTTTTGAATTGTTGGCACCAAATTCGTATCAGGTATCTGTTACTCTACATACATATATATATATTCATCGTTTGGTTCCTATCCTGTAGTCCGCATTGATTTACTCCTTGTGCTACTTCTCCAGCCCCTCCATTTCACAATTCAGATTCAGCGGGTGCCCCTTTCCCCTCCCGACTACGGCGCGCGCCATCCCTGCCATGTGGGGAGGATTTCCGGACAGGTTCCACTCGTCGTCCCGCGTCGTTTGATGGTTGACAGCCTAAATATTGTGATGCTCGATGCATGATGTATAAAGCTTGTCACGTCAATCTTCCGTATTTCAGACGCCAGCGTTGACACATCCCTGGCCTCTCAGCCTACTCTCAGCTCTTAATTGCAGACAGGAAAAACTGTTTGTTCGGGATCAGTCCTCGGAAAGTATTTTTTGCGTTTTGTTTTCTAATAATCCGAGTTTCCCGTATTTATTGAGGATCGGTCCTGAATGTAATTTTGTTCTTTGTCTTTTCTGGTCTTATCGATATTAAAGTTTTTGGTTGTTCCGTTTGATGTGTACATTAGCCGTGTACAATAAAATAATGAGCAAATAAGGCGGTGCTTCGCGTACACAGCCGCATCTGCGGCCTATGATCACTCGCCACACTCATCACGAGAGGGTACCACAACTTCTAGGCCGTCTCCGTACGGCGCTGCTCTGAGAATTGTGATTTTGACAGTGTTGAGAGGCGCTGTTGCCGTGTAGCTGTATCTCTAGTTCGACTGTAATTGGACGCCGACGAGCATTCGAGGAACTTTTTTTGCTTTGTTATCTCTGCCTCTAGTCTCCTTTGGAGATGACAGCGATGCGTGGGAATGGGTATTAGTGTGCGGAACAATTGAGCGACCAGACGGTTGTGGGTCGTGTAGTGGGCATACGCACGTTCGGTCTGCGTGAATATGACGTGTTACTCTGCTCGTCTTCCTGCACGTACGACCACTTGGCATCTGCAAGTCGCAATGCCCTCATTCAACATCATCGTCGTTTACCTGATTTCACACTCGGCAGGTGTACTTCCTTATTTGAGAGATCGTAGCGGGCGGCGAATAGCCGCGCGCGTAGCGCAGCCTTGTACTATATACTTGGTACACAACACAGGCAGTGTTTTAAGCATGTATGGTATTTGAACAGTGTGTTCTACTCTGGACCATTAATGCGTATGTTTTCACACGTTCGCTCATTAATGTTGGAACCGATTCTTGAGCAGGAACATGTAAGCGGCATCTATCTTGTGCTAATTTGAATAACAGTATTAAAACGTAGGAATGTATAAACACTAAATAGTATTAATAATAGTACATTTGCCTCCCCCACTTCTGACTCCAGCCTGGACACTCCCCTTTCCTCCCAGCCTACTGTCAGCTCATAATTGCTGAAGGCGATAACTGTTTTCGGCATCGGTCTTGGAATTAGTGTTCATTAAAACAAAAAACTTCGATTAAGTTCTTTCATTCATCCAAACGAAAGAGTTGTGCTTTGCGCAACACGCAGCATCATGCGCGGCCGATGGTAACTCGCCTTCCCCGGAGCGAGATGGCACCAGATCTCCGAGGCTGTGTGCACCATCTTTCGTTGAGAGTGGTGGTTGTGAATGCTGAGAGACGCTGATCAACTGAACTGTACCTGGACCAATTTCCTGAAATGAGACCGCCTCACCAGTTTCCGGGATTTTTTGTCTTGTTATCCGCGCTTGCGGTACCGTTTGCCGTGTACAACAATTTGCCGTGCAATCGGTGCAGCAACAGAATAAAAACGTGGAGAAAAGGCGGTGATTCGTGTACACCACAGCAGCATGTAATTGCGGTCTATGAGTACTGGCCTCACTCAACACGAGAGGTTACCAGCATATCCGGGCTGTATGCGCCATTGCCCTGACAGTGGTGGTGGCCAAGGTTGAGAGACGCCGATACTTGCACTTCTCGCTTTATTCAAATTTACCGCCGACGTGCATTTACTTGTGGAACCTTTTTTTGGAGTTGTCATATATATATATTCTTCCATACCATTTAATATTTTCGCCCTCCTTTGCTCTCTTTCTCTTTGGTCGAAATTCAATTACTGGATCACTGAGCAGGCGCTTTGCCTTCCTCCGCGCTACGTACGGTACGTGCCCTGCGTTGGTATCGCGAGAAGATTCCAGCACTTTCTTCCCTCGTCAACTCACAGCGAGTTCCGCCTACCCACGCTACGTACGAAAATTCTCTAAGCGAATTGGTCCCGTTTCACTTTTTGCAAATAATGTCAAACTCTCGCCACGGTGGGATTCGAACTCTGGTGGTGCCTATACTTGAAGCCTTTGAAGATAATTGTAATACACCAGGCCGGCCGGAACTGAATATTATGAACACGCCGTTTCAAAATGAACGACCCAAAGAAGTCCAAAGGCGGAAGTCCACGCTGTGTTCGGGGGATAGGTCTTGGTTGTTAGCACGCACACCACACGACGTGTACTGTGAACCCCTTTCAACACATTGACGGACTGCGCTTTGTTTATATACGTTTTTTTTTTTTTAAGTCAGATATTTCTTTTGTTATCTAGTATGTTCGGGCCATAAGAAACCCCAAATCCCCGTCGAAGACATAAAATAAATATAAGTACAGAATTGAGTACCTGGTGTCAAAACGTTAACCCCACACAAAACATATAGTGAAATGGAATATAGAATACGCACGCCCAACGAACGTGTCTTTGACGTCTCGTGCCGAATGCAAAGTGGAGTTTCAACAGTACTACCAGTCGTACTCACAGTTATTAGTAGCTGGCGTATTTTAACATTTCAACAAAAAAAAAATTAAAAAAACACAGCGTTAACGGGGGCTCCAAGAAAACTGACTTCCATTGTTTAATTTGGACTTTTATGGAGAAACCACGCGTATGTTGCCGTAATTCCCTGGTTTCAGTAAAGGATCAGATGTTGGCCTTGACACGCGCTTGCTATATTATTATTATCTTTGCCATCCGACAATGTGCAGCATGATCTTCAGCGTTTATCACTCATAAAACTCCCTAAAGCAGAAGACCACGGAAACCAAGGAAACCTATGCGTACAGTCTAACACCCTTCTATGTCTGCTTCCCGCCAAGATTTATCCACAATACTGTCAATGGCCCCACGTACGGAGATATTTGACTCTTTGGGCGAATATATGTACGACATGCCTTGAAGTACTTGGACCCGACTCCTTCAGAAACATTTTATGATAAAAAACGTCAATTCCTACAGAAACGCCTAAACTTGTTTAGCCATTGTTTATGGCCCATAGTCAGTCGGGAAACATTGTGGGCGCTAGCGCAAGCTCTTTATGACCTTGACTGGAAAACGTGCAGTATAACAAAAATACATATACTATATATAGTATGTGACATTAGAGTAGATGATGAGTGGATATTGCAAGCGACATTCATTCATTCGTGTCTGACAAAGTCTGGGTCGTTCCACTTTACCAGCTCGTATGTAGGAAATATGCAAATTAAATCCATAAACAGGCCAGTTGGTCGTGATCCCACAATAGCGAGGTACCTGGTACATATCATATATTGAAAAAAGTAAAACACGACGGCTTAGAGATCGAGGATCTCGTCGAAACTCATCTTTGCCAATATACGTAGCTGATCAGAGCTGAGCGTAATACTTCGATCGCATCTTATATTTACTGTAGATCTACCGACGACTGTGACCGCACTATTGAGGGACACTGCATAATGCAGGGATAGTGCGGTACAGCACTATCGCAGGGCGCTCGAATAGTGCGGTACCGCACTAAAACGGGATGCACGGATCATTGAGTGTATTGGAGTTACTGCCAATACTCGAAGTGCCGTGACGTCATTAAAGTGCATCAAACGGAGCGCTAATGAGAACGACGAAGTGACCCGGGCCAACAGAGCCACCAGTATACACCATTCATTGATAGAAGTTGAAGAATCGATAGCGTTTCACAGCAGGGCTAAACGTCGACGAGTAGGGACTGAAGAACACACACATCAAATTAACGTGGCAATTGCAGCATATATATGTATGCTCCTGTTGCATGTTGCAACTGTTTCAATCTGCAATACAGGGGACAGTCAGTACAAGAGAAGTATATGCATGCTTGTATTTAACATGAAGTCAGAGCGCGGTTCTGATCAATGACACAAGAGTTGCGCGAAATATACCACGCCCGATACCACGCGATAATGCTATCCAGTGGTCGATAATGCTACTAACTGTGTGTACTAGGGCTGTGAGTTGGCTGACTAATAGTTGCCAGCTAGTTATTAGCTGGCTAGTTTTTGAAGATAGTTGCGGCGGTGACAACTATCCAACTATTTTTGCCTTTTGGTTTCCTTGCTTGTAGGAAGGCTTGTTTGGTACGTGGTGTGTATTTCTCGGCGTCCCCAAGCAGTACTACCACGCACAGAGAGAGCCCTTCCACCACTCGTGGCGCATCAATCCATCGCCATCGACGGTGCCGGTGCCGATGGCAGGGCCGAGGGTGCCGGCACCGCTGAGCCTGGCCTGTCGACGGACCATGGCGGTGATGGAGCGTCCGACGAAGAAGTGCCTGTACCGAACGCTCCTCCGAAAGCGAGTGCACGCGACAAGGTAGCGGTTCGCTACCGCGTACAGAAGGAGCGCCGGCTTTCCAAGCCCCCCAAACGGGGACAGGCATTCATACTTTGATGCGAGATGTTTTGCGGGGTTCTGCATGTTTGTAGTCCATCTGGGACAATATTTCCAATATATTCCCCGCACCAAGCTGCATTTTTCTCAAGATGTGTTGAGCTGTGTTCGGAAATCTGGAGGCACGGTCAGGAAGCTCAACACTGCGCGCAGCTTCTCACGATTTTGTTTAATATTTATTGTACCAAAAAACGTATAAACAAGCCCCTTGTTTCCCCGGGTGTACTACTTTTCACATCCATATTATGAGCACTGATTTGGGGAGCTATTAATATAGGCCGCCGGCCATTTTTTTCGCAATAAAAAACACCTTTTGAGGGAGATATGAGGGAAGCAATGTATATTGAAGATCGTTTTCCCCTGGTTACTACTGTTCGACAAATCGTGCGATATACAAATAGAATACGGCAAACGATTGCTCTCGTCCACACCTCCAGACCGTTTCTTTTTCGTTTGCAGCAATATGAAATTGCGTGAGATATTCATAAGTTTGCCCAAACTGACTGATTTTGGTCTATTTTGGCCATTTGGAGAGTTTTGTTTTTATGCATTGTTGCGTAACTACTCGAATTTAGTGTGGATTTGTTTTTCTCGTTCTCAGCATCGATTCCTCTTGCCTTTGCGGTCACGAATATGGTTGCATCATATTCTAGCTACGTACACCTCTAATGCCTCTGTGCTCCCATCGGTTGTGGTGTTGTGTAGGGGCGTTCTGCGTCGGTAGAATGCTCGGTGTGTGTAGGCCGATGAAACTGAGAGCCAAAAGTTAGGGTAACTTTTCATCAAATCCTTATTTCGCTAAGTACATTTTTTGCCGATTTAAAAAAAACACCTCAAATCCTCCCTTCGGAAGAATTATTAGAGAAGTAAAAGTAAGAAAACAAAACGCAAACACTCTAGTTATGAGTATGAACTGCATTAGTAATATTTTATGCCGGACGGACCATACGAGTATAGAGTAAAAGGTAGAACTCTGGTATAATGGTTCATGCGGTCAACTGTGATGGCGGAACTTTGTCCCAAAGTGCTATTACTGTAATGATACAAGTATGTCTCTGTCATAAGTGTGTCAACTAGATGATGAGCACCTCTGGCTCGGGTGTTTGAGTGATGCTCGCCCTGAGCTGTGTCTCGATCCCAGTCTATTTTGGTCGATCCCGGTCTATTTTGTGTCTTATTTTTAGTTTGTACTGGTGATGTGCTACTGCCTGCCTCACGAGTATGTACCATATATTTCTGGTGCATCTCTTTAATATCCGACTAACTGGGACGAAGTTTAAAAATATACCTGTTTCGTGATCAAAACCAGAGATAAACATGGCCCATTTATCATGCTATTTTGTGTGTAAAATGAAGCCAAATAGCGTAATTGTTCCCTCCGGCGGCGCCTTCAGCGGCATCCGCTGGAGGCGCCTCCGGCGGGCCCTCCGGGAGCGCCTCCAGCGGGCCCCCCTCAGCCGGGGGGCTTTTTGGCTCGCTTCGCTCTCCTAACTTTGGTCGACTAGTTGGCTAGCTAGCGCCAGCCAACTTGTCATCTAAAGTCAGTTAGTTGGCTGGTGAAGCAAGCCAACTAATAACTAGCCGGGAACTCCAGCCAACTCACAGCCCTAGTGTTTACCTAATAGCACCGTAGTAGTTGGTTTAAACACAAAACACTTGCTGTTCGCCGCCGTAACACCCTAGCTTGCTGGCTACACTGATGATATGTTCCGGAACGCTTGAACGCCTGCCTGCTGCGCTAGTTTGGAAGGACGCACCGTTATGAATGGCATTTGTCTTAGCTTTCTGAAAGTAGTGCACGACGTTTAGCGTGGAGTTTAGGATCTGGCCCAGTAGTCCCCCTGCGGCATATGGCGTCGTTCGTGCTTGTGCGCGGTACTTCTCGCTCTGAGGTATACCGGCCAGCTTGGGTCCTGTTGTACGGTCGTTCGGCAGGAAAAGCAAGCAGTCCTCCTGTCTGATGTACTCAACTGTGCTGCACGTAGGACATGGAGTTTCGACGGTCCCGCGACAGTGAGGTCTCCGCACCATCCTGGGACGAAGTCGTGATAAACGGTTTGGACCGCACTATTGCATACCCCTTCAATACTAAGTAACTGTATTTTTGTTTGTTTCCCCATCCCATTCATTATCTTCGCACTCCTGTCCTTCTCCCTCCCTAGGCGTAACTCAGATCCGGGGTCACAAAGTAGGCTCCTTTCCCTCCTCCCACACTACGGTTCTTGCTTTGCAATTTTATCGCGATAATATTTGAGCACTTTCTTCCCTCGTCAACTAAGGCGGACATCATATTATGCGGAACCCCGCACTATCGCGGGACCTCTCGAACTACTGCTGACCGCACCATTGCGGGACCAAGACTGTATACGTGAGTGAGTGAAAATATATCCATGTAGCAACACTAACACTCGTATACAGAGCTCTATTACCCCCATTGTTCGGCTGTGCACCCCCACCCCCCGCCTTGGCGCTTGGATATTTGATGTCCTTCGACCTTCGAATATTGAACAGGAGCTTCGGCGTGTATTGATGCTTACTTGGTTTTGTTTTTATTTTTTTCTTGGTTCGAGTTTTTCATTCGACACTCTTTATTGTCGCTTCCTTCGTTTATTATTTTATACCAGGTACTCGATACTCCGACTCGGCGCGACAAGGTGCGCTCTCCTCCATGCATACATACGCGTACGATTCTATTGTTATTCATTCACATCTTCTATCTCTCTCTTGGAGGGGGGGGGGGGTGGTACCTAAGGATTGGTACCCCACTGCGTTCGTTAGTTAGTTCGTTAGTTAATTAGTTAGTTAATTAGTTAGTTAGTTAGTTAGTTAGTTAGTTAGTTAGTTAGTTAGTTAGTTAGGTAGTTAGTTAGTTAGTTAGTTAGTTAGTTAGTTAGTTAGTTAGTTAGTTAGTTAGTTAGTTAGTTAGTTAGGTAGTTAGTTAGTTAGTTAATTCGTTATTAGTAGTTATGTTGTTTGTTTGTTTGTTTGTTTGTCTGTTGGTTACTGCTGCTGTGTGTGTTTCGGTTTTTCGTCAGTTTTGTTTGTATGTTTGTTTGTTTGTTTGTTTGTTTGTTTGTTTGTTTGTTTGTTTGTTTGTTTTTTTGTTTGTGTGTTTGTTTGTTTGCGTGTTTGTTTGTTAGTTAGTTTGTTTGTTTGTTTGTTTGTCTTTTCGTCAGTTTTGTTTGTTTGTTTGTTTGTTCGTTTGTTTGTTTGTTATACTTAATTTTACATCCTGCCGTCATTCCTCTATCTTAAAGAATACATAAACTACCCTCAGGGTTTGGTCTTCTTCGGAAGCTTTCCTCGGCATATCTTTGTACCTGACAGTCACTCTTCGCTTTTTATTGCCGAAGGAAAAGTTACTTGCTTTCCCGAAGTTCTTGGCTTTCTTTTCTTTGTTCTATCCACACTTATTTCAATAAAATATGTTTTCCACCCAAATTTCAAGTCCTTTTTTCCACACTACAATAAAAAAAACAAAACGCTCGTAGCCGAATAGCTGAACCTCCTCGTATTATGCCTACTCGTACATACATGTGGGACTGCTCGGAGATGATACCATCATACGATCCCTGAATGTTTGCCTCCGTGACACAACGTACGTATTCATAACTTATTGCTAGACGGTTTCTTGACACACGATATATCGAACACCCCCCCTGGCGCTGGGTCAACTAACAAGCCTCGAAATGACAAACAATTATCGTCCACAGAGAACAAATTAGTGAACACCTACAAGGAATTCGGGGGTTAGTTATGATCTGCCACTACCTGTTAAGTTCTTTAACCTTCCAGGTATAGACCCACTAGCAGAGCTCACGTTGATTCCGTTTCGTTGCTATGTGCCTCTACCCTTCTCGTCCATCTCAGCACCGAACGTCTTCGCGCGGTACAGGCCGTCAAACTCAGTGTCCATGGTGTGAAACCACACGTCTCCGTGTTCATGGTCTGGCGCTACCTGCCAAATTCGTCAACCTTCCAGGGATAGATCCACTTAGCAGAGATCACGGTGATTCCGTTTCGTTGCTACGTTCCTCTACCTATCTCGTCCACCACAGCACCGAACGTCTTCGCGCGGTACCGGCCGTCAAACTCAGTGTCCATGGCGTGAAACCACATGTCTCCGTATTCATCGTCGCACGCTTCGCGATACGAGTCGGGCGTTACCAACTCACTCGCAGGGCATGAAGGCAGTCCAGGCGCGAAAATATGTGATGGAGACTGGTCCGCAATGACCATGGCGATACTCTGCAGAGCCGCGAACACAGAAACGAAGCCGGGTTGTCCGCCCAGGCCCCCCTGTTGCCGTGCCGCCAACCCCGTCACCGCCAGCCACACCCGCGCTTACTGCTGCTGCTTCTTCCCCGGCACCTCCGACACAGCGGGCGGAGGAGCGGGCGAGGTTCCCGGCGATGCAATGGTTGCGGGTGGTGCAGGGGGAACGGACACGGGCAAGGACTCCGGTGGTGCCACGGTCGCTGACGTCGGCTTCTGCGGCTGCGGTAAGGACGACGCAGCAGGCAGGAGCTTTGGCGAGGACTCTGGCGTTACACCAGTCGATGGCGTTGACGGCTGATACCACACCTCGAAGACCCGCGACGCTTGCGGTTGCTGGGCTCGGTCATCGACATTCCCCTCCATAGACGGCAACGGGGACCCGGCTATAGCGGTACCTCCACCGAACGGCGCGCGCTGGTAGCCCCACGTCACATCGGTCGAGTACCTCACGATGCTTAATGACGACGGCATAATCTTGCTGCAATGCGAGGCATGGTTGTTGCCGGAGTTCAGGTGAAAGCATTGCTCGCTCTTCGGCTCTAAGTTAGTCGCCCGCTTGGCCTTGTGGCGTCCCGTTATCATGTATGGAATCACCGGGCCCCTGTAACGCCTCTCGTGGAATTTCTCGAACGAGCACGTTATGTCGGGGTTTTCGTCCACCCCGTCATGTGGTTGAGAGCATCCTACATCAACGTCCATGCTTCCGGCCACGTGCGATCCTAGCTGAGAGCCTTGGCCGGGAACTCCAAACCATCGAACATGGTTTGGAACTCAACGAATACATCGTGGCCTCCTCGGCAAAACAAGACCTGGCTTCTGCTCCACCCGCCCGTTGCGCTTTGGACTGTCGACGGACGTGAACTCTCGGCAGATGTTGTTCTCAACCATCAGCGTTTGGAATTCGGTGTTCGTGAATTTGGAGGCGTTGTCCATGCGAAGATATTCCGGCTTCCCGTAGACATTTACGGCCGCCAGGAAAGTACGGAAACCGAAGGTGACGGTGGCCGCGCTCTTGTCCGGCAGAACTACTGCCCAGCGCATGTTGTTGGCGTCGTCGACGATCATCAAACAGTACCGAGCGCCGCCCGATGACGTCGGCATAGGTCCTGCGAGGTCGGCAAACAGACGGTGCATCCGCTTCTCAGCACTGCACGATGTGAGTTTAGCGATGGCTTTCCAGATCCCCTTCCTTCCCGCGCTCCCGTCGCAATGCCCATTTGACGAGCAATCTCACGTAAGACGGCATCGTGGGCGTGGACAAGAGAACAGTGAAAATCGTTGACGTCTATCCATCTCTGAAAATCAGGCCTCAACACTGTAGAAGCAAGCAAGTGCGGGGGGTTTCTCGTGCGTTGCTATCCAAGTGGCCACGACTTTGTTGGCGAACTTCTCCTTGCGGAAAAACACATGTCTATTAAGCATGTGCGCCCCATTGTGGTCAAGGGTAATGCTCCTCTTCGATCCTAACCCTTGAACGAATAAAGGTTGAAAGGGACCCCAGGCACAAACGCCACATTCCTCAGAGTCACTTCTACGTCCTCAGCACAATGCATAACTACATCGGCGCAACGGAAAAACTCTACCTCCATTTTCCTTCCATCGCCTATGATGAGAAGTTTCTCATCGGGGGTAGGGGTTCTCTTGTTGTAAAGGAGAGCACAATCACCAGTGCAATGGATTGTCGCAGCACTGCATTTTATCAGAATCTGACTCCCAAGCCCTGTAGGCCTCGCGAGGCGACCACCATCAGAAAAAGAATGCCACTTGCCTAAAGACGTTAAGTGCGCCACGAAGACGGGGGACCACTTGACCTGCTGTTCGTTGCTGGCTGTCTCTTTGCTTTCGATGGTCGAGGAAAACAGTCCGCCCTCGTAGGCTCCCCCAGATCCTCCACTTTGCGTCTCTGGCTGGCTTTTCACTGCGACGCTTACACCGCCCCCGTGCCAGTTAGATACTCCTCCGCCCACGCCGCCCCCGTCGCGATTATGTGCTCCGCCCATACCGCCCCCGCCCAAGTTCGGTACGCCCCTGATTACACCACCCCCGCCCCATTTCAGTTTGCCGCCAACCACACCGCACCCGTACCGATGTGATACGCCTCTGCCCACACCGCTCCCGTCCCAGTTATGTGCGCCTCCACCCACACCGCCCCCGCCCCTTTTCGGTTCGCCGACGCCCACACCACCCTACTTGCATTGCTGTTCGCCTGCGCCCATGCCGCCCCCGTCCAATTCGACGCCGCCAGTTACGAAGCCAGTTTGGTGCTGAGGCCAAGCTCCCGGTGGTGGTGGTGGTGGTGCGCTGCTGTCGTGCTCCTGAGGGACCTGAGGGCCATGCGGGCGGGGCGCGACAATGTTTGCATGCATACGGGTGAGCGGAGCAACGCGGCATTGCTTGGTCATGTGACCGAAAGCTCCACAAGTGCTGCATACTCCCGAGACAGCGTTCGGCGTTCGACAAATCGTAGATTTATGCTCGAGGGCACCACTCTGGTCGTACTTGTACACTTCCCCCATCGACGCTCATGGAGGCGGAGGTGATTCTGGCTGATACCACCCACTTCCGGTGTTACCTGCCCCACCAGCGAACCCCGGCCTCTGCTGCGGCTGCTTCCGCGACTGAGGTGGGTGCTGCTGCTGCTAACTATGGCCTCCACCCCCAGGCTGCTGCTGTTGCCCTCCCCCTAGCTGTCGCTGCTGCTGTTGCCCTCCCTCTAGCTGTCGCTGCTGCTGCTGCTGCTGCTGATGCCGTGGCCCGGCGCCTCCAAACTGGCGCCGCCGCTGCTGCTGCTGTCGCTGTCTATACGACCGCTGCTGCTGCTGCTGCTGCCCATACTGCCGCTCCTGATGCTGCTGTGGTCCGGCGCCTGCATACTGCCGCTGCTGCTGCTGCCCGGCGCCTCCAAATATGCCCTGAAACCCCCCACCAACGGTGAGGGCGTGGGGATCCACCGACGGCGCCGCAGCCATTGGCACGTCCGCCGCTATCTTCCGCTCCTCCAACCTCATTCGTCCTGCGGCTAGCGTGGGAGGTGCGGACGAGTTCCTTCATCTCCGTTCGCTCAATGCCGGGCCCATGCAAACAAGTGCGTTGCTCCACGTCGTAGTACTCGGACGGAAGACGAACTGTGAGTATGCTCTCGGGTTCCGAATTGTGGATACCCAATGCGGACAACACATTGAGTTTACCCTCGGGACGAGCGAAGAACAGCTTGGGGTCCTCATCCCCCTGAATTCCAATATCCTCGGACTAGTTTTCGAGACCATCTCTTTCGGCATCACCCTGCAGGGATACCAGGCCATCACAGCCTTCCACGCTCCTCTCACTGACCCAGCGGCATGCATCCGTTCCTGCACAGGCTGTCCTTGCATGGCTTCCCTGAATAATTCCTAGCCCTTCTCGCATTTCTCCACTCTCTGCTGCCCATGAAGATAAATAGATCGGTTGCACTCCTCCATCACTTCTACACCTCCGGCTGTCCGAATGGGGTCGCTCGTGGGATCAAGCGCCCAGATCAGACCCCGCGCCGTCAAGCAAGTTTGGAATATGTGTGACCACAAGTGCAGCTGACTGCGACCATCAAACTTGGGCACCGCATGCTATTATGCGACGACAAGATGAGCACCGGGGGGGTCTGGTGGCGGTAGTCTGGCTGCGGCACAGGCTGCCCAGCACGTTCCTGCTGCATGGGCCGCCCTCTCCTCCCAGCGGTGCCCTCCTGAATCGCTATCTCGGCGGACATCTCTCCGCTGACAAAGCTGCGTCTCGTTCAGCTACCGTCGCGTCTCGCTCAGCTACCGTCGCGTCTCGCACGGCCAACGTCGAGTCTCGCTCAGTCAAATCAATCGACACTTCTGCAAGCTGCTGCCGAAGCAGCTCGTCCTCCTCGGCCATAACAACAACCCTTCAGCAAGCTCCGGGCCCGGAAACCCACGATCATCGTGTTTGGATACGCTTACTGTATAACGTGTTCTATGTAACTACGCGGGGTGCCCAGATGTCGTAGATTGAGGAGAGAAGACAAAATACTCGAACACCCAAATACCAAACACTCACGAGGTTGGGACAATGCCGTTTTGTCAGAGACCCCACAAAATAAACCGCACACAGGAGGTAAGCCGCACCAGGATTGCCACCGGCTGCACCACTCACATATAGACGGGCAGCATCGTTATCATCAAAGCACGGGTCGTCTCATTATCATCACCGACATGCCCCCGTAGCAGGCAGAATTTAGCCTTCCAGCGACGAGGCATACTAAATGATGCATCGATACATCATACGAAACCCCACAATATATGAAACCCCCAATATCCTCAAACCTGTATCAAGCTACCGCATACCACAAACGTATATGCGTAAAAACCAAAACGTGCCTATCTAAGCCTTGAGTGATGTCTTAGACGTACCTGAAACCTGATGAGCCTGCCAACGCAAATCCCACACTAAGTTCAAGTAGTTTAGGGTTTCAGGCATAAATGCTCATCTTGCTCAATCCTTCACTAAGTTTAGGCAGTTTAGGGTTTCAGGCATACATGTCTATCTTGCTCAACACGTGACTGTAACTTGTTTTGAACGGCACCTTCTTTTTCGGAGACGAACCACTAGACGATCTAATTGGAATTACTATTAATAGATGATTTTAGTTTGGGAGCAAGAAAGTGGCAGAAAATAGTTAATAACACAATTAATAGCTCGAAGACATACAGCGTCAAATGAGGATGTAAGTGTGCGCGGCCCCTAGTTTAGCGATATATTTACCAGACTAATGGTGTACGGCGCTAGGCAAAATTCCTCGAGACTCGACTATTAATAGGTATTTTTTACAGGCTCAACGAGAACCACCGTGCGATTATGCCCTCATTCCTCATCGTGGACGACATAAAAACCTACACTCCTGCATATATTATGATTTTCTCGAAGTGTAGCGTACTGTATTAAAAATGGAACAGGGGACGCTCTCTAAATCCATAACTCCAATAATACATATGGTATGAAACAAGATGAGCTTTGATTCGCACTGTTAATAATATCAAACCACCAAATACAATTCCAAAACTTGTACATGCGCGGGGGAGCAACTTTTTAAGCCCCAGCGTTGGTTCTGCTCTGCCCCATCATCCTTCAACGATATGATCGGTTGATTCATCAGACACAAAAAACCACAACAAAGCACCATCCAAATCATTGAAAGCCCGTTGCCTAGTCTACACCGTGCCGTGAAGAGTATGCGTACGAGAAGACGCCAAGCAAGCGTGTCGTTGTCCTACATCACCCAATGACCCTTCACTTGACGGCACACTACGATTGGTGTTGACCGTTGACCCCTCTACCGCAATCTACGAAGCGTTTCAACCGGCATGTCCGTCGTCAGATTCGATTTCCTTCGTCGTCGGACTCGCTGTCCACGCTCCAGCTGGCTACTTTTCGATCAGTTGTCAATTTGTAAGGCTGAAACCGATGGTGTGTGCGTACATTTTCGTCACCGGGCATGATATCACCCGAAGGTGGTATCGTGGTACTCTCCAACGACAACCATCCCTGGCCTTTAGCAGAGCTGTGGTGGTGTGGGATGCGTTGGCAATGCCTGCACGACTGCTGTGTGACCGCAAATAAAGAGCACAACAAAAAAATTATTTCCCCTAATTGTAGCAGTTCCAATCTAACGGCGTTATTTTGGAATGCCTTGTTTTGTCGTTTAACATGCCTTGCCGTGCCTGAAGCCGGATAGGCAAGATAGGCACGAAAATCGTGTGCAGGCACGATGTTGAAAACAAAGTCATTCAGGCATTTGTTCAGGCATGCCTTAAAGGCCTGAGCCTAGGCTGAGAGCGTTCTCATTAGTTTCGACTTTTCGGGCTGACTTTCTTCTGAGTTACATTCTCCTGAACAGGCCGGTACTGTTTTTTAATTTGTGTTGAACCAATCCTATTCTCAAACGAGAAATCGAGTCTGGTCCAGCTTGTCCAATTTAATATCATTAGTAATAGGTGTACTTGTGTTCCAACCAGTTGGTACCTACGTACGACACAAATATGGGTACGAAATACTCGACCTAGTCTTGCATTGAAACAAAATGGAGTTACGAACGAGAAAGGAGCATCAAAACTCCTTAATTTGGAGAATAATTGATCAAGGATGAGATCGAGATCGACATTGCCTCTTTTCACCATGATTGCCGAAAATATCAGGATTGTCTTTTTGGGGGCAATGTTTTTCAAGAATTGATCGGCACTGTTCCCGGAGGCAATCTTCACCACTAGGGCTGTGAGTTGGAAGGAGTTCCCGGCTAGTTATTAGTTGGCTGGCCATGCCAGCCAGCTAACTGACTTTAGTCGTCTACTTGGCTGGCGCTAGCCACCCAAGTAGTCTAATAAAGTCAGGCGAGCGAAGCGAGCCATGAAAAACAAACTGCGAGGGGGTCCTACTGGTGTCGCCGCCGGAGGGCCCGACGGAGGCGCCTCCGGAGAATCCCGCTGTAGTCGCCGGCGTAGGAAAACATTACGCTATTTGGCTTTATTTTACACACAAAAAGCATGATAAACGGGCCAAGTTTATGTCTGGTTCTGTTCACGAAACAAGTATATTTTTAATCTTCGTCTCAGTTTGTCGGATTTGACAGAGATGCACCAAAATCTATATTATACATACTCGTGCAGCAGGCAGTAGTACATCACCAGTACAAACTAACGATAGGACACAAAATACCCTGGGATTGAAAAAAATAAACTGGGATCGACCATAATAGCCTGGGATCGACACACAGCTCAGCACAAGCATCGCTCGAACACCCGAGCCAGAGGTGCTCATCACCCAGTTGACACACTCATGAGAGAGACAACGTTGTAATATTAGAGTAACAGCACGTTGGGACAAAGTCCCGCCATCACAGTTGACCGCATGAATAATACGACCAGAGTTCCACCTTTTACTTTATACTGGTACTCGTACAGAGATCTAAATCCATAACTCCAATAATACATATGGTATGAAACAAGATGAGCTTTGATTCGCACTGTTAATAATATCAAACCACCAAATACAATTCCAAAACTTGTACATGCGCGGGGGAGCAACTTTTTAAGCCCCAGCGTTGGTTCTGCTCTGCCCCATCATCCTTCAACGATATGATCGGTTGATTCATCAGACACAAAAAACCACAACAAAGCACCATCCAAATCATTGAAAGCCCGTTGCCTAGTCTACACCGTGCCGTGAAGAGTATGCGTACGAGAAGACGCCAAGCAAGCGTGTCGTTGTCCTACATCACCCAATGACCCTTCACTTGACGGCACACTACGATTGGTGTTGACCGTTGACCCCTCTACCGCAATCTACGAAGCGTTTCAACCGGCATGTCCGTCGTCAGATTCGATTTCCTTCGTCGTCGGACTCGCTGTCCACGCTCCAGCTGGCTACTTTTCGATCAGTTGTCAATTTGTAAGGCTGAAACCGATGGTGTGTGCGTACATTTTCGTCACCGGGCATGATATCACCCGAAGGTGGTATCGTGGTACTCTCCAACGACAACCATCCCTGGCCTTTAGCAGAGCTGTGGTGGTGTGGGATGCGTTGGCAATGCTTGCACGACTGCTGTGTGACCGCAAATAAAGAGCACAACAAAAAAAATATTTCCCCTAATTGTAGCAGTTCCAATCTAACGGCTTTATTTTGGAATGCCTTGTTTTGTCGTTTAACATGCCTTGCCGTGCCTGAAGCCGGATAGGCAAGATAGGCACGAAAATCGTGTGCAGGCACGATGTTGAAAACAAAGTCATTCAGGCATTTGTTCAGGCATGCCTTAAAGGCCTGAGCCTAGGCTGAGAGCGTTCTCATTAGTTTCGACTTTTCGGGCTGACTTTCTTCTGAGTTACATTCTCCTGAACAGGCCGGTACTGTTTTTTAATTTGTGTTGAACCAATCCTATTCTCAAACGAGAAATCGAGTCTGGTCCAGCTTGTCCAATTTAATATCATTAGTAATAGGTGTACTTGTGTTCCAACCAGTTGGTACCTACGTACGACACAAATATGGGTACGAAATACTCGAACTAGTCTTGCATTGAAACAAAATGGAGTTACGAACGAGAAAGGAGCATCAAAACTCCTTAATTTGGAGAATAATTGATCAAGGATGAGATCGAGATCGACATTGCCTCTTTTCACCATGATTGCCGAAAATATCAAGATTGCCTTTTTGGGGGCAATGTTTTTCAAGAATTGATCGGCACTGTTCCCGGAGGCAATCTTCACCACTAGGGCTGTGAGTTGGAAGGAGTCCCGGCTAGTTATTAGTTGGCTGGCCATCCAGCCAGCTAACTGACTTTAGTCGTCTACTTGGCTGGCGCTAGCCACCCAAGTAGTCGAATAAAGTCCGGCGAGCGAAGCGAGCCATGAAAAACAAACTGCGAGGGGGTCCTACTGGTGTCGCCGCCGGAGGGCCCGACGGAGGCGCCTCCGGAGAATCCCGCTGTAGTCGCCGGCGTAGGCAAACATTACGCTATTTGGCTTTATTTTACACACAAAAAGCATGATAAACGGGCCAAGTTTATGTCTGGTTCTGTTCACGAAACAAGTATATTTTTAATCTTCGTCTCAGTTTGTCGGATTTGACAGAGATGCACCAAAATCTATATTATACATACTCGTGCAGCAGGCATTAGCACATCACCAGTACAAACTAACGATAGGACACAAAATACCCTGGGATTGAAAAAATTAAATTGGGATCGACCATAATAGCCTGGGATCGACACACAGCTCAGCACAAGCATCGCTCGAACACCCGAGCCAGAGGTGCTCATCACCCAGTTGACACACTCATGAGAGAGACAATGTTGTAATATTAGAGTAACAGCACGTTGGGACAAAGTCCCGCCATCACAGTTGACCGCATGAATAATACGACCAGAGTTCCACCTTTTACTTTATACTGGTACTCGTACAGAGATGCAGAACCCCGCAAATCATGTCGCATCAAAATATGAATCCCTGTCCCCATTTTCCGCCTCCCCCCCCCCCCCTGGATCGAAACAAAAACGCAACACGTGCATACTTCAACAGAAGAAATCGCACGAGCTTCGAGAAAACACTAAGACACAAGGCAGATAAACGCCTAAACGGGGTTCACTTCGAGCTACTCATTATGCGACGTATCGACGGCGTTCCAGTTGCATCGCAGGAAAACCAGCATCTCCACATTTTCTGGGTGGAGCGAACCACGACTCTTGTTCACAGTCAGCAACGCAGCTGAGAACATGGGTCCAGACTGCGTCTGCGTGCAGGGGGTGAGTAACACGCGGCGTGCTAGGCTTGCGAAAAAGGCGAAATCACTTGCGCCACATGCCCAGCGGGTTGTTGTACACCATATTGGCCTCCCCATTTTGCGTAAGTCCCGTCTCTGAACATCGGCATTGCCCTCGCTTTCCTGAACGAGGCCACCGCGCTGATTACGGCGTGAGTCACGCTGCGCCTGATGCTGAATGCGTCCGTGTCAACGTCCCCGCCGTCCTCCACCTCGACACCCACTGCCTGAGACTGCCCCGGCAGCGAAAACCCCGGTCAATTGCAGTTTTGTTGTCGCCGCTGCCACTGATGCTGTCGACACGACCTCAGGTGCCGACGCGCGCTACCATAGAGGTAGCACGTTTGGGCTGAAATAGTTAACGAACTGTCGCCCTCCTTAACCCAAAATCACGGGATTTTCATTCCCGTCATGCGAAATATAGTCAATTGTATAGTTTTTAGGCCATTGTATTGTTCATTGGGTAGCATTCTGTTTTTCCGTACAAAATCAGTTTCTGGGCGAGTTACAGAGCTTCTCAAGTGGCCTCTATCTCAGAAAAACTAAAGTGCACCTCTACCGTCGCATGCGTCTGCCACAAGAGGTGGAGAAGTACTCGATGGAGTTGTTGGAGCCGCGCGGTCGGCGAGGAGCAACGCAGTGATCTCTGCCACCACGATCGCCCACACACCCTGTTTCTCGTCGCCGTTGAAGCCGAACAGGACGTTATTCATGCGCCAATCCAGAGTGTTCGCCGCCAGCTGCCAACGCTTGAATCCCTGAGGCTGCTGGTAGGGACCCGCCCTATACTTCAACAAGTTCGTGCCGTGCCCCCAACGGCGCTCAAAATCGTCGATAAGAGCGAGCGCGCGCAGATGATGACGAGCGCTACTGCCGCATACCTATGTCCAGGGGTCCCGTGAGGGGGGGGGGGGGGGGGTGTACTCATGTCGTGCACGGCCGTAGTCATATGACCATAGACCCTCGCATCCCTACAATGCCGGGACGGAGCACGTTGGGTTTTCACCAACCAGGCAGACATTGCTTGCACCAAGCGCGAAGCGCTGTGAGGTATTGGGCGAGTCGCATGGAGGGTGAGCTGCATCCTGCTAAGAACCGCCTCTGAGGCGGACTTGCATATGGACGACAGCTTCAATGAGTTAATTTAATTTCTGGTGTGGCCACTTCCGGACACAGCAATGGGTTTTACTATGTAACTGCCTCGCGGATGCCTTACCAATTAACACTACGTGATACGACCATTCCCCTTGTGCGGAGCAAAGGTTCTCCACCCCGCACAAATGATCTACTCGACCGCCAGCTTTGGTGACCGAAAAAAAAACAAACGGCCCCCTGGTTGTCTAGCTCACGCAGCGAGTGGCGTGTTTTACAGCGTCGTTGCCAACCGACGCCAACTCAACCTATAAATATATAATATATTTACGGGGGGGTCCCGTGAGGGGGGGGGTCAGCTTGCAGCGCAGCGATACCGTCGCGAAGACCAAAGCGGGGCCCTTGGGTGGCGGGAACTAATAGCCTTACTTACCGTTAGGAACTTTCCTCCCTCGAGCAATCGCTGGACCACCATGAATGGCTCAAGAAAAAGGCATAAAAAAAGCTCGATGATAGCCCAGTCCACTTCCGAGAGCAAGGGTTGATACGTCGCCCTGAAAGCCCTTGCAAGTTGAGACTCGCGCATCTGGATCGCCGGCTTCAGGAACATCAACCGCTCCGAACAAGAGTGGGTCGACCACCATCTTGTCTCTACGTCCTGGATGACCTTGAGTGGATCCATTCGCGGAAACACCTCGTCTCAGTTTGTCGGATTTGACAGAGATGCACCAAAATCTATATTATACATACTCGTGCAGCAGGCATTAGCACATCACCAGTACAAACTAACGATAGGACACAAAATACCCTGGGATTGAAAAAATTAAATTGGGATCGACCATAATAGCCTGGGATCGACACACAGCTCAGCACAAGCATCGCTCAAACACCCGAGGCAGAGGTGCTCATCACCCAGTTGACACACTCATGAGAGAGACAATGTTGTAATATTAGAGTAACAGCACGTTGGGACAAAGTCCCGCCATCACAGTTGACTGCATGAATAATACGACCAGAGTTCTACCTTTTACTGTATACTGGTACTCGTACAAAGATTTAGAACCCCGCAAATAATGTCGCATCAAAATATGAATCCCTGTATCGAAACAAAAACGCAACACGTGCATACTTCAACAGAAGAAATCGCACGAGCTTCGAGAAAACACTAAGACACAAGGCAGATAAACGCCTAAACGGGGTTCACTTCGAGCTACTCATTATGCGATGTATCGACGGCGTTCCAGTTGCATCGCAGGAAAACCAGCATCTCCACATTTTCTGGGTGGAGCGAACCACGACTCTTGTTCACAGTCAGCCCCGCAGCTGAGAACATGGGTCCAGACTGCGTCTGCGTGCAGGGGGTGAGTAACACGCGGCGTGCCAGGCTTGCGAAAAAGGCGAAATCACTTGCGCCACATGCCCAGCGGGTTGTTGTACACCATATTGGCCTCCCCTTTTTGCGTAAGTCCCGTCTCTGAACAACAGCATTGCCCTTGCTTTCCTGAACGAGGCCACCGCGCTGATTACGGCGTGAGTCACGCTGCGCCTGATGCTGAATGCGTCCGTGTCAACGTCACCGCCGTCCTCCACCTCGACACCCACTGCCTGAGGCTGCCCCGGCAGCGAAACCCCCGGTCAAGTGCAGTTTTGTTGTTGCCGCTGCCACTGATGCTGTCGACACGACCTCAGGTGCCGACGCGCGCTACCATAGAGGTAGCACGTTTGGGCTGAAATAGTTAACGAACTGTCGCCCTCCTTAACCCAAATCGCGGGATTTTCATTCCCGTCATGCGAAATATAGTCAATTGTATAGTTTTTAGGCCATTGTATTGTTCATTGGGTAGCATTCTGTTTTTCCGTACAAAATCAGTTTCTGGGCGAGTTACAGAGCTTCTCAAGTGACCTCTCTCTCAGAAAAACTAAAGTGCACCTCTACCGTCGCATGCGTCTGCCACAAGAGGTGGAGAAGTACTCGATGGAGTTGTTGGAGCCGCGCGGTCGGCGAGGAGCAACGCAGTGATCTCTGCCACCACGATCGCCCACACACCCTGTTTCTCGTCGCCGTTGAAGCCGAACAGGACGTTATTCATGCGCCAATCCAGAGTGTTCGCCGCCAGCTGCCAACGCTTGAATCCCTGAGGCTGCTGGTAGGGACCCGCCCTATACTTCAACAAGTTCGTGCCGTGCCCCCAACGGCGCTCAAAATCGTCGATAAGAGCGAGCGCGCGCAGATGATGACGAGCGCTACTGCCGCATACCTATGTCCAGGGGTCCCGTGAGGGGGGGGGGGGGGGGGGTGTACTCATGTCGTGCACGGCCGTAGTCATATGACCATAGACCCTCGCATCCCTACAATGCCGGGACGGAGCACGTTGGGTTTTACCAACCAGGCAGACATTGCTTGCACCAAGCGCGAAGCGCTGTGAGGTATTGGGCGAGTCGCATGGAGGGTGAGCTGCATCCTGCTAAGAACCGCCTCTGAGGCGGACTTGCATATGGACGACAGCTTCAATGAGTTAATTTAATTTCTGGTGTGGCCACTTCCGGAGACAGCAATGGGTTTTACTATGTAACTGCCTCGCGGATGCCTTACCAATTAACACTACGTGATACGACCATTCCCCTTGTGCGGAGCAAAGGTTCTCCACCCCGCACAAATGATCTACTCGACCGCCAGCTTTGGTGACCGAAAAAAAAACAAACGGCCCCCTGGTTGTCTAGCTCACGCAGCGAGTGGCGTGTTTTACAGCGTCGTTGCCAACCGACGCCAACTCAACCTATAAATATATAATATATTTACGGGGGGGTCCCGTGAGGGGGGGGGTCAGCTTGCAGCGCAGCGATACCGTCGCGAAGACCAAAGCGGGGCCCTTGGGTGGCGGGAACTAATAGCCTTACTTACCGTTAGGAACTTTCCTCCCTCGAGCAATCGCTGGACCACCATGAATGGCTCAAGAAAAAGGCATAAAAAAAGCTCGATGATAGCCCAGTCCACTTCCGAGAGCAAGGGTTGATACGTCGCCCTGAAAGCCCTTGCAAGTTGAGACTCGCGCATCTGGATCGCCGGCTTCAGGAACATCAACCGCTCCGAACAAGAGTGGGTCGACCACCATCTTGTCTCTACGTCCTGGATGACCTTGAGTGGATCCATTCGCGGAAACACCAGGCACTCCCCCAATTTGTGCGTTGCCTGCCTTGACTTAGGGTCTTTGTTATCGAGCAACTTTTCCCCAAAAATTCCAAATAATGGTTTCGTGCAATTTTTGGGACTTCCATATTTTCCGAAAATAATTTCCAAATATTGGAATGCGAAGCCTTCCAAATATTTTGCCCTCTGTTAAAATTCCAAATTTCCAAATAAATGCTGTTTTTTCTTGATTTTCCAGTTTAGTTTTGGAAAAAAGTATTGGAAATTTTGTAAAAAAAGTTGCTCGATAATAACGACCGTTACTGCTGTAGTGTAGCGCCGCACGCACAATCTCGCATGCGCCATGCTGTCAGTTGTGCCTGGCCCGTCGAACGCGATGATACCGGTGGTGCGTTCCAAGCGATGAGCGACGCCTTTCGCCTGCACCTCGCGACCGGTCTTCACCATGGAAGGCTCACAGTCGGCGACGAAGGCCACGGCGCGCCCCTCAAGCTTGTGCTACACAACCTGGGCAATGACTGCGGCGGCAAGTTCCCCACCCTTCGCCGATCCAGTAGCCTTCGAACAATCAAGGAGCGCTAGGCACAGTCACTTCTTCGTCGGACGCTCCATCACCGCCGTGGTCCGTCGACAGGCCAGGTTAAGCCGTGCCGGCACCCTCGGCCCTGCCATCGGCGCCGGATCCATCGATGGAGATGGGTTGATGCGCCAGGCGTTGAGGAAGGCGTATCTCTGTGCGTGGTGGTGCTGCTCGAGGGACGCCGACAACTACGCACCCCGTACCAAACAAGCCTTCCTACAAGCAAGGAAACCCGAAACACAAAAATACTTGGATAGTTGGCACCGCCGCACTTAACTTGACCCATTCAAAACTGAAAACACTTAGCCCCCACACTAATTCCAAGTAGTTTGTTCCCAAAGTCGTTTGACCAGTTCTTAAGGGGTTAAACAAATAGCCAACTAATAACTAGCTGGAAACTATTAGTCAGCCAACTCACAGCCCTATTCATCACTGATTATTAATATTTAGTATGGGATGTAAACCTTTATCCATGATGGTCTTAGTAGGGCCTGAGCTTCTATCTTCTGCGCGGGTGTTACGAGCACCACGGCCTTCGGCGATACGCGCCGAGAGCAACTCGTGTAAACAGCCAAAGGATGGGCAAGCGGTGGAGCTCGGACAAGGGGACGAGACAGACCGAGAGAGTGGCCAGGGGGGTGATCGAAGAACACCCGACTGCCATCTCCATGCGTCGAAATGGTGGTCCGCGGTAGAGTAGGGGATAGAGTAGGGGACACTACGCAGGGGACCTGACAATAACAATGGTAATGATGGTAGTATGATACTATAAATATGATACGTGGTCGCCCCGGTGGTCTAACTGGTAGCCACGAAGCCTGAAGGCCCGGATGTCGAGGGTTCGATTCTCCCCATGGAGGTTTTTATTCTCAAATGATACCGTCTGTCGAGAGCGCATATTATAGCGTGGGTAAGCAAAATTCGACGAGAGTTGACGAGGGAAGAAAGTGCTGAAATCTTCTCGCGATAAAAATGCAAGGCAAGAACCGTAGTGGGGGAGGAGAGAGAGGAGCCTACTTTGTGACCCCGGATCTGAATAACGACTAGGGAGGGAGAAAGACGGAAGTGAGAAGATAATAAATGGGATGGACAAAAAAAAAAAATAGTTGGAGAACTAAATGCACAGAATCATTAAAAAGCCAGATGTGTAGCCGAAACGTGACTTACACGTCCCTCTGCTGTGAGTACTCTGAATATATTTCAGAATAGGTTTGATGAAGGTGTATATACGGAATTGCGTTTGAGTAAGAGTTTTGCAATTTGGTGCACGATCTACTTGACTTTTTTTTTTTTTTTTATTCTCAAATGACACCGTCTGTCGAGAGCGCATATTATAGCGTGGGTAAGCAAAATTCGACGAGAGTTGACGAGGGAAGAAAGTGCTGAAATCTTCTCGCGATAAAAATGCAAGGCAAGAACCGTAGTGGGGGAGGAGAGAGAGGAGCCTACTTTGTGACCCCGGATCTGAATAACGACTAGGGAGGGAGAAAGACGGAAGTGAGAAGATAATAAATGGGATGGACAAAAAAAAAAAAAAAAAAAAAAAGTCAAGTAGATCGTGCACCAAATTGCAAAACTCTTACTCAAACGCAATTCCGTATATACACCTTCATCAAACCTATTCTGAAATATATTCAGAGTACTCACAGCAGAGGGACGCACATTGAAAAATGGAACAAACGTTTTGTTATTCTACCCTCATACGTACCTGGTACTTCTTTAATTTCATCCAGCTGCTGTATTGCAGTGTCAGTAAAGTCGCTGCAGCTTTCGAAGCACCGTGTCATATACTTGGGCTGGGAAAGGGTTGGTTCAACCCCCGCACCGTACTTTTGAAAAACAGGAAGCGGATATGTAAAAAAAAAAGCTAGTATCATACGTCATAATCCTTGTTCAGGAAGACCGAACGCTCCACTTGGAACGATATTTACATGGATATTTACGGTAGCATTTGATTGGTGCTGGGAGTGTCAAACTGCGCGGTCCGGCCGCAAACGTCAATTGGAGTCCGCCGCATGGTCGACCCCTTAAGAACTGGTCCCGCGTATTTGGGGATAAACTACTTGGAATTAGTAGGGGATACGTAATTGGGGATAAACTACGAGGAATTAGTGTTTGAACTTTGAACGCTTGGAACGCTTGTAACAGGATGGTCCCCACACAAACAATTGCTGCTAATTAGTCAACCAAATCGAACAGATTCCAAGCGTTCCACCCTCTGTCCTTACTTTTGTAAACAGGAAGGGGACGTGTCAAGACATCAAGACAGTAATCCTTGTTTGGGAGGACCGAACGGCCCACTTGGAACGAGATTTTCGGCAGTTAATTTTGTGCTGGAAGTGTCGAACTGCGTGGTCCCGCCGCAAACGTCAGTTGGAGGTTGGAGGCCACCGCAAGAGTCAATTGAGACCCTTTACGTTCGGGCGCTGCCCAGACTTTGCCAGTTCACATCGGACACAAACAGCTTGGAACGTAGGAATGGACCGGATGACTATCAATAACAATAGTAGTCTCCTTCCGTTCCAATCATTCCGACGAGGTCAAAATAAGTTAGGACACACCCTGAGCGCATCATCAGTGGTTACACGCTCGGGGCTGTGTAAAAGTCGCCAGTTCAAATTGGACACAAACATTTGGGGGCGTCGGAAGTGAACGAACGACCACAAAAGTATCGTTCCATTCCTTCATTTATTTCAACGAGGCCGAAACAAGCTGTGACGCGACCTCAATACCGGTTGTGTGTTCATTTCATATTTTTATGACACCACTTAGCGATGTTGCCTCTATATATGAACACCACGCTTCCACCACCACGTCGGCAGCAGCAGCAGCAGCAGCACGCACGCACGCGCATCAATTTCGTGGAAATCGTTTCCGGCTCTCGTTCCCGGTTGTCGTACGAGTACCGGTCCGTTGTCTTGTTGTTTTACCTCTTCGATCGCTCTGTTTGCATCGTGACCGTGCCTCACATCTGGCAATCTACCCCTCCCTCATCAAACCTATAGCTACACTCGTCAGGTAAGACATACATACGTACACATGTGATACCTCCTCGGGCTGTTTTTCTCAACTCAATGTCGCTTTTGTTTCGACAACGGGTAGAGGGCAAGCGCCGAGATCTGAGTAGTACATAGATTCGCCTGTCTGTCTACGAATGGAGCGGTCTCGAATATTAATACTGCTTGCTGTGTACGTAGAGCTCCCCGAAGCCGATATTTCCCTCCGAGGGGGCTCGAGGGGGTGGGTGTCTTATCTCGAGGTATGGATGTTTCGTACGGTTATTAGCAGTACTATCCTACACCGGTGCCTGGTAGTAAATCGTCAACCTTACAAACGTCCGTAGACCATACTGCTGTATGAGTGATGAGTACAATACAATACAGGACACCTACGAGAAGAAACAGGAAACCAGGGCCAGGCTGGATTTCTATTTTGAGTTAGGGTTCTTGCAACCCTATTAATAATAGCATGATAACGGCTACCGAATTTCTTAAAGTACTCCACACTTCAGTCTGGCTTTCGTATTACCCTGTTCCTTTATCCGGTGTCCTGTACTCTTTCTTCTCTTTTTTCTTGACCCATCGCATTCACTATAGTCGCGCTTCTGTCTCTTTGCCTCCGTAGTCGTAACTCAGATGCGGGGTCACAAAGCAGGGTCTTCTCTCTCTTCCCCGCTACTGTTGGTGCTTTAATTTTATCGCGCAGAGGGTTCAGCATGCCCAACGCTCGTCGATTATCATCGAATTTTGCTAATTCACGCTCTCTCGCTTTTACCTGGTATATTTTTTTATAGAAAAAGTCCGTACGTACGAGAATGCACTCGGGGGGGCTCGAACTTGTATGCTACGCTACTTACACTAGAACCAGTGCTGAATATCATCGGACTTTGTTCGTTGTCTCCATACGCGCCTCCTGTAGTTCGAAAAGACAGTCGAACAACAATAAATGAATAGCATCGGCAGTGGGCACGGCAGTACTCTGCTACTTCCGGCAACGACTCTATGGCCTTGTTCCCGAAGTTGTTGTTGTTGTTGTTGTTGTTGTATTTGTTGTTGTTTTCGTTGTTTTCTCATGAACTCATCTCCACGATGCAAATCCGTGGTCACACAGGACTGGTTCCTATAAAACTCTGTCATTTCCCGGGCTGGAACTTGGACCCTAGGGTAGCCACGCGTGCAATCGTTGAGACGGTTGAGAACAGACATAGGCGCATTGTATCGCTGTACCACGCACAGAAGCAGTACTACAAAACAGTGGTACCCATAGTGCATCATCTGTTTCGGGCGATTATGATCAGTATTTTAATTATTGCGATGTTTCCCTTGTACGTAGTGGGCTTTTCACCGACCCAGATGTCTGACAGCTGTCTGATTGAGACGCAGATTACGTCGCAGGTAATTCGTGTCACTCGGTGCCTACGGTAATATTCAAGGCTTATCACGGTATTTTGGCGGGACGGTAACGACGGTAACGGCGGGACGGGACGGTTAAACCGTCGTTAAACTGTTCCCGTCGTCCCGTCAAATCTCGTCCCGTCCCGTCCCGCCGACAAATCTCCAACCGTTGAACTTTACCGTCCCGTCCCGTCATCGAAATCTGCCCCGTTGAACTTTACCGTCCCGTCCCGTCAAGAAAATCGCTCCCGTTGAAAATTACCGTCCCGTCCCGTCGAGATAATGTAATTTACCGTCCCGTCCCGTCATGCACCGTTGTCTTTACCGTCCCGTCCCGCCGACAAAACTTGTCTCTCCCGCCCAGATTCACACCTGCCCGTTGTCTCTTCCCGTCATTCCCACCAAGAATCTACGAATTTACTAAATTTGTTTTTTTCACATTGGTATGTACCTTAAAATTAAATTAAAGTTATACGAATTTACGAATTTACGAAATAACGAATATGAAACATCAAAATATCAAAATATGAAATAAAATTAAGTGTATTTTTTATTATGGGGACACGAATTTTCCGCCAAATCTTATTATATGGGGATACGAATTTCAAGATGAATTTATATTCACGTACCGGTACGTATGTACGATCCGTACGAGTGTTTCTTTTCGTTGTTCCTCTGGAGCAACAACTGTTTTGATCCAATAATTATCCAGTGCCGCACTACTTCTATACGTTGTGTAGTAGATTGCAATTAATTGGTATATAGTATACAACTAACATTTGGGACAGGAAAACTCGGTCCCATGGTACGTCCCTCCCGTCCTGTCATGAAAAATTATTTTTACCGTCCCTTCCCGTTGTGAAAAATATTTACCGTTCCGTCCCGTCGTGAAAAATTATATTTACCGTCCCGTCCCGCCGTGAAAAATTTTCTTTTACCGTCCCGTCCCGCCGTGAAAAATTATATTTACCGTCCCGTCCCGTCGTGGAAAAAAATTCCGTTGAATTTTACCGTCCCGTCCCGCCGTGAAAATCTACCCCGTTGAAATTACCGTCCCGTCCCGTTGAGGAATTGTACACCAACCGTCCCGTCCCGTCCCGTCTCAAAAACCTGTTTGGTCGTCATTTTACCGTCCCGTCCCGTCCCGTCTTCATTTTTTTTCCCGCCAAACAAGTAAAAACAGTACCGTCCCGTCCCGTCTCGATTATCGAGTACCGTGATAAGCCTTGAAAAACACAACATCTTGTATATTCATGATCGCAAAGACAAGACGAATCGATGCTGAGGTTATGAACGGAAACAAAATTTCACACTAATAACAAGTAATTATGCAACACAGCATCAAGAAAAAAAACACCTAAGACCGGCCAAAATTGGCCAAAATCAGTCGTTTTGGGATAAATCCTCAATATCTAACGAACGTTTGCTTTCCAGGAAAAACTAAAAAACCGCCCTGCGCGTATGGCTTGAATTCATCGTTTGCCGCCCTCAAAAATAACATTTCACACAAAATTATTTAATGTAAACTTGAACAAAACGACCTCCAAAATCCGCATTTTTGCCGATATCTCCGTCAGTTTATCGATTTTTTTCAAACAGAAAAAAGCCCAGGTGCAAATGTGACGAGCTAGCTAAATACGCAGTCTAAATATTGTGTGGCAACATTACAACCCACCTAAGCTTGGACCAGAAATTCACGTTTTTTGCAAACATCAGGATAAATAATAATAATTAAAAAAAATCGACGTGTTATTATCTCGGTCTCGAGAGGGCCGTTTCAAGGGTATCTCTGTTTTTTTCAACAACCTACCCATACCCGAGATAAGTGTTCCTTGGCGCGCACTGTGCGCGCGCCAAGCTGGGGATATTGTCGTTTGGGAGCCCCGACGGAACTATACGGTATCAGTGTTGTGTGTACCTGGCTTATAATTCCTCGGCCGGAAATGTACACACGCCAACGTTTGGATTATTAATGTAATATATAGAGCGTAGTTTTATCACATTCCGAACCCGACGAGTGAGTGGTAAGTTTAAGACATATCTCTATATTATTCTCGCGCCACGGGAATGATATGATTTAGCGCAAAGAGTGCAAAACGCCGTTTCCGACAGACAGCGCACGGGCATGTGATGCACGGCCGATCGCGCACACACGGAGTGCTCACTTCACGTCCTGTGTGTAGACGTATGATGCACCAGCACACGAGCCCCACGTCCTGTGTGTAGACGTAAGACACAACACAGCAGCAAGCAGAAGCAGCGTAGGATCACGAGTACTGCTGCTGTTTTCGCTGCTGTTTCACGACCTGGCACGTACGAAGAGTATGCATGATACGTACCTGGTATACTTCAACACGTACGTGCTTGTTGTATTTCGAAAGGTGTACAGTCTACGAGTACAGCAGCACAGTGTGTGCGAACGGAAACCGATGTTGCGCGGGGAGATAAACACGTACCAGGCATGTATCCACGCAGACCTGGCGATGTAGCAGTATGCCATGAAACA
>MEHQ01000557.1:170245-219441 GCA_008828725.1 Saccharina japonica | reverse complement strand
TGGCGCGCTACCCTGTCTAGCCTATCTTACAACCAAGGTATATATAACCCTGCAGTACTGCTGCAGTAATTTGGTACGAAAGCCACGCTAACGTTTTCACAGGGGAATAAGAAATCCCGTGACGGTCATCTTGGAAGCTGTGTAGAACACAGAATAACACACCCCTTCCCAAGCCATAAATCTGACCAGTCTGGGCCAGCCAAGCATGTTTCTTTGGGTATCATAGCGGCCAAAAACAGATACACCTGGTCACTTTTGAGCCTAAAACAGGTACACTCTGCGAACAAGAAAATTTACAGCACATGCCACGAGCAAGCACTCTGACTGGCAAAAGCACTCTGCCTGACCAAAACCACGCAAGAGACCTTTTTCTGTCCAATTGCCCCCAGGCACGTGTCTTTTGGTGAACGATTGGTTCTGCCTTGTTTAGCTCTCAACTTTCTAACTGTTCATGGACTACTTTCAACCAATCAAAAGGCACGCATTGTTGCCCCTCACGACCCAGCCAGAGCGTGAGAACGTGCGAATACGATACGTGAGATCCCATGGGGGATGACCGCATGAAACATAGAGCCATCCCCCATAGCACACTAACGCCATGCGTAGAGTGCACTAACGCCATGCGCAGAATGGACTAACGCCATGCGCAGAATGCACTATTAATAATGTCATGCGCAGAATGCACTTTTGTAATGTCA
Source organism: Saccharina japonica (assembly GCA_008828725.1). Lineage (NCBI taxonomy): Eukaryota > Phaeophyceae > Laminariales > Laminariaceae > Saccharina > Saccharina japonica. The sequence continues at coordinate 218,743 of MEHQ01000557.1, read as the reverse complement.
TGAGCAGAATGCATGGTTGCGCAGCTACCGGTCGGTTGGGAGGAGTATATAGAAAGCAGGCTTACTAGGGCCAGCAAAAAAATAAGAGATAGGGAGGCGACCCAATCGTACGGCGTAGATAAAGAACGATACACAGACATGACGAATACAAAAAGGCAGCTGCTACAAAGACAGGCGTGCGAAGACAGTAGGAGTAGGAATCGACAAGGCGAGAGATGCGGCACGGAGGGCGACGTATGGTGCGCTTCGGTTTTGGTCGAAAATGATGGCTGATTGATAGTCACTTGGTTTTGTTTGGATTGGTAATTATCTTGAATTGATAATTGAGTGTGACAATGCTTTGGTCGTTAGGGTTCGCGTTGAGCGAAAAGCGAGGGAAGTCGCGAGTATGCGTATAGCATCAGCGCCCATACCCAACGAACGATGTCCCTGATTTGTCAGCAGGTTGTGTATCAACAGCGAGATATTGCAACCATCTCGACTGCTGCGTGTCGCTTGGGCAACTCCATCGCCGGTATTTCTTGTTCCACGAGCTCTGCACCAATCTCCTCGCTGCACGGTTTATGTAACATAAAACCGCACTCAACCGATACACTTCAGTACACTTATTGGTTAGTATCATACGTGCTTTCTGTACTATCGTACAGCCGCAGTTCAGTAAAACAGTGTTGACGACCAAATGCGGCTAGCAATACAGGCATCTGTTTTCTATTTGCGGCTTGTTATATATATAGAGAGAGACAGCACCGATCAACCAACTGACGCCTTCAATTTGGCCGCACACACATCGTGCGTGGGACTTACTTCTACAGCTCTGGGTGTGTGTTTGGTTAGCTTGGCCTACCTTACACCGAAAACGGCGAGAAATGTGAGATAGGCCACCGTCTGACCAAAAGCGGGCGATGACCCCTTTACAACTGCGCCCGCAGTTTTAGAGACGAATTGATTTCCGAAAACTAAACTCTTGGACATTACTGTAGCGTGGGGGTGACTATCCCGATCAGTTTTGACTGATGTTCTATGCTGATTCTACAGCAGTAGGTTCAATAATCCGTTTTTCGTGAGATATTTATTTCTGGTACGAGTAGCACGAAGGTAAGGCTACTAGGTTTAGTTTTAGGACTATAACCTTATAGAGCAGGGCCTGTCACTGTGCCCAGCAGCAGTGCTATAAAGCTCGTGTTGTACTACATGGAGAGTCGTGCTTGCCAGCAGCGGGAATGTGTGCACAGGGAAGGGTGTCCCACCGCTCACTGCTCCTGGTGACAGGAATAGCGTAGGAAATGGAACATACAGGAAGCAGCGTGGCGTGATGGTCGTACAGGACTCGGTATGGCGTCAAGAGACGAGGGCATTGCACCCTCTTAATAGTCCCTTGAAGCTGTCAGCCATATTCAAGTCCGCCTCACAAGTGGTTCTTAGTAGGATACAGCTCACCCTTCATGCGACTCGCCGAGCACCTCACGGCGCTTCGCGCTTGGTGCTAGCAACGCCTGCCTGGTCGGTGAAAACCCGACATGCTCCGTCCTGGCATTGTAGGGATGAGAGGGTCTATGGTCATACGACTACGGTCATGCATGAATATCGAGGACACCCCCCCCCACCTGTCAGAAAGACCAAAATGAAAACCTCGTGTATACCCCGGTCCCTACCGGACAAAAACATGATTGGGGGTATGGTGTGTGCTGTCGGGATATTTTTTTCCTCGTGCCCCAGGAGTATGCGAAAGCCAAATCGACAGCCACTCTTTGTTGGGGCCCAGAAAAGCAGAAAAGGAGGGGGTATACTAGACCAAGTACACTATGAACGACAAATTATGTTTTTTTCAACGCTTGCAGAGTTTGTTTTCATTGCAACGTTTTTGGGAGTGTGGGCTCGTTTTGCCTTTTTGTCGTGTACCCTCGAACACAGAGTGACGATTTTTCTTTTCCCCCTACGCATTTTTATACGTACCAAACATATACAGTCGTCTTCTCACAACAGACAATTCAGCCACGTAGGCAATGTTAACGTTTGAGACTCTTGTTGAGAAACTAGTTTGAAAATTCAAGTATCCGTGACGGTGTAGTCGCAGCCGCGAGTGCCATCTCGCTTTTGTTTTTTTAATGTGTTGTGTTTGGTGCTCACATCGCGTGATCGATAACCCTTTTTGGCCTTAGTCATATTCTCCCCCTTCTGGCGGGCGCTGTCATGCTGCAGCAGCGATGCACGAGTATGCGTTCGTGTCACACGCAGAAGCCTTGTCGTCTTTGTGAGCTTCACGGTTACCCCGACTGTTTGTGCATTTTGATTGTCCGTTCTCCCCTTTTTTCAGTAAAGATCCTCTCCGTATCGTCATGCTTGCTTTGCTATCGCTGCGTTGGAGCCGTCGAGGGAGTCGCGTTGTCCCTCCCTTCACCGGCGGCGGTGCGTCCCTCCAACATCGCGAAAACCCGCTCACCGGTAGCGAGGCATGCGTTCGATTCGGCATTTTTCTGAACCCCAGTTGGTCATTTCGGGCCCCACCTTGACAAGGTGGTTTGTACTTCAGTAAGATAATCCGGCTGCAGCAAGCGGGTTTAACAATGCCCCTTCGCAAACGGCACTCTATACGAATCTCTATGTTACCGTGAGTATGCACACAGCACTCGTCTGCAGGCACGCGGCACATATATCTATAGACCACACGAAAATGTCCGGGACGCCAGTTTTTACTAGACTTATTCGAAGTACACGCCCCCTTCCCCGAATAGGAGCGGTGCTCCGTCTCGAAAGGGATGTGTGGTCCATGGTCAAATTCCCAGTGACTTGGGTCACTGGGTTATGTCAGGCAAATTAAACGTTTCCCCATCATTCCCCCGTTTTTCCTATTATATTCAAGTAACTTAATCGGGGTCTGAAGCCTGTCCCCCCCCTGACCAGCCCGTTGTAGCCAGTTGTGCACTTACACCAGTATATCTTTTGCGTATCTTCTTTGCTGACGGTCTGCAAAATCTGAACCTTCCCGAGCTGTCTTAAACCTGCTCTAACCGGACCTTTGTCGCCCAGTCGTGTACTTGATATCAGACATTTTATCAGGGTCATTAGGTTCTCCGACGACCTGCAAGACCTGAGCCTTTCACGAGTACCCGCTGTCCACAGCAGAAATATAAATATCCGAACTTTTCAAGTATGTGCGTGCAGGTGCCCGCTATATACTGCTGGGGCACCTGAACCTTTCGCGAACACCTGCTGCTGTGCCCGCTGTTGACGACCTCTGTTATCACGACGCAAGCAAGTTGCAAGGATCGATTTGCTGTGCAGACTACTGCTGCTGTGGAGTATCATCGCTTTTTCCACGAGCACATCAAAACTGATGCTGCTGTGTCCGCTGATGACAACCTGTATCACGACGCAAGCAAGTCGCAAGGGTCGATCCGCTGTGCAGAGCTGAAATGCTGCTGCTGCTGTGGAGTATCGTCGCTTTTTCCATGAGCACAACAAGTGCTGCTGCTGTGCCCACTGTTGACAACTTGTTATCACGACGCAAGCAAGTCGCAAGGATCGTTCCGCTATGCAGAGCTGTTGCTGCTTGCTGCTGTGGAGTATCGTCGCTTTTTCCATGAGCACAACAACTGCTGTTGTTGCTGCTGCTGTGCCCACTGTTGACAACCTGTTATGATATCACGACGCAAGCAAGTCGCAAGGATCGATTCGCTGTGCAGAGCAGCAGAGCTGCTGCTGCTTACTGCTGTGGAGTATCGTCGTTATTTTCATGGGAGCACAATAAATACTGCTGCTGTGCCCACTGTTGACAACCTGTTATAATATCACGACGCAAGCAAGTCGCAAGGATCGATTCTCTGTGCAGAGCAGCAGCACAGCACCCCACATATACTCGTATGCGTACAGGTGTGCCCGCTAGACTGGGGCTCCTGACTGGACCTTCCACGAACATCTGCTGTGCGCGCTGTACAGCCTATTATCATGACGCAAGCAAAGCAGAGCTGCTGCTGCCGCTGCTGCTGTGCAGTATCGTCGCCTTTTTCATGAGCACAACAACAACACTTCATGCGATTTTTTCTTCGAACAATTTGAACTACAATCCGACATCGTGAAATCGTTTCCGATCTCATGATGGCGTGTATATTATGCAGCAGTGTTCTACGCAGCATCGAAAGTTGAACCATGTACTCGTACGAGTATCTATTTCTATCCGACATAATATTATACTCGCCAATATAGTCGGTCATTTCAGCTTGTGGTACCCGCGAGTACTCCGCCATTTCTTCAGCATTTTTCGTACTCCGGGTATTCACGAGTACTCAGTCATTTCATGTGCGTTTCGCACGTTGGGTGCTCGCGACTACTCACAGTCAGTCATTTCAGCTTTTTTTGGTACTCTCCAGGTATACTCGCGAGTACCAATTCACATTTATTCCAGGATATTTTAGAATACAGTTAATGTACTCCAGGTGGTCTGGTACTCGCCAGTAAAAAGTCTTGGTCATATTTCAGCTCCTGATGGTACTCCAGAGACCGAGTCATTTTTATTCAAAATTACCGTGTGTGGTGCTCGATAGTCATCGAGTACATACCACTCTTCTATGATAATAGTCGCGGCGGCGGGGAGCGGGTCGGGGCGTAGCCCCGACCCGCGCCCCGCCCAGCCTGTGAACCCCGTGTGCGAGTCGAAAAGCACCCTTCGGTCCCACTGCTGGTGGTACTCTGAGTCATTCAAAATTACAGTGTGATATACTCGTGAGCCATTGACTGTGTGGGTATACCAATGATGACTGTATACTACTTATACGATTGCGAATTGGATGCACTACGAGTACTTTTACTCTTCTATTCATTATAGATGTGGCGGCGGGGTGTGGGTCGGGGCGTAGCCCCGACCCGCGCCCCGTCCAGCCGGCGAACCCCGTGTGAAGAACATAATACTCCCGAGAGAGAGTGCTCGTTCATTTTTAATTTCGTACTCCAGGTATACTCACGGGTGAGTATACTCAGTCCTTTCACCTTTTTATTTTACCGCAGTAGGTACCTGCGAGCACTCCATCATTTCTTCTGCGTGTGGTATTTCTTTTTCATTTTTGCCACACAGGTGCCTGCGAGTACTCCGTCATTTGATCGGCGTTTGGTACACTCCGGTGGTTCCTAAGTACTCAGTTATTTTAGCGTTTGGTATACTCCAGTAGGTACTCACTAGTACTCAGTTCTAATAGGTTTCAGGTTTTTTGTTTGTACTCCAGGTACGCGCGAGTACTTAGTCATTTCAGTTCCTGGCCAGTCCTCCAGGGACTCTCCTAAAATACGTCACTGGGACCTGCGTGCAGTCTGCTCTGCATGCGGTTTGTACGAGTATGACTAGTAAACAAGCAACAAATGAGGTCGCCCCCCCCCCCTCGATCAGCACGAGGCATTTGGTATTTATTTTTTATTTTTCGCCACACAGGTGCCTGCGAGTACTCCGTCATTTGATCGGCGTTTAGTACACTCCGGTGGTTCCTAAGTACTCAGTTATTTTAGCGTTTGGTATACTCCAGTAGGTACTCACTTGTACTCAGTTCTAATAGGTTTCAGGTTTTTTGTTTGTACTCCAGGTACGCGCGAGTACTTAGTCATTTCATTTCCTGGCCAGTCCTCCAGGGACTCTCCTAAAATACGTCACAGGGGACCTGCGTGCAGTCTGCTCTGCATGCGGTTTGTATGACTAGCAAACAAGCAACAAATGAGGTCGCCCCCCCCCCCTCGATCAGCACGAGGCATTTCCATAGTTATACCCATTGCTGTCTGTGGAAGAGGCCAGACCGGAAAATTATTCAATTAATTGGACGCTGTCATCCATGTGCAAGAATTACGCTTAAGGTGCTTAATTCACCCCACAAGCGGCTGTTAATAGGCTGAGTGCACCCTTTATGCGACTCGCCGAACGCCTCATGGCGCTTCGCGTTTGGTGCAAGCAATGCCCTTTATGCGACTCGCCGAACGCCTCACGGCGCTTCGCGTTTGGTGCAAGCAATGCCCTTTATGCGACTCGCCGAACGCCTCACGGCGCTTCGCGTTTGGTGCAAGCAATGCCTTCCCGTTCGGTGAAAACCCGGCGTGTTTGTCTCGGCATTGTAAGGATGCGAGGGTATATGAGCACACGGCTACGGCCATGCATGACAACGAGTACGCGCCCTACCTCTTGAAGACTACGACCATAGATGACACGAGTACCCGCCCACCACCCCTTTTCCCTGATTACCTTCCCCTCGACCGCCCCTTGTCCCCCCCCACACCCCCCTTCCCCTTCTCCTTACCCCCTCTGCCTGGTTACCCTCAGTCACCCACCCTCCCCTATCCCATATCCCCTCCTTGCCCCCCTTGCGTGCTTTCCACCCTTCCTTTATCGATGGCGTGGAGTAGCAATCGATCTAGCTGGAGGCGGTCGCCGACGGCCGGCACGTTTCGTCCGTCTTTCTGGCAGATTGGGAGTTCGAAACTATCACAAGACCTACTACTCTGTGATCGCTGCTGTAGACAACGTGCACAACGGCGCCAGAGTGACGGGAGAAAACTAATTCGACCTTGAAGGTAGGGGCTACGGTGAGAAAATATGCTACATATCGGAGACCGTGGGTTGACCTATTGACTGATTACCGCCCTACACTAAACCTACAGTAGTATGTAAGGGGCCAACAGGGTCCTTGTCGTACCCCAAAAGACCAGCTTTCATTACAGCGTCTTTGACGGTAAAGTGCTGACGAGGGGGGGATGGAGGTGGGGAGGAGTGGGACGGAGGGGGCAGGGAGGGGGTTGGAGGTGGGAGGGGGAGGAAGAGAGTAAAGGGGGAGGGAGAGGGGGAGAGAAAAGGGGGAGAGGGGTGTGGAGGCGAGGTAGGGAGGAAGGAAGGGGAGAGGAAAAAGGAAGGGAGAGGAAGTGATGGGCACGACATTATATTGGGATTCTGAAACGGAGGGGAGAAGGCGGGGTGTTTAAGAGCGAGCGGAGGGGAGCGCGGGGGGGTGGGAGTGGGTGAGTGGGAGGGGCGAGGCGACCCAGTATCACGTATTCTAGTAATGTTTCGTCCGGCAGCGCGGGACAAGCGCGACTCTTCTCCCTGTGTGACCTCTCCCTTTCCTCCCCTCGACTCTCCCCTCTCCCCTGCCCCCCGCTCTTTTTCCCTGCTCTCCTTTCCTCCGACGTTTTGTGTTCGCTTTATGGTGATTGAGTGCTATCAGTTCTCTGGCATTGTCTTGCCTGCGGTACCGGTGTTCGAGTTTAGGACCGTCGTGTTATGCTGCTGTCTGCCAGAGAGAGCCTAAAACAATTTTGTGAGTTTTTCATGCCATGCTTCCTTGCACGCCAGAATTTTTTCTTTTTACCACGCATGCTCATTGTTGTTATTTATAGGGCGTTTGGCGGGTGAAAAAAAACGCATGCCGAAACTACGGTGCTTGAGGCCAAAAGAGATAAGTCTGAGGCCAAACGAGGGTCGTCTGATGCCAAACGGAGCACAAATTATGCCGAAAAAGGGTGATTAATGTAAAATAAAGAGTATTTAATGCCACCAAAATCGAAGAGAGCCCCCCCCGCCCCCACCAGCCTTCGAGTCGAGATGTAGAGTGTCGCCGTCAGTCGTAGACGTTGAGAACCGTGGTGATAGAAAGAGATGTGCGCGGCGGTGGAAGGGCGTGATAGGAGCGATGAGAGAAGGAGAACCATGAAATCGCCGAGAAGAACATGTTTTTTTTTCTGCTGCTGCTGCTGCTGCATCTACTGGTGGTAGTGCTGCCACTACTGCTACCGCTACTGGTGCGTGCAGGCATCCGTAATTGTCGCACTTACCACCCCGATAGACCACTTTTGATGATGGGTCGCCCGTTGAGTCAAAACGTGTCCACCGCGAGTGTTGGATCGCCCGTCGAGGGTTCAATTGTCCCTTTTGATCATCGGTAGCGTCTTTCGCTTGTCCTCACCTACCCAGCTAATTAAAATGAATACTATTACGGGGGACCATAGTAAATAAGGACCTATATACGGCTCAGACAAACTCTATATACTTCCCTAATTTTATAAACAACATTTGGTCCTATTTATTGTCATCCTCCGTAAAAGTTGAGCGAGACTGGACAGAAGCAGCGCGTCGATTCTTGTTCTGGCGAAGATGTGAAATGCTTGGGCTCACGTTGTTTCCCGCCACGCGACTCGATATAGTTCCCGTCAACCACAGGCAGCTGTAACGTCAACGTGACGTGCCTGATATTCATAGTGTATTTACTTTGTCCAACCCATTGCTCTCCCTCGCGTGCGGCCGTTTTTTGTAGCTCCAAGGTCCCAAGCGCAACACAATGCGTCGAAAGGGTCTTAGAGGCGTCGGAGCAGGAGTCCGGCGAGGAAAAGGACGGCTTCTGCGCCAGTCTTCGAAAGGTGCCCCCGCGGTTGTACCTTGCTGTTTGTGGCGGCAGACGCCTTTGAAATACCGGCCCTTATCGAGATTTTATCAAGGAGGAGGTTGTGCCGTGCCGACCAAACCACCGTCGCATTATTTCGGCCGCATTTCTGTAGCGAGCAAGTTGGTGCTGTTAAGGTCGCGATAAGAAAGGTGTAAGAGCTGGTTCACAAATATCGCCCCAACATTTTCGCCAGCCACGAATGCCGCATGCAATAGCGACTAAAATGTGGCATGTTTGGTATCATACGGACCGCTATGAACAATAAAAAGGATGACATCGTCATATTGTTTTTCAAGTACCCAGGAATAGCGCTGCCGCCGAAAATGTGGCCCGAGCAATCACAGGCGTTCAAAGAGGTCAATAATTGTCAGGCGTTTCTGTAGAATATGTATATCCTATCTTTGTTTCTGAACGAGCCGCTTCCAGGTGGTCGAAGGCAAGTATTTGTACAATGTTTCATGCAAAATATTCGGAGATCTGTCTGCGTATGATCAACCTTAAGTCATATTTAACGACAAAAATGGAGTATATACTGAAACTGGGTATTTACGAGGCCATGCCGGAATTTGCGCGTTTTACCTCACAAGGGTGCAAATCTTTACGCTGTTTTCACGAGATAAACCCTGAATGTTTGCACACATGTTCTATATGCCCCTGCCGAGGCCTTGACGAATGTTTTGTTTTTCTTTGTCTCCGACAAATCGGCATTTCCTACGACCCAGATCTCCCCCCCAAAACAATAAATATCTGGCGGAAAAAAAAACTCCAGCTACAACAACCGTTCGCGGGTCGGCTGGGGTTCATATATAACATGTGTGCCAAAGTGCAGGGTCTACCTCCTCAAGAACGGCGTGAACGTTGGGTACTGAGTAAATTTGGGGTGATATGCTTGAACCAGCCTGTAGAGGAACGGAACAAGTTTCTGTTGACAAAAACACCCTCCGTCCATCTCCCCCGCCGGGGTTCAATTACCCCGCACCACCACAACATAGGTCGCCGTGTTCGTGTTGTTTTCCTGTAGACCCAGCAGGCGAATAGAGTTGCCGCTTGTACCCAACAGAAAGTCCACGTACTAACCCTCGCCCTCCCTTGGCCCTCCGCCCCCGTCGTTCTCCAGTATGTAAAGCGTTCCACCTGGCAGATCCACCAGCAGCGGACGGGGACCAAGCCCGACAAAATGGGAGGAACAGCAACGGCCAAACTACCGGTGCATGGGGGTCTGCTTCCTACCGGATCAAGCGAGCGTCCGGCTGCGGCCGTCGCCGGCCTGGGCGAAGCAGCGCAAGATTTAATCTCGCCAATGTTGTCCAGACAACAATGCCTGTAGTCGTCTAGGTGTTGAGGTTGATGTTATTAGTAGTTGGGTTTGTGTTGACCCTGGTTTCAACAAAGGCGGTGCTTTTATGCGTGGGGAAGCATAGCGCCTCGGTTCGGCAGGGAATGGGAGGGTACGAATGAGTTGGTGCGCTGAAATGCCGCGACTAAATGCCACATGCAGCACTATTGCAGATACATACAAGATATAGGCGTACTGGTATAAACGAAGAAATTACACATGACGATGGCCATTGGGTTACAAGTTCTTCTAAGAGGCTTGGAAGGGGGATGCTCCTGCGCTCGGTTGACGACGACCTGCGTATTGCAAGAGAGCCCCCCCCCTCCCCGTTTCGCTGCGTTCCGACCGTCCGGCCTCTTTAGATTTCTCCGTTTTGTATGGTTTGTCGGAATCAAGAGGCGGGTGCCTCTACTCCGTCTCGCGTTCGTTCTGGCGCGTTCTTGATTGTTTAGCCTTTTGGCTGTCATTGATGGGTGATCTTTCCTGGTTTGCCATGTAACGCGAGGCGCGCCGCCGGTCTTGCTTTTAAGTGTGCTGCAGGGTGGGAGTTTGGGATGCGTTGTGTATGTAATTATTTTTCAGTGCTTGCTGTGGGGTGATTTGTGCAAATGGGTGGCGGTGGCAAATCCGTTAACGATTTTTGGCGTGGATCGATGCGCTCGTGATTTTTTCTTTCATTTTGCATTTTGTTTCGCGCGTTCGTTTTCGGCGCGGCACCAGTGGCGCAGACACAAACGAATGCATGCTTGCAGGAAAGCACCGTGACTTTTATTACTACCTTGGGTATTTCATTGAGTGTACGCTACGTAAATCTCTGCTAAATATTGATTTTCTCGGGGGTAGTGTGGCCCATGGCTAAGGCTGGGTGTTGGTTCGCCGCAGCAGCCCGTTCTGTCATTTCATCGTTCCTTTGCGGCCTCCCACCGTTTCGTACGAAAACAAGCATGACAATGACGTCGCCTACGGCACGCGATCATGAGCATGTGTGAGGAACCCCGGCGCCACCCCGGCATATATACCTCTGACAGCACTTACGTACGAAACCAGCAGCAGGTTTATGTGTCGTTTCTACGGTAAAGCCCAACTCGGCGTGCGTCTCCTCGATTCGTAATGCTGTGACAACGAGCAATTTGCCCCCCCAGCGTCCCTCCGTCTACCCGAAATGGCACGCACGAACGTCATCCACGCTACAACATAGTTTCCGAATTGGGCTCGTACGATGGGTTCAATGCCACGTAACTCCTCGACTTGCGGCGAATCACATGTATGTATAAGCTGGTTCAAGCATATCGCCTCAAATTTCGTCAGCCACGAATGCCGCATGAAATAGGTACTCATTTTTTTATATATATTTGGTATCACACTGACCGCCATGAACAGTGGAAGAGGGTAACAACGCCTCCGTTTTTTTTGTAAGGGCCCAGAACTGATGCTACCTACGAAAATGTGTCCCGAACAATCACGGGCCTTCAAAGAGGCCAGCAATTGCCAGGCGTTTCCGTAGAAATATGTAGATTTCCTCCCGTTTATTTTCCTGAACGAACCGCTTCCAGGTGGTCCAAAGCATGCTTGTACCAAGGCTCACGCAAATATTCGAAGAACTGACAACATTTGGTCAATATTAAGTCATACTTGAAGCCAAAAATCGATTATATACTGGAACTAAGTAATTACGACGCGATGCCGGAATTTACGCGTTTTACCGCACACAGATCCACCTACCCACGCCGTGTTTCAGAGATAAAATCTGTTTCTTTTCACCCGTGTCACATATGCTCCTGCTGAACGATTCACGAATGTGTTTTGTTTTAGTTGCCAAAAATCCGGGATCCTTAAGACCCAAATCTCCCCAAAAAACAAAAAACAAAGTATCGTGTGGGAAACAAAAAAACATCAACGGGTCGGCAGGGGTTCATAGAACGTGTGTGCCAAATTCCACGATCTATCTAAAAAACACGGCGTGGACTTTGGCCACTGAGCAAATTGGGGGTGGTATGCTTGAACTAGCCTGTTGATACTGTACATGATTGCAGTTTAATTGGAGCTATAGTCCACCTCTACCGTAGTTTACCGCGCATTACTCTGCAACGAACGCACCGCCAACGGCTTCCCACAAGGTATCTGCTGCTTTAATCCTAAGGCGTGGACAGTTCTCATGCGCTGGAGCAGAGGAGAGGTGCCGAGGCTTAGGAAGATCATCCACATCAACCAGTTGTACTTTATTGAGTTATTTGTGATCGCTATTGGAAAAGCACAAAAAACCTGTCTCGTTTGTCTGACCCCACTGAACTGCTCACTTCAAACTTGGCGTACTATTTATTTTCCCTGTAAATGCATGACCGCCCCCCTGATATTGGAAACCTCCCTATGTTGAAACCCAGCCAAACTTTTCGGGCAAAATGATGACACGAAACCCCCCTCAAGAAAATATATCATAACAAGAAACTCGGCTGCTGTCATACTGACGTAAGCGCTTCCTGATATTAGATGCCCGCGCCGCTTCATATATGAAAGCGCCCCAAAATAACCCCCGCAAAAATATTCCTGCGAAATAACCCGAGAGTGCCGCAAGTGAACGAGATCCCGGAGGGTGAGAATCTGTGAACCCTCTGGAGAGAAGGACCCCCCTCACGGTCAGCAGCGTCGATAGCAAGCACGCAGTTGCTCGGTGTAGACCAAAGGCGTCAGCCCACCCGACACGGCATTAAGTGCATAATGCGCTGCTGACCGCCGCATGCGGGTCTCGAGTTTGGCCCTGACAATGGCAGCGGCGGAAAAATTGAGGCGAACGGTGGGGGCGGTTGGGGAGGGAGGGGGGGGGCTCAAACGTTGTCTGCGGCGGGCCAAGTTCGCCTCGTCAGCACGGTGTGGGTTGATACAACATTACGGCTACCTTGTATAATGCAAGGCGTATTACTTCTGAGGGAAACAAAAAGCGGCGAGGGCATGTTGGTGGTGTAATTTGGGGACCCGCAAATGTATACACCTCTCTACCAAGACGCATGCCACGGTAGAGGTGCGCCTGCATACAGGCCATGTTTCTGCCTTCTGAGGGCGGTCACTTATTACTTGGGGAGCTCTATACCTCACCCCAAAAAACTGATTTGTTTACCCGATGAACACTACCATGGAATAAGTATACAATGAACAATACTGCAACACAATAATCGAAATTCGACGAGTTTGGGATAAGGAGCCTTTAATAGATCATTCAGAAAGGCAACAAATGCCACCTCTATCGTAGCCACACGTCCCAAGTGACCAAATAGTCCACTGTGCCAGCCGTACGCCCATAATAAACCGACACCCCACGGCCGCGAAGGACGGCAAGAAACATCAGCGGCGACCGCATCCAGGCAATGGAAACGCGGCAGAGACCAAAATTCAGGATGTCAACGTGTACCAGCGACCATTCCGACTCGCAATATCCCTACAGGCTGGTTCAAGTATATCGCGGGAAATTCGCTCAGTGGCCAATGTCCACGCCGTTTTCTGGAGATAGACCCTGAAATTTGGCACACGTGTGTTTTATGCGCCCTACCCGAGACTTTGACGGATGGGTTTTTTTTTTTTTTTTTCCCGTCAGATATTGTTTCTTTTGTAATTTGTTTGGGAAATTTGGGTTTTAAGAGATCCAAAATTTCCGGCGAAAAAAAAAAAAAAAACCCATTCGTAAAAGGCTCGAGTAGGGCGCATAAAACATGTGTACCAAATTTCAGGGTTTATCTCCAAAACACGGCGTGGAAATTTGTACTTTAGTGCGGTAAAAGTGCTATAATAGACGTTTCCTCGTAAATACTTAGTTTCAGTATGGAATCGATTTTGGGCGTTAAATATGGCTTAATATGATCATACGCAGTCAGATCTTCGAATATTTGCGTGAAACTTTGTACAAACATGCCTTGGACCACCTGGAAGCGGCTCGTTCAGAAAAATAAATGGAGGGAAAACATGTTTTCCTACGGAAACGCCTGACTATTGTTGCCCACTTTGAAGGCCTGTGATTGGCCGGGCCACATTTTCGTCGGTTGCGCCAGTTCTAGGTCCTTGAACAAAACACTGGCGACGTCACGTTCATGGTGGTTAGTATGATACAAAATATGCGACATTAGAGTTACTATCGTATGCGGCATTCATGACTGACGAAATTTGCGGTGATATGCCTGAACCAGCTCGTAGGCTAGCAGGCGGGCTGCACCCAGTGTTGATCGCGAGGCACGAAGGCCAAAACGGCGGGCATACGGACGGCAGTAACTGGGGCGCGTGGATGATGCAGGCTGGCACAAACGTGATAAAACCGGTCGCCAGCAAGAAACAGCGTAAGAAACACGTGCGGAGGAAAACACTCTGATCAGTCCACGGTCACCAGCTGTTACCATATATGAGAAGAAGCTAAACAATCAGCAACCTACCGTACCACCTGCAACCATCACACATACGTGGTATTGTACAACCAACGACGAGTAAAGCATACCAGATAGAAAACAAGCGACGACAATCAGTAGCGCCCATCTCACCTGCTACACACTGTAGAAGCCGAGACCGGGTGCGCGGGGGGGAAGCAAGTACGTCTCTCGGTTGATGACCCGCGCTCGCTGAAGAGAACGATGGTAGCACAACCAATTTTCGCCAATAGCCTAACTTCTTCCGCTGGCACCGCCGCTCCCGTTCAGGTAAGTGGATAGGGGCGTGGCGGACATCTCCTAATGAAGTAGCCAGACGCTTTGCTGGTGCGAGAGGGCGACCTCGACTATCTCCGCCCACGTTGCTTGGTCGTTCCACACCTGAAGCCAGCTAAACGCCACACTAAAAGGGGGTGGAGAGGGCGGGGGCGGGAGGTCAGGGGATGCTACCAACAACTCTGGTATTAATTTCCCTGAAACAGCAGCACGAGACTACGCAACACATTGAGGGAGGACAAGTACCGAACCACTAACCAAATTTAACACCAATTCGTGGGGTCTATGGGCGTTTTTTTCTTCGCTCCCCACGCTACACCAGGGCACGCATCTAAGTACCGAATTGTTTGTCAAGATAAATACCACCAAGACGCGATACAATTCGACGCCGCACGCCAGCTTGTCTGCAGAAGCACCCCCGAGTCTCAGCACATTTGACGGCGCAAACGTACCCACACGATACGCTTAGTTGACATCGGCAACGGCAGTCGGCATTTTGAGGGCGGTTTTGCTTGATCGTGGAGATACACGAGAGCGCCCATCCAAAGACCGACATTGATTGTCATGATTACACTCACCGGAAGGTGGTGTGATGTATGTGATGGCGCCCAAGTACCCAATCTGTTCAAAACATAACACAAGCATGTTTTTGTTGGGGTTTATGAGCGTTTTTTCTCGCTCCCCGCGCTACATCGGGGCGCCCATTCAGGTACCAAAGTTCGCATGAAAGTTATCCTCATCAGGAGGCGATGTATTTCAACGTTGGCCATAATTTATCTGGACCAATAACCTCCGTCAACGGAGCACACTTGATGGCATCAACGCACACAACCGACACCTAACTCAACACCAACATGGGTTCTTGGGGTCGATGGACGTTGCTTCCCGCTCCACGCCGCTGCTTCACCAGTGTGGGCATCCAAGTACCGCAAAAGTTGGTCAAGAAAAAAATCGGCGAGACGTGATACGCTACGATGTTGTTGCCAATTTCTTTGACACGGCAAGCCTCACCTACCCAGCACATTTAGGGGCGCACGAGTATCCAAACGTTTTATTTTTGCGTTCCAACGAGGTGCAGGGCAATATCCATGGGCTACGGTGCGGGCTTGTCGTTGAAAGCACGTGGGTGGCGTTGTGGGCGGGACGAAGCGGCTCATGTTGAGCCCACATAACATGGGCCGCGGCCCGGCGGGTCCACCACAGTAGTTCAGTTGTTGGTTTTACTTCCATGGTAGTGACGCTTCGATGGAAATAAACTTACTTCCGTGAAAGCTCGTACGAACCTCCATGGATATAACTGTTCTTTCGTGGAAGTTGTGGAAGCTTCCACGGTACGTCATTTTTAATTCACGGCTATGGAAGGTCTTGGAAATTTCTATGGAAGTACATGGAAAATTATACTGTCTGCAGAAGTGAAAGCTCCCACCAACTTCCATCAACTGAAGCTTCCACAATCACATTCAGTGGAAGCTTCCAAGAGCTTCAATATACCCCTGCAGAAATCAACCTTATTCGACGAGTTTCCTAAATTTCCATTGAACTCCATACGAGATCCGATTCCTTCCACCAGCCTCCATCGACTTCCGTCAACTTCCACAATTCAATGATCGTTCCAGCAACTTCCATCGGCTTCCACCTACTCCCACCAACTTCCACAACCGCTTTATTTTTTACGTCCATAGACGTTGGTGGAAGCTTCCATGCAAGTACAGAAGTGATGGAAGTTTCCATGGAAGTCATATTTGCTTCCATGGAAGATAAATTACTTTGGAGTAAATTACTTCCATATAAGTAATTTGGAAGTCACTTTTAGTCCTAATGGAAGTAAACTTGGAACTAAATGTACTTCCATGAGAGTTTGTGAAAGCTTCATTGGAAGTAGACGGAGTAAATATCTTCCATGGGAGTCATTCATTAGAAATGTTTACTTCCAACCAAAGTACCTTTGGAAGTAAACGTACTTCCATGGAATTTGGTGGAAGCTTCGATGGAAGTATATTTCACTTCCATAGAAGTAAAAATCACCTCCAAAGTATATCACTTTCATGAAAGTGATTTTGATTTCACTTTTACTCCCCATGGAAGTAAATTTGGATTAAATATGCTTCCATGATAGTTTGTGAAAGCTTCCATGGAAGCAGACGGGAGTTTCTACTGTCGGGTGGTGGACGTCGGAGCTTCCATTACACGCGTCCAGATGGGATCAACGTGGCCAGTGGGCCTCCGGCGGCACCGGGATATTTCGTATCTGCAGCTTGTGGGTGGGAACAAGGTACCACATGGGGTCCGGACCGGGTAGGGTCAGGTCTGGGTGGAATCAGGCTCGGGAAAGATGGTACAGGTCTAGGTCGAATCAGGCCCGGGAGAGATGGTACACACCATCTCTCCCGGGCCTGATTCCGACCAGACCTGGTCCCACCCGGGTTTGGTCTCATTCGCTTACACAATTTCCATGGAAGTAAACAAGTTGGTGGAAGCTTCCATGAAAGCAGATGAAAGCTTTTACGGAAACACCACCAACTTCCATGAAAGCTTTCATCTTCTTCCAAGGAAGTTACTTTACTTCCTGGAAGCTTCCACCGACTTACATGGAAGCATACATATATTTCGATGGAAGGTGAATTTATTTCCATGGAATTTGGATTTACTTCCATGGAAGCTTCCACCGACTCCCATGGAAACTACCATGAAAGTAAACTCAGAAACCAAATAACGCGGGAAACCGGGCGCTGGCCGGCCCATGCATTTTGTCCATGGAAGTTAACCCACACACCAAAACAGAGATGGCAGACCGGGCCCAGTCAGGGCCATCGAATTTTGAGATGATGGACCGTGGCCCACGACTTTCTTGGATGCTGGGCCGCGGGCCGGCCCGGCCCATCAAATTTTCAATTTTTGACGGCCGGCCCTGGCCCTGCCCGGGCCATCATTGTTAAACATTCTCGGTTCGACCCGGTCCGGCTCATCACATTTTTTAGATTGGCCCGGCCCGGCCCGGCACGGCCCGGACGAGCGGTCCATGACAAACCTTGATATCAATAGGCACTGGTAGCTTATAAATCGCGCATCATACCCATTTAGCACAGCAGCGTCACGGCATACTACTACCTGGTGTATTCCTCGTATTGCTAACTACCATTGGTATACTTCAAGGACCACACGTTTTACTAGTCCAAGTATACCTACGCGTATACCTTACCGTTCAAACGAAGAAGCCGATAACACACGTACAGCAACACAGAACACTTCGCGGGTGACTATTACTAGACACCGATAGGGCGCGCATTAGACCCCGGAATGCCTTCAATATGTCGCTACGGCGGTGTTACAGCAGCAAGAACAGTATGTATCAAAATACGTACCTACTATACGCGTACCTCTTCTATACTGTTCACATGTATGTGTCGATGTTCTGTTACGGCAGTGCAGCAGTGCAGCAGTACAGGACACCTAATAAGAAACAGGCCAATAAGAAAGGCAGGCTAATAAGTTTAGAGGCGAATATAAAAGCCGGGAGTCGTTATCTTGACATTAGTGTAGTAAGCACCCTCTCTCAAATAAGAAACCCAGCCGGGACCATATTTCTTGTTTCTTATTAGGTGTCCTGTGCTGTATGGGGCGTCGTCGTAGCGGGTGCTCTGTCGGGAATACCCCTCTCTGCTGTCTGGCGATATTGAACGTACAGCACAACCAGTAGAGGCTCCCTTCAAATACCAACAGTACGCACCAGGTATATACTGGTGTACAGTATCATACAACATCAATACTATTAGGGTGGGGCATTTGTGGGGGTGTTACCTACTGAGCTATAGGGGTAAAATATCGATCGATTACCCAGCCCAGGGTAATCCTTACACCCCCCCCCCCCTTCTGAACGGCGGGATATTTGGGACATCGGTACCGTATATGGCTATACGTTGACCTACCCGCTTCGTTTTAATACACGTTGAATACCTGGGGAACCGGGGAGACTTGTTTTTGAGGGACACACGCGCAACCGTTTCTATAAAAGTAACGTTCGTAGTGAGTTTCGAGCCCGTGTCCTGCCGACGACGGCAAGGGTGTAACCTACTGAACTACCAGGTGTAGGGGTGAAAGATCGGTCGCTTACCTGGGCCAGGGTAATCCTCATAACACGTACGTACCAGGTAGTAATCAGAACCCATGATGGAGGCCAAAAACTATGTACCCCCCTATGTTAGCACATCATATTTGGCTCTGATTACTATGTTTCCTGGCAAGAGTACTCGTAGTCATATGGTATGTCTTGGCGCTACGAACAGCTACCCTTAGCAACTCTGCGTTGGCATGGGAGGGCTCGCTACTATTGCAGCTGTTGTGGACTGCAATATGTGTACAGGTGCTCGTACATCACTGGACTGCTGCTGTATTGCATACCAGGTACGTACGGATATATCAGGTACCCAGCGTACAGGAGTGCGCGGCGCGTGATGCCCCTCCTTCGTTTCTTCCGTACTTGCCAATAATACTTTCGGCCTGATAGCTGCAGTGGTGCAAGCACACCTATACGGACTCTGTGCCACTGCAATACGACATGGACCCGCTTGTGCTGTCAACTCACTGAAACCAGCGCTGCACCAAGCGTACCTGTTGTACAGCAGCAGCAGCAGCAGCAGCAGCAGCAGCAGCAGCAGCAGCAGCAGCAGCAGTTAAGGACATGAGTACGAATTCGTATCTGGTCCATCGTACATACAAAGCGCAAAGTGCTCCCGTTGAGCATGCAGTATCGCCTCTTCCGAACGTTGTGCCCCAAAATCCAACCACCCGGTTTCCAGATCTGCGACTCGAACCCGGAGGCATGGGCTCTGAGACCATTCCATCGTGGCTCTGAAGTTTTCGGTGACCCCGACTGTGTCTGGAGTAGCGCTGGTCGTAGTCCTTCCATCGATCGAAGCACGTGCATGATAAAAATCAGGGGAAACTGAACCCCGCTGCATTACGCCTCCCAGCACTCTACACACGCCTTCCGTTTTGACTCGCGCACACAAGATCTTTTGGTCTCCTTTTCGTGCGACGGGTAGTGCAGTTCACTTCGGACTTCCAAGCTTCGCCCTTCTCGGCTTCGTTCCACCTTAGAGTCCTGCGGCCTCCTGCTCGTCCGGCGCTCTACCTCCAGGTTTGATGTTCTTCTCTGTTGCTCACTCGGTACTCGACAGGTTGGTGATTTTTTATGCTCTCCTCCCGAAACGCTTTCTCACGGTGGAGGTGTATAGCCTACATTATACGTTTGTTGCATTGCTGCACGACGGGGTGCATTTCTCGTGTAGATATGCACGCGTGCAGTTGCCGCGTCGACTTCGGAGGGCACGCCCTTTCCAGCAAGTTGCGCGGGCGACGTGCTAGGGGATACCACCCGGCATTGCTCGTTGGCCTCGGGGTTACCCCCCTCGCACGAAAATGCAGCAACTCCTGGCCTCTCGAGGTTCCATCAAGGCGTTGAAACGTGTGAAGGTTCTCACGAGCGATTTCCACGTTTTGCTCTCAAGTATGTACCTGGTAGATTATAGAGTATCACACCAGGTTTTTACGTACTGCCACCGGGCGTAGTTCGTTTCGGCAGGCAGCCAAAGTTCGTGATGCTCGCATCGCTTGCACGCTCGACGAGCCGTGGTACATGCGCTACGCCCGAGACTGTCGCTCAGAGAAATACCTCCCGAGCTTCCGCTGCTGTAACATATCATACGTACGTACCTCGTACACAGTAGTAGTTCAGGGTACAGCAGTATCGGTTACTACACGAGCAACGTCGTCGCGAAGGTCAGCGTTTCCACCTACCACAGTTTTCTTTGCCGAAGTGCTCTCATCATTGATTTCTGTAGTTGACCGGCCAAGAACAAAGATCTGCACGTTCAACGCTATTCTGTAAGCTACCCCCTGTCTCGAACGACGGAGCCGCTCCCCTTTGGTGACGTGCCCATGCTTAGCTATATTTGTTACGGTCAAAAATCGGATTGGACCACCGATTCCATAGGTAGGTGGAGTGCAAGCGCGCACGTATATACTCGTTCAGGTTTTTGTTTCGGGGCGAGATTTGGCACCACACCGCGGAAGCATACACAGAGCGGTGTTGAGAAGCACGGCGACCTGCAAGATCAAGCGCGTGGCCAGTACTTTTTTAGCTACCTGGCAGAACGACTGTAACAGCACTGTACTGCAGTAGTAGTACGGCTTGGGAGATCCAAACATGATGACAGCTACGTAGCACGGGGAGGATATTCGCGAGAAACGGGATACATTACGACGCCTTATAAACAACAACAGCCGAGGGGGGGGGCTCAGGGTGCGGTCGATCGCCCGCGAGGTATATCATGGCATTTGCATTTTTTGTTCTTCTCCTTAACCCGTTGTTTTTACCCGTCGACATCCAGCACACCCTTTTTTACCCGTCGACATCCAGCACACCCTCTGTTACCCGTCGACATCCAGCACACCCTTTTATACCCGTCGACATCCAGCACACCCAGCGTCCGTCCTGATTCTTCATCCCAGAGTGAGATACAAGCTCTATGGTCAAAAACCCACGACACAGAGATACTACAATTGTAATGCTGTAAGCAGCGTAGACAATGCAAAGCACCATCGTACTGGATATGGCAAGCAGAGCACACACACGCCAGCGACCTACGAGTAGATACCTTGAAAGCGAGAAAAACTAGAAAAGGAAAAAAAAAAAAAGAGAAGCAATACCTGGTACCTGGTACAAAACAAATGAAAAATATAAATTCGAAAAAGCAAGAAATGTAGACTACTGCTGTACACGTAAAGCGAAAACAAAGAAACATATATCCCGAAACAGGTACGAACACAAAAAAAGCAACGAGTGTATGATATCAAGTTATCGACACGCAAGTTGTTCTTATTGTCGCTATGAAACGGTAGGGGGGCGGCGGCCAACATACAGCGCAACAAAACAGCAGTACCTCGTAGTATATGTAGCTGTAGCTCTGTATTCTGTACTGGAGACAACTCCCGGAGCAAGGCAGAATTTATATATAAAGGCACAAACTCTCGAAACAAAATGGTTGTCCACGTAAATCGGATACCGGTACAAACTATTGTAAAGCTGCAAGACACATATACGAGTATCATATATACGAACACCAGAAAAATGCAGATATATCTACGAAGCATTAAATAATGTACATGGCAGGTTTTAGTGCTGCATCGCAAACTAGGGTCGGAACGTCTACGTTTGCGTTTGTACTCGAAATTACAGTACCCCCTGCAGAACGCTAACGATGATCAAAATGACCCCCCTGCGCTTGGTGCAAGCAATGTCTGCCTGGTTGGTGAAAACCCAAGGTGCTCCGTCCCGGCATTTTAGAGATGCGAGGGTCTATGGTCATACGACTACGGCCGTGCACGACATGATTACCCATGGAAATCGACGGTCGATGCGAACCCTACATGTGGAAGATCACTTGACAGAGTTGCAACTACCATGCCTGACAATCCGCTCCTACCTCCTCGCTACCAACTTGGCGTCGTGTATCCGTTACCAGGCACTCACGTTCGACAACGTAAATCTCTCGACCGCCCCGGCTCTTCGTGTCCATCTTGTACGAAGTACTACCTGTACCACCGCCGGAACCTCCAGCCAAGAGCCCCTACACCAACTGTACAACCAACAGGCACACGACAACTCTCCCACCCAGCACCAGGTACCAAGGTACGGCAGAAGCAATGGCTGGTTGTGGTTGCGCAGAGTGCAGAATGACGACGAGTACCAGGTAGCGCTTATAGAGTGAGCGGCTTGATATAGGAGTACGACTCAGGACACAATGTTCGAGACCACCAAACATAGATTAACTCGCACGAGAACCCAATGGTTTGAAGATACCACACTCAAGTGTCAAGTGCCAGTTGCTTGGTCTACAGGCACGCCGCTACCCGCCAACCGGCAGCCAGCTTTTTTTTCTACCGCAGTATCACAAGCCAGTACCAGGTATATACACTATACTATACAAGTGAAACTTGTTCCAGTTCGGACGTCGTAATTCATACTGGTAGTACAATGCGTTGTTACATCTGAAATCTGAAACTTGCACGCAATGAGAAAAAAGGTGGAACATGAAACAGGTTGTCGTCCGATTCTTCAACCAACGGTCGTTGCCAACCGGCTAGCAAAACAGTCCAGAGTCAAGAGAACAAACGCGTTCAATGCCTTGTGCATGCAAGACACTGAAAAGCTGCCAGGCAAACTTTGAGCAGCATTTGACACAACGAAGACCAGGCGCACATCGTAGACTGAGGTAAACGAGACTGCCAAACGCACGTCATCTCGGTCTTGAGGTGCGTGCGTGAAGCATTGCCCCTCGTAAAAAATCACCATTAATACTACATATGTACGTACCAGTATATACGTACAGTAGTATATAGCAACATCAAATGTAACGACACGCAGCAACGAAGATACATAAATATCACGTATCACAAGTAAGACGCGACTCCGCGCTGGTGTGTGTACACGCAGTGCTTAACTAGGCGCGGAACGTCCTGTCCTATCGCCGAGCTGTAGAGAGAACGAGCACTCATTCTCAGCCGCTTCTCTCACTCCTCTCAGCCGCCCCGAACCTATCGTATGTCGGCACTCTGCTGTAAATTCGGATGGCCGAAGGACAAGCAAAAACCAAAAGACAAAAAGGCGGGCGGGCTGGTGTCAGGAAACCTACGTACGTATCCGCAGGCAACAAGAATTCTTGTTCACGACAACAATGATTGCGTTGCATGTGTTCTGCACGTTAAGCCGTTGCTCATGTCTACCCGTCAACAACCAGCACACCAAGTAGTGTCTGTGCTTACTCTTCGCCCCAGCTCATTGGCCACAAACCTGAGACACAGAGATGCAGCGAGGAGAGGAGACAGCCAATGCAATGTCATGTCATCGTACTGGATACAGTGCGACAAAGTAGTACGTTGAAAGAGAGAACTACGAAAGACAGTGAAACAAATAAGAAGAAAAAACAAAATAGATACGAGCTGGTTCCAGGAAGAAACATAAGATTCCACCTTCGCAACTTTGCACGCTGGTTTTTGAGAGTTGGAAAACGAAATTTGGCAGGGGTGTTCTTCATGACAGTACGAAAAAACGTATGACTGGCCTTTTTTATTTTCGTTTTTGTTTACCTCTGTACGTTTTTTTTTCAATTCTCGCGGATTGTTTAGCTACTTTGACCCTATATAACTCATGATTTTTTTTTTCAAAAAAGGCCAGTCTTGGAGCCCTTTGTAATGTTGTGAAGAACAACCTCGCCAAGTTTTGTTCCGCAACTCTAAAAACCCAGGGTGAAAAAGTGATTTCCGCGAAGTGTATTTTTTCCCCTAAGGTTTCAAATTTGCTCAATACATTTTCCTAGTAATTTGGCAGGCGGTTCTTACCACAGCCTGATAGGCTCGCAGGAAGCAAAAACGTGACATGGACGTCTTCCCTTTGTTGATGCGATCCTGTCAAGACTTCTAAAGTCGAATTAGTCGGCGTATTGACCGATATATGGCCTGAATACTATTGTATTGGTTTTACTATAGGATTATTGCAGGAAAGCTATCCCCTATGGAATAACGCCTCCCTGAGGAATACCAATATGACCATATCTCGCGAACTACAACTCGTACGCCAAAAAACTCTTCACCGGTGTGTTCCCCTTGGCGATGCCGTCATGTAGATATCTGTAGTGTTCGAAAACGTGATGTATTCCGTTTTTTATTTCCCGAAGAAGCTATCTTATGTTTCTCTCTGGAACCAGCTCGTAAATGAAGGCAAAACATCACGCAAACAAAAAAAGCAAGTTGCAAACACCCCGTAAAAATATCATGAATTGAAGAACAACCAAGGAGCGGAAAAAACATACCCCGAGCCTGAGGCAAGATGGTTACACAGCAAGCGGAGGGATAAGGTACCCCCAAAAAGCCAAACAATGGGAAAGACAAAGTCAAACAAAACCAAACGAGAACAGACAGAAAGCACGGAAGACCGCAAGACGACTCGATCCAGAAGCCGACACAGGTTCCAAATGCAACCGGAAATGCTGTCACACGGTCTATCCCCTCCTTATCGTACTGTATTAGGGTAATAATAACGCCGCATGTTTTTTTTTCTGTCCATTCCATTTTTTGTATTCGCCCTTCCTTTCTCTCTCAGATTTGTCGCAACTCGTGTCCGGGGTCTCAAAGTAGGCTCTTCTACCTCTTCCCCACTACGGTTCGTGCCTTGCATGTTTAGCTCGAAAGCACTTCGTCGGCCTTTCTTCCCTCGCCGACTCGCATCGAATTTCGCCTACCCGCGCTGCTATTATGAGCGCTCTCAGCAGTTGATTCTCCGTTCAATATTCATTTTTGGAGATTTACTCAAACGTCCAACCCACGTAGGATTCGAACTCCAGCACCAACACTGAGTAGCATTCGGGGGTACCACTAGACCACCGGGGTGTCTACGTCGCTATTGTTGCGATCCTACCGCCAGATACAACAGAAAACGGGAATGGAAAACCGGCAACGGAGAAAGGGAAACAAGAAAACGAAACAGTACCAAAACCAAAGTAACACCAATCAATACCAAGCACACGAAGGGGGGGCGATGCTGCACTACACATAGTAGCGAAGTAAATCACGAGTCGCGCGAATAAATCCAAAAATCCGAGACGAAGAAGGGGAAGGGAACGCCGCCTTTTTCGTACTTTGTCGACAGCGGTGGTAGAATTTACTATTAATAGTACTGTACTGTAGTATATCGCTGCCGTGCCACCCCGGAGGAGGTGCGACAGGCAATACAAGAATAACAAGAAAACACCACCACCAGGTACCAAGAACAGGCTCGCCACCCACCAAGACAGACGGTACTTACGACGTACCGATATGAAATAAGAGCAAGAAATAAATACAACAAAAAAAGAAACGACAATCAAAACACAACTAAATCACATTCTCAGCAGCCGCAGCAGCAGTAAAACCTTACCTCGTACTGCTTGCAGCTCGTATATACGTACGAGTATATATCAGTGATGGAGATCGGGATTGAATTGCCGTGAAAATATCGCGATCTTTTTTATAATATCGAGATTGGATCGGCGGTTTTGTGTCGGCCGATCTTTCAATCTTCTGGATCCCGCCCAAAGATCGCCTTGCCATATCACTGGAAACCCTTCTAAAACGAACCCTCACGCTTTACACCCCACACAAACCAACTGAAAAGCACACACAACAATCAAAGGCAAACCTTTGTCACCGTCTGTGCCGTTATAGGAACACGAATAAGAAACCTCTTGAGAAAATAAGGATCACTTTTGGGAGGACGCTAAGAATTTTGGAATAAGAAATCGTGCTCAGCGGCAAGTGCTCACTAAATCCTACAAATCAGCCTATCTATCTATTCTCAAGGTTGTCCAAGGATAATAAATAGTGTGAAGGTTATGATGCTTGCTCAGATTAGGTGTTTATTATTGGCGGACCCGTATTGAATATCAGGTATACCGCACGCCGGCACATACATCTACAGTCTATCTCGGACATGATGAGCATTAAAAGGTCTCTCGAGGCGGCTGATGGTCTGTGCTTCGCGCCCACCATTTACGTGTAGATAGATGCCTCCTTGCTGTAACGACTTTGTTTGTTGTGTTTTATGCATGGGAAGTGGGAAGTGGGAAGCCAGTATAAAGTACGAAGCCACTTGGGATACAGGGCAGAACACCTGGTACGAAAACGCTCAATAAGAAAGGCAGGCTCCGATTAACAGGAAAACAAAATAATTTCGAGAGTCGTTATACAGTACTGGCCCTTTCACAAGAAACTTAAATCGGGCTCAGGCTGGCTTTTTTATTCTGGGCACACGCGAAAGCGCCCTTTCTCATGTTGCACTTTCTAATTTCGATCCCTGACAAGGCGTTTTTCTTACGGTAAGTAGCATTAATACAGTAAATGACACCTAATAAGAAACAGGAAATCTGGTCCAGGCTAGATTTCTTATTCGAGAGAGGGTGCTTTCTACCCTAATATATAGATAACGACTCCCAAATTTCTCAGTTTCCACCAAATCTCAGCCTATACTTCGTATTGCCCTGTTTCTTATTAGGTGTCCTGTACTCTGTAGTGCACAAGCCATTTTTACATTAGGTAGTATAACAGTAGTAATGCACAAGCTTTTTCGTGGCCAACTTTATAGATTCTTAGGCTCTGAATATAGGCTGAGAGATCTTTCTTAGTTTTATTTTTATTTTTTCGGGCTGACGTTCTTCTGAGTTACTTTTGTTTTTAACGGGCCGGTACTGCATCGAAGTTAGTGTAGAACAATCCCATTCTCAAATAAGAAATCGAGTCTGGTTCAGCTTGCCCTGTTTCTTCTTACTAATTTGTGTCCTGTAGTGTACCAAAGCTGGTATATACCTACGCGTCAAACAGAAAACAAAATACGGGTAACACATACTCGAAGTAGTCTTGTATTAAAATAAAAAGAAGACGAAGTTACGAACGAGAAAAAACGTCAAAACCGCTTAATTTCGCGAGATCAAGATCGAGATTGAGATCAAAATCGAGATTGAGATCGAGATTGAAATTGCCTGTTTTCGCCAAGATTGCCGAAAAAATCAAGATTGCCTTTTGGGGGCAACCTTTTTCAAGAATTAATTGATCGGCACTGTTTCCGGAGGCAACCTCCATCACTGGTATATATATACATATTATATATAGAAGGTATCGGCTACCGTAACCGAACGAGTATACGGCCACTATGTATCTACGTATGATACGTACGCTCACCATCCGTTTATCTCGCCTTGTTGTTTGCGTACTCATGTGTGTGTGATTTCTTCACATTAAACCGTTAATTCTATCTGTCGACATCCAGCACACCCGTGTCTGTGCCGATTCTTCATCCTGTAGAGAGATACAGAACAGGACACCGATTAAGAAACAGGCTAGTAAGAAACCCAGACTGATTTCTATGGGAAAACAAGAAATTTGAGAGTCGTCATCTTGAAAATGGTGCAGAGGTCGCCCTCTCTCAAATAAGAAATCCACCCTGGGCAAGCTTTTCCTTTCTCTTATCAGGTGTCTTGTCCTGTACCAGGTACAAATGATGTGGTCACAAAACCACGACACAGAGATACTGCCTGTACGAGTACTTATTTTCCATTCTCGTACCGGGGTATTCGGGGGGGAAGACGACACGACACTTGAATTTGAGTACCGAGCAGGGGGGGGGGTATACTAACACCAAGTGAACATAATTCCTAAAAACAAATCTTGGTGGGCTAGCAAGTAACCACGAAGCCTGTAGCGTCAAGACCGTGAGTTCGAGCCTACCCGAGTGCATGCTCGTAGGGACTTTTTCTTTCAAAACAATATCTTGACTAGCGAAAAGCGCGAGAGCGTGTGTTAGCAAAATTTGATGAAGATCGACGAGCGTTGGGAAGGCTAAATCTGCGCGATAAAAACTAAAAACCAAGGCAAGAACCGTAGTAGGGGAGGAGGGAGAGGAGCCTACTTTGTGACCCCGGATCCGAGTTACGACTAATGACGGAGAAAGACAGAAGTGCGAAGATAATACATGGGATGAAACAAAAAAAAGTCAACCACGAATCCTACCAGAAATATCACGATTCCCAAAGTTATTAATCATTCTGACTCTGCGAAGGAGTGTTGGTCGTTTTCGCTGTTATTCGTGTACCCTTTATCGTGCGTAACCATGTTTTCGTGTTTTTTTTCTTTCTATTTGTCTTCATTTTTGTATATTATACCAGGTATGATACTTTCGTATTTATCTTTCTCTCCTGTACCAGCCTGTACGTAACTATATACCAGTACAGGAAACCTACGACATACTGCTGTACCCTAACCCTAGTGGGGAGGGGGGAGAAGAGCCTGCTTTGTGACTTGTGACCCCGGATCTGAGTTACGACTAGGAAGGAGGGAGAGAGAGAGAAGTGCCAAGATAATAAATGGGATGGAAACACTATAATAAAATATATTACGGTCGCCCCGGTAGTCTAGTAGTCAGCTTCAAATTATACTAGCATTGGTACCCGAGTTCAAATCCCACCGTGGTGAGATTTTGACTTTATTAGCAAGCAAAAAAGGAACCAATTATTGCTGAGAGCGCCTTCATAGCGTGGGTAGGCAGTATTCGACGCGAGTCGCCGAGGGCAGAAAGTGCTAAAATCTTGTCGCGATACAAGTTCAAGGCAAGTACTGTAGTGGGGAGGGCGGAGAAGAGCCTACTTAGGAACCCCGGATCTGAGTCACGACTAGTAAAGGAAGAGAGAAAATAAGGGCGTATATATTAAATGGGATGGAGAAAACAAATGAATAAATAATAAGCAGGCTAATAAGAAAGTCAGGCTAATATTTGGAGGAAAATGATAATTCGGGAGTCGTTATCTTGATATTAGTGTAGAAAGCACCCTCTCTCGAATAAGAAACCCAGCCTGGGCCAGCTTTCCTGTTTATGATTTGTTAGGTATCCTGTACTATAGTCTGTCTGCTTGGCTCGCTTGTCCATGTTCTGTTTTTCGTGTCCGTACTTTATTTGTATTCGCGATGTTTTATGCTTGCCTCGTTGTTTTTGACTATATACGCAACCACAGAAGGGCCTTAATTAGCTGTTGCGCTGTTGCGCGGGCGCAACATCTGGGTCAAAATAACCGTTCTGTCCATCAGTCGCCGCGAAGTTGGTTGCGCGCTGCGCGACACGCGATTTTGGGAGCGCAACCTTCACCACCGCAGGCTAGTGTTTTGTTGCGCGTTTGTTTTCGCCGGCGGCTAGAATATTTTTTGGGGTCGTGTTATTGTTAATTGCCGTGCGTAGGTGACTTGTTTTTTTAATTTGAATTCGCCGTAGGAATTAATTTTTGAAGCACGTTTTGTCCAACTGGCAGTAGGTGACCCCTTGTCCTATTCGCGGTAGGTCGAACGTAGTTAGTTAAATGTTTCATTAATACTCGTACGCGTAGGCACCTTTTTCTACTCGCCGTGGCCGAAAATAAATCAAAAGGATTTTACTTGGTTTTCAGGCGTATATTCGCGTATATCTCGCAATTGTTTCGCCTCCGGCGGACCTCCGGGGGCCCCTCCGAGGTCCCCTGCGGGTGGCTGGCGCGCAACAGACGCCGAACCCCTAATTAATGCCCTGGACCACAGGATTTGTTGTACATTTCTCTCGGGAAAACTAACACAACACGGAAGTCGGATGTGCTGTACTGCTGTATGTCGACGGGGAAAACCAACGGTTCAAAAAGAAAAAAACACACACATATGATATGTATACTCAGTCGCTACACAATATTGTCGGCAAATAAACCCCACCTGCTTGACTACGTCGGTGTCGGCATTCCAGGCGAAGAGCCTGTTCAGCCGAAACGATTCGGCGGTACGCAGCCCCCGCCCATGGTCTGTTGCGCCACAGACACGGCTGCTACCACCAATGACGATTTATTCCGCCGCCGACCTTGTCGCTGGCCTCGTTGCCTTGCCCCGCTGCTGCTAGCCGCACCGCCACCACCGCGATCCATGCCTGCTGCCGCTGCTGCTGCTCTCCACCCCCCTCCCCGCCAACACTGCCTGTCATCGATACTGCCGAGGCCACCGTTGCCGAGGCTACCAGCGGACGCGCCAGCGTTCACTGTAGGCCCGTACAGGCCGTCTCCCCACCACAGCAATTATGCTGCTGGAAGCCCCACAGCCTCGGGCGCTTCCGGCTGCGGCCTTGCTGCATCCGCTGCTAACTGCATCCTTTCCGCAGCTGCTAACTGCCGCGAATCTGCAATGCCGCCGCCGCTGCTGTCATCTCCGGAAACGCTGTCGCTCCTTTCCCATTTGAAGGCGTTAGGATGGCTGTATAGGTAGGGCGTAAGTACCACCTCCTCCACAATCTACATACAAGTGCCAGGAGTTTCCCGGGTTCAGGAAGAACTTGTCGAATGGATGTAGTATACACACAACCTGCACGGGACCAGAGCAGCCACGGAACACTGAGTGTGCTGGATGTCGACGGGTAGAAAGGAAGGTTTAATGTGAAGAACACACACACGGGACAATGAAAAGACCGAATGCTAATGTTACTTGTGACGTCTGACGTCTGGCCGACCACATATTATATGCCCTGCTTATTTTTATACGTCGGCAATATGAAAGCCCAAATGCCGATTAAACAGTACTGTATGCTATACACTATACAGCACAGCACACCTAATAAGAAGCAGGAAATATGGTGCAGGCTGGATTTCTTATTTGAGTGAGGGTGCGTTCTACGCTAATTTCAATATAACGAATCCGGAATTTCTCATTTTCCCCAAAATACCAGCCTGGCCTTCTTAACCCTTTTAGAACTCCAGTGCACACAACCATACATTTGGCTCTAATTCCACGTAATTTGTCCCCATAACGGGACTGGAGTCCTAAATGGGTTAATAGCCTGTTTCTTATTCGGTGTCCTTTACTGTATATACTGAGGTGTCCTCGCTTACCATTGTAGGGGCATGCGACTATTAATACAAGATCACATCCTCCTTGCTTCAGACAATCAGTAAGAAGTAAGAAGGGGTTTCTCCGTAAAACTACTTGGACCAAAGGTACTGGATCATGTACCAAAACACAGAGCACGTATATAGGGGTCTGTCGCATACTGTCCTGAAGCGCGGTTCAGGGGTATGAATTGCCAGTTGCTATGTAAGAGTACACGGTGAAACAACATACAGCAGGCCAACCATAAAAACACCAATGGATAAATAAATATTGGTCGAACAAATTAACGAAAAAATAGGTGAAATTATGCACGGAAACAATGGGTTAAACATTAGGTTGAACGAAACGAATACCGGTAAACACTTTTGGGCGTTGAACGTTGAAACCCGGGCACAAAAATCAAAAGTGTTTTGGTGAGCACACACACCGGAAGGAAATCGCACCGCGTTCTTGTTCGATCTTCATGTCGCCCAACAGTTATCTTCCGAGTACCGGGTGTAGGAAAAAAAACTGTGTAACGTTGTATTGC
Organism: Saccharina japonica; assembly: GCA_008828725.1. Lineage (NCBI taxonomy): Eukaryota > Phaeophyceae > Laminariales > Laminariaceae > Saccharina > Saccharina japonica. The sequence continues at coordinate 187,324 of MEHQ01000557.1, read as the reverse complement.
TGTATGTAGTAAGTTATACTGGCATACGAAGTAGTATATTTTCCATGATACTACTGAAGTTCGAAAGCGTGCCCAGACATGACCACAAACCTAAATCTCTATCTAGAAATGCAAAGATGACCAAAGTGAATAATACATCAAATGTCCATCCGCACACAGCCTGCGCTATAACTGAGATGGTTGATTCGGGGGGTACATGTACCGTAGGCTTCAACTACCGTTCACCGTATCGCCCTCTACTGACTACCGTATAAAACAGCGGTCCTTTATCATGTGGATTTAATTATTAAATAATACTTCACAACAACTATTAAATAGTGGTATTTTCGATGGAACGCAATTTTCATCTGGTTGCCCAAATAATCGGCTTGCACGAGTACTCGTACATATACAGATATATAGCAGCCGGAACACTCCCTCACGTTGATCATGCCCGTGCGTGGAGAGGGGTTCAGTAACTTGCGACGGCTTTGGAAGTTACCGTATTGTGCGTATTTTCCGAGTCCCTTCCTCCGATCAACCGCGCAGGTACACACTTACCTGATGCATCGGACATTCATAGAAATGTACCAGGTAAGTACATAATAAGTACGCCCAACGCAGAACAATGAAATGTAAATATTACTGACAGAGTTTCGTAAGCCACATCCGTCGAACTGGCTCCAACTTTACTGTAGTATCTCCAGCAGACCCCCCAACGAGCCGGGGGAGTAAACATTATCAAGCTTATACTGTATGTTCGCCGCACCTGTTTGGGTGCATTTAGATTGATTGGCTGCGCTCTGACTTTTCCTGGTTACTTCTCAACTACTGTGCAGTAGTATTTGTTTTCTAATTCCCTTACGTAGTGTCCTTCTCCTTTCGGGGAGGGGATGTTTATGAGTGACCACCGTTGACGCTCATGCCCCAACTTATCCTAAGATGGCAAACACGATACAATATCGTAATACTGTATTAATACTTCGTACATGGTTTCCCTCGCGGCACTCTACGTAAAACAATAGCGAGGCCGCAGGTGTCCGTCCTACCACCCCTACACTGATAGCTTTGTTTAATGTTTTATCGTGCAAAAAATAGGGTTCAGTCGGCATTCCCACAACCTTCTTCGTAGAATTATCCTCGAGGTTTGTGTTGCACATGCTCTGCTTCGTTTCGTTGCAGAAGAAATACCTTCGAAACAAAAATCGCCTCTTGATGTATGTGTGGTTTACCGGCATTGAAACTGTGCCAAACAAAGGGAACAGCAGCAGCAACCAGCTAAATACGCCAGGAGAGTGGTCTTTAAGGGCTCTGTCTCAGCAAAGCCTATATATTTTGGGCGTACTCCATTAAATGCCTTGAGGGTGCAGGAGCGGTCGGTCAAGGGGTCGAGCCGCGGCCTGTTTAGAACCTTCAGAATGGTATCTCTCGCAAGCAGCCTTCTCCTTTATTGCTTTATTCCACGCGTATGTCGTGTATTCCGGTATTTACGGTTCAGTTTATTGTACTATTTCAACTTGATCAAGACTCCCTGCGTGTCCATACACCATCATCGTGTTTAGTTCGTAAGGCTGCGCTCATGCTGACATCCGATTCAGCGGGGCGCATTGCAACATTGTACGACTCGTGTCCTGTTGTCGATTTCGCATCGGCACTCATATATTTATACATATCGTCCCACGACAGCAGTGGTGCCCCTCGTGACACGACTAAATGGTGTACTACCGGTATTTTATGCGTATGTATGTTTTTTTTTCTCTCTCGCTTCATCTATCATATTTGCCCTTCATTCTCCGGTTCGCTCCCTGTTAATAGTCGTAATCCATATCCCCCCCCCCAACCGCCACTGTATGCACGAAAACCCTTTGTATCGGGCGAAGGTTCGGCCCTTCTTTCCTCGTCGACTCGCGTCGAATTGTGCTTACTATCCACGCTATAAAACATCAACAGGAGTTCTCCAGAGTTGGTGTCTCACGGGAAATATAAACTCCAAGCGGAAAATCGAACCCGTGACATCAACGCTCCTAAAGCAGCAGTATAGTATTCGAGGTTAATCACAATTACGTTGAACCCTATTAATAGTAAGTAGGACCAAATATTGTTGGTAAAAATAGGTAAATATATAGGCTTTTGTCTGTACCGTAGGTCCTAGTTACTAGTGTTTACTATGGCCCCCCGTAATACTAATATCATACTGTAGACCACCGGGGCAACTGGTACGGATGTACGCTTACAGGAATACTATAATATTAATATCATATCATGTCATATCATATCATACTGCTGCTGCTGTGGTGGTGTAGGGTGGAGCGCTTGGAATCACAGAATTTTCCATGTGGCGTCTATTTTACTTTGAAGTCGAAACTCGATATCAGCCGACACCGGCAATGGTATACCGGTATACATGTTTTAAACGTACAGGACACCGAGTATATGTACGTTATGATATGCTATTATATAATATTATAGCATATTATATTATATTATATCAGACTATATATAAAAATATATATTTCCATCCAATTTATGATCTTCGCCCTTCCGTTCTCCCTCTCCTTCCTATAAATAGTCGTAACTCAGATCCGGGGTCACAAAGTAGGCTCTCGCCCCTCCTCCTTCACTACCGTCCTTGCCTTCCACATTTATCGCGAGAAGATTTTCAGCGCTTTCTTCCCTCGTCAACTCTCGTCGAATTGTGCTTACCTATCGTACGCTATAATATGCGCTCTCGACAGCAGTTGGTGTCATTTGAAAATAAAATTCCCTAAAGGAGACTCGAACCCTCGACCTCCAACCTAACATGCTTCGTCGTTACCTGCTAGCCCACCGGGGCGACCGGCCATGCGCAATAAGAAACATAAATAGTTGCTGAAATGCCTGGTACTACGAGTACCTGGTACTGACGACTGCTTGCTGTCGAATCGGACTAAACTTGTTACGATGAGGCCGTTATACAGCAGTAGTGCGTAGTACAGGACACCTAATAAGAAACAGGAAATTTGGTCCTGGCTGGATTTCTTATTTTGAGAGAGGCTGGTTTCTACACTAATTTCAAGATAACGTCTACCGAATTTCTCACTTTCCTCTAAATCTCAGCCTGGCTTTCTTTTTAGTCTGTTTCCTATTATTAGGTGCCCTGTTGTTGTCTTCACATTAAAAGTTAAAAGCCGTGCCGGTCTCTCTATCCAGTACCTCCACACGGTCCATCTGTCCGTACTAATCCAACACTTGATGCGGTCGATTCCCGTGGTCACAGGCTAACTTACCCAAAAAAGGTAGGAAAACTGAAATAAAACTGGAACCCGAAGGCTCCGCAAAGCGATCAAAGTCAGTCAAAAACAGATAGTCTGGAGCCCTCCGCTCCCCTCTACACGCTATGTGAAAGTAAAAATAAATCTGGAAAGGTCAACATCACCAATCGGGGGTATACGCCCCCTGATTCTATCTTGGTGCCCCTATAATGCCGGGGTGTTCCATGCCGGGTTCACGCCGGCCAGGCAAACAAATCGAGTCCTCCACCCCGATTGTAAACGCAGAAACGATACGGGGGGAGGGAACTGTGGTGCCGTGCTACTGATGTACCCCCGGCCTGCGAGCAGTGTAACCGCAAACAAAGGACTGTATACTTATACTATGCCTATAAAGCAAATACGCCTCTTCGTGCCGGAGTGTGCGTGCAGGCTTCCATCGCAGTGGGCTGTCTACTGCTGTGTGCTGTGCTGTATACCACTGCTGTCTGTCTGCGTGTCATAACATTATCACTGAATACGACAGTCACAGCTGTACGGGGTTGAATTGCCACAAACCCGGGATCTATGAAAAACGGGCGACTATGGGCTAACGCGTGGGACGTGTTTCGTCGCAAGCCGTTTCGAGGTGGTTGCGTCGCCGGGCTGCTGTGGATATAATGGCGGTACGGCGGTACTGCTGCTGTGTGTTTTTGATTCGGCGGGATTTCGTGTTTTCCAACAGCAGTATTTCGCGTTTTCAAGCTCGTAAATATGGCATCTGGCTGCGAGAGACCCGAGCAGTCTACGTCGTCTTCAACAACCGGACACCTGCCCACCGAGACCTCGCGCCCACCGGTCCCCACCAAGTGTACCATTCCATGTGCTCCCACCTGATAATCACGGCGTCAGTTGATCAGTACGAGTAGCTCACATCCCCGCCAGTCTGATTCACGAGCTCTCAAGCATCCGATTTCAAGAGGTTCGCAAGCATCGAGAGCGCATCTTCCAGCCAAACTCAACATTGCTTGTGAGACAGAGCACTCCGGCAAACATACGCAAGAGGGGTGTCGAGACATGTGTTCTGACTCCCTCGATCCCGGCGGAGAGGTGCGTGGCTGCTCTGTTCGTCGCACACTCGCCATGTCGGATATATCGTCTCGTGCTGTAGCTTTGGTTACCACCGTCAACAAATAACAAAACGCTGCACGAAGAACTACAGCAGTAGTCTAGCAGTAGTACGTATGATATTAATAGTTTTTGTATAGACATTGAGTTTTTCGACCAAGGGGTAACTTTGTATATATACAAGGTTTCTGCGCTGACGAGCATCGCTTCACAATGAAAGGAACGCGTTGTCAAGACTATTTACTGTATTGCACCATGAAAGGGTCAAATGAACGCGTGATCTTGAAAAATCATACTTTAATACTATGAATACTTGTGTAGTGCAGTTTAGTAGTTTAGTAATGGGCGCGTGCTACGATAGAGGTGGCACATTTTAGCTGAAACGTTTTTTTAATTACGTGGGCTGCGTAACCCAAAATCGCCGGAATCGATTTCTTCCGTTGCAATATTGATATTTCCCTTTTTACACTGAGGTCATGGGCATATTCGTCGGGTGGCACTTTTAGTTTCATCCAAAGACTGTTTTTGGGTGAGATATGGCGCTCCCCAAGTGATCACCCCCAGAAAAAATAGACTGCGCCTCTATCGTAGCACGCGTCAATGGGAAAACATGGGTACGTCGTATACCTGGTCGGTTTTCACTGAAAAGCGTCAAGGTATTTTTTATGTTATTTATATGAATCCGTCGTCTATTAATAGGTGCATAGTATAGATTGGTTAGATAACGTCGGCGACGAGCCGAGATAGCTCGCGTTTGTGTTGATCAAAGTTCGTCGATCTTCTCGTCAACCATGACACAGACGCAACCAACGTTGTGACAGCAGTAGAGCAGGCTTTTGCTTCTTCTTCGGATATTTCTGTAGCCTTTGCCAGTGCTCTTGACCCACAAATCGTACCAGATAAAGTACCAAATATGTTATGATTTGTTGCTCCCAGTCGTACGGATTCAAGAGTTTAGAGTCTTGTTTTTGAGGCATGTGGGGTATGTCGGAGCTGTGTAGTCGGCGGTCAGCTTGCCAGCTGTCGCCGAACCGTAGACCACCGTCTAGAGACCCAGATATGTCGCCTGGTGGAGTGCTTGAGTGTAGCAGAGGCCACCTAGCGCGCGCCTGGGCTTCTGTGGGCGGCGGTGTGTCCCTTATACTACTACTGCTACTACTACTACAGTACTACTACTGTACTACTACTACTACTACTACTACTACTACTACTACTACTACTACTACTACTGGTGTATCGCAGAAAGCCTTGATGTACAACGAATATCTTGTTGATATGAAAGGTATCCAGTATCCAGACCGTTTATTGCTCGCCGCTGCAAATTCTTACCTCGACGAGTAATTGCTAATCGGGAGGGTATCATATCCGGTATCCAGACCGCTCGGTTGCTGTTGCATTTATTTGTATTCTTGGTTCTACGAATGACTTGTTTATATTGTCAAGTATCCAGACTAGTTGATGTACAGTACTCCCGCTAATCTACCACCCGGTGCTATTTGCTCACCCTGGGTGCCCGACGGGTAACACCCGGATCTGTCACGACTCGTTGGTGTACGGGTAGGGCCTAAAGCCCGCCGGGTATTACAGTAGGAACTGCTGTTGAGTCCGATCAAGCGCTACTGTAGTTATTATGCTGGCAGACCGCGCAACGGCTTTCCTTTACGTACAGCAAGCAGCAGAGGTAGTGCTGTTGTGCTGTACTTGTAGATTTACACAAACAGATACTGTACGTAGATGCTTTCAACACCTGGAAGTAAAGAGGGTATCTCCGAGAGAAAATAGTTCAGGTGCTTCGGATACTCGCAGTATTTGGGTTTCATGTTGTGCGGGGTACTGCGAGTTTCGCGATGATTCTGTACTACAGATACCACCATACCCAATCGCAAGAATTTCGACATTCAATGCTACTACTACTGTACAGTACGTACCACTGTGGAATACTACTGATTCGTGTACTTCAAGTATGTCAGGGTTCTGTACTGCGGGTACTGCCAAGTATATGCTGGCAGTATTTCGTCCGTTGGTTCTGCGAGTACTGCGAGTAGCGTGCGCAGTATATACTCCGAGTAGGAAGTATACTTCGAGCATCTGTGAACCGTTTCGACAATCCCATGCCCATATCATTGAAGAAAGTAATATGTTTCGGGGTTCGATACTCTACTGTAATACTCTGGATACTGCTGGTGCTGAGAGAGTATTGCAGTACTATGATGGTGTGTCCTCGTAAATACTTCTGTGGGCGTACTGGGAGTGAATACGATGAGCAGTACGCAGAACCCCGAGCACTTTTCTTGCTTGCCGCTCACGATAATATTGCTTGTGTATACGCATAAGTACACACATTCTTACCGGCACCTCTTTCCTAAAACCAACTATGATTAATAGCACCCGTACATTGATTGAGACTGGAGACGAGCAACGCGGATAGCACTCATTCGATTGCGATACTAACACAATACTGTAAAGCGTACTGTACGTGTTGGCACAAGCCCAACATCATCCTCGCAACGAGTATGCCACACACTCCTGTACATGGCTCTTCCGTGCACGTAAAACACAATTGCTCTCACAGACGAGAACGCGCGGTACAGGCGCTCAAGACGCAATGGACTACACACCGAACATAGATAGGCTCGTGTGGTTAAGGGTCCGCCTCGTGTGATTATGGGCCATCGCTCCGCCCCGGATGCAATGGAATCATTACTGACTTGTTAACTGCGTACCTGGAATATCGCAAACTGCTGACCTTCAATCCTGCTCTTTACCCATACCCCCCCCCTCTCTATAGTATGTATACGAAGTATAATTTTATACGAAGTATATACATCGGTTGGGTTGTCGGTTAGCGACGACGCTATAAGACACACCTCTCACTGCATGAGCTGTACAACCAGTGTACCGTTGTTTGTTTGTGCGTGCGTGTTTGTGGTTTTGGCGGTAACCACGGCTGGCGGTCAAGTTAGATCATGTGTGCGGGGTGAACAACCTTCACTCAGCACAAGGGGAATAATCGTATCACTTAGTTTGTATATGGGTAGGCACCCAGGAGGTAGATGCATCGTATAACCATTGCTGTCTCTGGAAGTACCCACACAAGGAATCAACTCAATTCAGCTGAGGCTGTCGTCCATATGCAAGTCCGCCTCACAACCGGTTCTTAGTAGGACGCAGCTCGCCCTTCGTGCGACTCGCCCGACACTCACGGTGCTTCGCGCTTGGTGCAAGCGATGACTACCTGGTTGGTGAGAATTCAGCGTGTTCCGTCCCGGTATTGTAGGAATGCGAGGGTCTATGGTCATACGATTACGGCCATGCATAACATGAGTATCCCCTCCCACCCCCTGCATTCATGACCGACGGCGCAAACCTCTTCCACCCGATGAGCAGGGTACTGTGAACCTTTACGAATACACGTCACCATGACGCCACCGCAAGCTTCATCGGGTGGTGACAACAACTCGGTAAAGGCAGACGCAGATGAAGCGTTCCGCAAAGAGCGAATTGCTGCAATACTCCGGAGACAGAAGGACGTGAGGGACAAAGAAGCGGAGGAGAAGAAGCAGCAGGAGCGGAGAGAGATAGATGAAGATATCGCGGAGAGGCAACGTCAATACCGGCTGCAGGACGAGAAGCACCGAGAACATCGGCGGCGGCAGCAGCAGCAGCAGCAAGCGCAGCAGCAAGCGCAGCAGCAAGCGCAGCCACCGTCCGCGCAGCTGTCAGCGCAGCCGGCACAACCGGCGCAGCAAGCGCGGCAAGCGCAGCAGCCACAGCAGCAAGCACAGGAGCAGGCGCAGCAGCAAGCGCAGCAGCAGGCGCACCTGCACGCAAAGACGCAGGCACAGGAGAACGCGCAGCAGCAGGCGCAGCGTCAGGCACAGGAGCAGGCGCAGCAAAAGGCAGAGGAACAGGCGCAGGAGCAGGCGCAGGAGCAGGCGCAGGAGCAGGCGCAACAGAAGGCAGAGGAACAGGCGCAGGAAAAGGCGCAGGAGCAGGCGCAGGAGCAGGCGAAGCTGCAGGCCCAGCAGCAGGCGTGGCAGCAGGCGCAGCTGCAGGCGGAGCAGCAGGCCCAGCTGCAGGCGGAGCAGCAGGCCCAGCTGCAGGCCGAGAAGGAGGCCCAGCTGCAGGCGGAGCAGCAGGCCCGGCTGCAGGCGCAGCAGCAGGCGTGGGAGCAGGCGCAGCTGCACGCGCAGCGGCAGGCGTGGGAGCAGGCGCAGCTGCACGCGCAGCAGCAAGCGTGGGAGCAGGCGCAGCTGCTCGCGCAGCAGCAAGCGTGGGAGCAGGTGCAGCTGCAGGCACAGCAGCAGGTAAGACATATCCTGGCTTTGGGTATGGCTTTACAGCCCCTGTATGAAACCTTTCCGTTCGATTGACCGTAACCATGATAGAATATCTCACATCTGCCAATATTTCATCCTCGATCGATGGCCCCACGTCCACCTTCTCGCCCACATCCATGCGGCAGGGTCCCCAGACAACCCCAACTGTGTTGGCCTGGGAAGCGCACATCAGAAAATAATAATACGGCTGCCAGGGGCGAAGGGCGTGTGACGGGAGTAGACCTAATACTTCGTACAATCCAGCATGCCATGCATACAGCACGACAACTACTGTAGATAGTTTGGTCTACAGTGGACAAACTACCCGGCGACGTCGACCCAGTCCTGTCGCATTTTGGAACCCCTGGAACCGTTCAACGGAGGTAGCAGATGATTTTGCGGTTTGAGGCCGTGGGAGGAACATAACTTGTTGCCGTGTTCGTGAACCACGGGATTTGATTACGACGTGGGCCGGTAAAGGGCATCGAAAATGCCATGCCGAGTGTTGCTACAAACCAATTGATATAAGCCGAACCTTCTAACAGGTGGGCAACGCCTAGCGCGCTCGTGGGTTTAGGGAGGGGGTTATATGCTGTGCGAAACACTCGTCGCACTGTCCAAGAACCATTCCGTATCAACCAACAAAACCCACCTCGTTTTATTCCGACCGTGTCTTGTCACTTCCGATCGATCCTTTCCACAACACACCCTAGGCGAACGACGTATGGGCATGGTTTGTGGGATGCCTCGACGGCCAGGTCAACAAGATGCCCCTCTTCGACGCGTGGCCCGAGTTCAACGAGCACCGGTAAGCCATGACCAGTCACACGTTTCGCCTACCATCCGGGCATGTTGATGGTCCAGAACAGACCAACGTATCTACTGTATGCGGTGTCTTGAAGAGGCTACCGGTCGGCCGATCCTCGAGGGCCGGGTAAAAATAGTGATGCCACAACGCTTTGCAGGACAGTGTTTCAACCAATGGTAGTCACTTGTTTCAGTTCTGGGGTACACCCGTGTAGCTGCGACCGGGCTCGGTGGCTTTGCACCCCCCTCTCGCTAACACTGATCAACGAAACAAACGTCGCGAGCATTGAGTTAGACGGATACATTGCGGTAGTCGTCGGTAGAATTTCGAGGACACAGAACAATGCCGATTCACTTCGCGAAGAGGTCGATATGATTGGACGAGATAGTTCATCTACAGGAATGCTCCAGGCAGCACTCTCGGCGGGGAATTGCACCTACCGTGTGGTTTGAGAACTTTCTTAAGTATCAGTATCGCACGGCCGGTACTACGGCTGCTGCCCTCAACGTCTTGGGTTCCCTATGCATGGTGTATGGTTTGTTAGTCAAATCTGCCCAATATGGGGTTACGTCAAAGCAGGACGCTTATCCTGAGCATGGCTCCATCAAGGGGCCGTGATATCGTCCTGCCACGCTTCTAATCACTAACCCAGGGACATACATTAGCGTTCACCAAAATATGATACATAGAGAGGCACGTAAACGCACAGGTAACAGTTTTATTATCGGTGCCATCGGCCCTCCACAAGGCAAAACCCTTGGCAAGCTCCGCTTTCCCGTTTGCAATGCATGCGCATATCTACGCTTGGTATATCGTTCCTTCTTGAAGGGTGTCTTCATTCCGTATGTATGTTCAACAGCACGAATATGTCTCAACCTTTCCTTGCATGACATCCCTACCAACAACGTCTCCCCGTTTGTTGCGCGCCTTACTCTATTCTACCCATGCGCCTCGTTGTAGGCTGGAACCCGGATACCTCGCGGGGTTTGTTACCCACCTCGAGGAGATGCTTGGCAAGCCGATGCCAGCATTCTGGGACGACTTCTGAAGTCTCCGGCCGGGGGGGCATTTGGTGGCTTAGAGAAAGCCAGGGCACCTGTCGTGATGTACAATAGATGAGAGGGAGGGGGAAAGAGGGGAGGGGGGGGCTGATGCCGCATGTCCTGATGTTATGACTAAGGGGATGAGGGGGTGGCAGTCGCTGCGGCGGCGGTAGAACGTTGAGGTTGTGTTCAGCGCGTTTTGCTTGTTTTTTACCAACCTCGACTTGGCTTGGCTGTTGTTGCCTTGCCTTTGCCTTACCTTGCCTTACCTTACCTTACCTTACCATTGTTGACTGCGCGAGAGACGGGCAGAGGTAGTTTATGTGCTTTCATGTCTGGAGAGGCGTCGCATCTACGGGTGTTACGGCTTAGGAGATTATGTGGGGATGGCAGTGGCAGTGGCGGCAGCGGTAGAAGGTTGAGGTCGCGTTCATCACGTTGTTGTTTCTGTTTTCGTCCACCCGATCGTTAGCAGGAGAAAGGTGGAAATCGAGTGCCAATTTTGTTTTTCGGGGAGGTTTGATGTGCATCGCGCAGCGTTGACATTGAGGCAATGGGTCGATCGGGCGATGTGGCCTCTCGTCCGTACTGGTACGCGCTCTATACGTGCACCATACCTTGTACCTTGCCAGGATGGAGAGCGTGTTGCGTGCCGGGAGCGGGGGAGGGGGCGGTGCGTGTGGGGTGTTGAGATAGGAGTCGTATACTTTTCTTTGTCGAGGCTGGTGCGCGTAGCGTATCGTTCGTGCGTTACGCTACGCCGTGTCGGGACAAAGCGTTGCCGTGTTTTGGGGGACCGTTCAAGCCCGCCCCTCCTCCCCTTTGTGAAGCAGTTGTTGGAGGCCGGCGCTGGTTTGTAAGCATGTAGGTTCCGTGCACTGTTTCGAGGACCCGCCGTGTTTTTGTGTGGTCTCCGCCCGTTTGGGACGATTGTATTGGAAGGTTGGTGCTGCTCAGCGAAAGCAGGCGCGGTGTGGTGTCACATGCAGCATCTTCACGCATATATACCGGTTCGTGAGAGCAAACTATATTACTCCTGGCTGGCGTACGTAGGAGTGCTGCAGAAGCTCTTGTATGTGCGTTGTCGCACTGTGCAGACTAATCATCTGGCTGGTGTGCACAGTGGAGCTAGCCGTTGTGTATGCGCTGCCCCGGGCCGCAATCGGGCGTGCCCCCCTTCCCATCCGGCGTAGTGCCCAGGGGGGTGGAGGGCGAGGAGCGGTGATGGTGGAGGATAAGGCGGCGACGGCGGCGGTAGTTTGAAAGGTTATAGTCGGGTCGAACAAGTCGAGTACGGCGCTACAGATGTCGTGTTCTGAGCGGAGAGGATGGGGGCCGCCCCTGATTCGCCGTAAGTGAGCACGATAACTGGGTTTAGGCCACACCGAGTAGTGCGCTTTGTACAGATGTCGTGTTCTGAGCGGAGAGGATGGGGGCCGCCCCTGATTCCCCGTGAGCGAGTACGATAACTGGGTTTCGGCGAAACCGTGTACTACTCTACAGATGTCGTGTTGTGAGCGGAGAGGATGGGGGCCGCCCCTGATTCACCGTGAGCGAGCACGATAACTGGGTTTAGGCCGAATCGAGTAGTGCGCTTTGTACAGATATCGTGTTGTGAGCGGAGAGGATGGGGGCCGCCCCTGATTCCCCGTGAGCGAGCACGATAACTGGGTTTCGGCGAAATCGAGTAGTGCGCGACAGGTGCCGTGTTGTGAGCGGAGAGGATGGGGGCCGCCCCTGATTCACTGTGAGCGAGCACGGTAACTGGGTTTCGGCCAAATCGCGTACTACTCTACATGTTTCTTGTTCCTAGCGGAGAGGAAGGGGGCCGCCCCTGATTCGCCGTGAGCGAGCACGAAAACTGGGTTGCCTCGCGTTGCCTCGGCTCGCAAGGCTTGGCTTAGCTGGGCTTGTCCTTCTCCTTGTCTTGGCTTGGCTTGCACTTGCCCTGCATTTGACTTGCCTTTGCCTATCCCCTGCCTTTGCCCTGCCGTTACCGTTGCATTTGCCTTTGCCTTGGCACGCCTTTGCCTCCGCGTGCTTCAGCCTAGCCTTCACTTGCCTTTGCCTTTGCGTTGCTTTGATTGGTGGCGGGAGAGATAGACAGCGGTAGTCTGTGTGTCTTGCTTGTTTTTGTTTGTTCATGCCGGGAAACGGGCGCCTGCGTGTCTAGGCCTTAGAGGTTGGATGGAGACGGAGAGGTGCCAGTGGTGGAGGTGGCGGTAGTGTTATTAACACCAGGACTGGTGGAAACCGTCTGTGTAGTATTTTTCCCTCGATCCGCCCGATCCGGCTTAAGTGCAGGGGGGAAATGGGATGGAGGAGAGGAGGGAGGGAAGGGGAGGAGACATAACGATGGGGATTGAGGTGGTGGTGGTGTCGGTGGCGGTGGCTGCGGGTCCGGACTCTTACCCCTCTCCCCTAGCTTGGTTTACCGTATGCTGTATGTTGGTCTTGTGTGCTTTGTTTATATTCTCCACCTTTTAGGGAGGGAGGTTTTTGTCTGTGGTGTTGGCGTTAGGCGACGCTCCTGATGAGCTAGTTGAGTGGTCGCTTTGATCTCATGTGTATATCCCCGAGTGTGCTGCGTGGTTTTGTAAGGAGCGGTCGGGCTCCCCTCGCCGAGTGCTTGTACTTTACCATGTTATTTTTGTTTTGTTTTGGTACTCGGCGTGGACGGTAGTTTCGAAAAAACAAAATGGTGGGAGGTTTCAATTTGACGAGGCGTTCTTCATTTAGTTTGTTTTTTAGTTTTGTTTTACGACCGCTCCTCTCCTGCTTGGCATGTACTGGTACTGGGTTTCGATGCCTCACAACTTTTGTTTTCTGTGAAGCAGGCATAACGTTTGTTTTGTTTTGTTTTATCTGACATATTTTGTTTCTTGCACGTTACTTGGGAAGAGTTGTACCTACCTCCTGTGGCTCATAATTAGTTCTGTGCAGTTGAGGGGTGGAAGGCTTAGAGGGGTCGGGTTTCCAGAGAGGAGGGAGTAACAAAAGAGAGTGATAGAGCTAGACACATGCATAGCACAAGAGAGAGAGGGGTAAATGGGACACAGAGCGAGAGAAAGACAACGAGAGATAGCAAGAGGGAGATAAGTGGAGGGGAAAGGTGGTCGCTGCTGCTGCTTCTGCTATTTTATGTTGGTGTGTGGCATACTTTGAATGGTACGGACGCTACCTGCAGGAAACCCCGCCGCCTGATTACGTGAAGCCCATGGAGGGTGGGATTGGAGAGGGTTCTTGCGTCTTGTGTCGCCAGCGTGTTGTATCGGGTTTTGGTAGGCGATCACTCACACTCCGCGCGAGTTTTACCAGGTATCTCTTTGTTTACGTTCTACTACTGTAGTTCTTGGTTTTCTTTCTTGTTTCTTTTTGTGTTGTTCTGGCTCTTATCGCTCTTCACGTATACTGCCCCTGCAGACTTTAGATAGTGTATGCCGTACACTAGGTATAATTCCGCACTACCCGGGCTATCACATACTCGGGAGGGCGTAAACAGCATACTCACCCCGACTCACGCCCATCTATGGTGGTGTAGGGCGCGCTGTGTCTCGACTATTTTACTTGAAACCCTTTTGGTACATGATCACGCATGTAAACGTAAGCAGCCAACCATTCGATCTCAGTAACAGTAACAGTCAGTCAACCATTTGATTGTTCAGCCATTTGGCTTGTGGTCGTTGTGGTTTGACCGCCAACCACCAATGGCCGTTACTCATTGGCTGTGGCTTCTTGTTTGTGGTCGTTGTCGTTGTATGTGTTGCGGTACATGTATTAACACAACATGTAATACATGTAATACATGGTGTGGTGGTGGTGGTAGACAAGACGGAGCAGGGAGGTATTGTTGCTATCGTGGTATAGTAATAGAGGTGTTGTTGTTCAGTCAGTTCACCCGGACTTTCTTTGTTTCTATTGTTATACGAAACGACAGCTCTATTTTTGCTGCATTGAGTTTGTCCCGGTTTTTTTCACTAGAGGCGTCGCCAAATAGGGGGTATTCGTGGTATTTGGCATGCCGCACGAGACCGGGAGGAGGGATACAGGGTGAGGGGGGGGGGGGGGGGCGTACTCATTTGTTGCTTGCCTTAGTCATTTGACCATTAACCACGCATCACTTTCGAGACGGAGCACCGTTCCTACTCCTAATAGAGACACCTCCAACACTTGGGCGCTCATTACGTTGTTTCCATATATTACCAAGAAACGTTTTGCTAATCTTATCCCCTTCCTGTTTCGCCGCCTGTGGCCACCATCTATCTCCTAAGATAGCGATCGTTTTCTCGCTACTATTTAGTGTACCAAACTGCTCTATGTCACACTCGTCTATTTTCCTCGTCTCCTCCTCTAGCACATCCCTTTCCTCCTTATACCTTTCACATTCTCCCACTATGTGAATTCTACTCTCTATGGCTTTGCCACATGGGCACAAGGGGGGGGGTAAGAGAACGAGAGAGGGTTGAGTGTGTGGAAGAGAGAGAGTGAAAGGAGGGGGGTAAAAGAGAGAGAGGCGGTATGCGTGTTCTTCGAATATAGTCGTATTGTCTATACCCGTCTACATCGCACACCCACAGTGTCCGTGTGGATTTTTCATCCTTGAGAGATGATACCTTGGTACAAACAAGCTCTGCCTGTGGTCACAAACCACGAAACAGGGATTATTGTCCCTCACGAATAAATGCAATAAGGAGATGAGACAGTTCAATGGCATTCCAACTTACTGGATACGACAAGCGTGACAAAGATTAGCCAGCGAATCATAACACATTGCCCGACAGAAATAAGGAGTCATAAACACGAGGAAATAAAAGCGGAGCAGGACAAAAAAATAAAGGGAGTACATGTAAATAAAAGGTAACATAAAATAAAAGGACATCCTGTAGCCCAATTTCGCCCCTTACATCACGTATTAATCAGTCAGTGCTGGTACTTCATTGTGACGAGTACGGTTCACAAGGGATATACTGCGGATAGCCGGAAACAGTCTGCATGGGCAGTACGTGCAGCAGTATCAGTAGCGGGTAATATATATTTCATTCCCTGACGAGGATCGGCAACACGCACAAGACGTGCGCCAGTCGTACGTTGCCAACGCAATAGCTTGGGACTTTTTGCATGAATGCTGCGCCCGGCATGCTGTGGTATTAGCGCTAGTGTTTAGCGGTGCATTGCAATACGAGCGAATTAGCATTGCATTGAAACAGAAGATACGTCGTACATGTCTGTCTGTTATTATTGCACGTTGCACGTTGCTCTCTTCCTTACTAATGCATTTTCTCCGTATATGTTAATCCATAGCCCATGAACGATTGTATGGATCCAGCACCGTGCCTGCTATCAATAGCAGCAGTAGTACATTCTCCTGCTGCTTGCTGTTGCTGTGTTACGTCATATGATATGATGAGTAGCCCTTTTCTATCCTTAATAGTGCTGTCATTTTCGACTCTAGATCCAAGGGTTTGTCCCCCAAAGACGTGGGCGAAGTTCTCAAGTCTACGGCTACAATCTACTCTCCTAATGGTCCTCTAACGGCTACATCACCTCCCTGTAGACACACAACCGCTCTGTCCGGAAATTCAAGGGGCGTTTAACTTTCGTATTAATACCGAAACGATCCTTGCTTTTCCGGACAAATATGTATATATGCAGCACTGTATGCATCACCCGGGTGATAATATAACCCAGCCCCTCGGACAAGTGCATGAATGTCTCAAGTATTACGTCTCAAGTATTACGTCTCAAGTCTTTAGCTGATTTTCGCGACAACGGCAAGCACCGAGGGAAACATTAACGTTTATGGAAATCCACCGTTTTCGTAGATGAAATCGGCTCCGAGATTTAATATGAATCCCAGGGGTTGTGTTATCGCTAGCGTGTTATGCGCCACAGTGAGTGGTGCTCCCTCTATAGTGCCGGTGTGCGGTGCGCTAGCAGACATTACCGGTACTGTAGCGGCAACCGATATCATTCCGCACGTTTCCACACTGGTTAAATCCAGCTGCGCCAGACAGTTTCACCGGCACCATAGCGGACAACCCGTACTACTCAACCTGCGCTACAGAGGGATCACGACTACTGTAGTACAGTACGCGACAGCACCAAAGAATTGGGAGTCACCCCTCCTGTTACAGTAATCCCACTCCAAAAATGACCAAACGCTTTGACGTTTCAAGCAGTTAGTCCTCGAAACAATGTGTGTAGAATTCCAAAGGGGCTGCTATGGCTTGACTTTCGCACAAGAATTATGTATGTGTATGTGTGTGTTCTCCACGTAAAGCCGTTATTTATACCCGTCGGCATCCAGCACACCCAGAGTCCGTGCCGATTATTCACCCTAGAGAGATACAAGCTCTGTGGCCGCAAAACCAGCGAAATCTTCCACACAAAGATGCTAGATTGATAAGCAGTGAGGAGCGTAGGCAATGCAGTGCCGCGTCATCGTACATAATACGACACGCACAAAACGCAAACGCCAGCAATCCCGCACGATGGGGGGAGGGTGGAGAGGACAGGGGGGATGGAGAGGCGGAGGGGACAGGGTGAGAAGGGGGAGCGGGGGGGGGGGGGGGGGG
>MEHQ01000557.1:147631-170226 GCA_008828725.1 Saccharina japonica | reverse complement strand
GGGGGGGGGGGGGGGGGGGGGGGGGGGGGGGGGGGGGGGGGGGGGGGGGGGGGGGCGGGGAGCGGAGAGGGAAGGGAGAGCGGGGGGGACGGAGGGGGCGGGGGGGGGTAGAGGATCGGGAGGAGCGAGAGCAGCGGGAGGAGCGAGGGAAGCGTTGGGCGTGGCGATATAATCCAAACAGAGCGTCCTTGTAGCCTACATCACGGCTGCTGTTAACCTCGCCTGACTGTGTGCACCTGTCACGCCCCATAGAATCGGTTATGTCGCATGGGTGGGGGCAGTGGAGAGGTTGGGGGGGCGGGTACAACTGTGACAGTTGCCGTCGTTCGGGGCTGGAGAAGTGGGCGCAAAGGGTGCCACATCGAGGTGGGGCAAAGGGTGCCACATCGCCGTCATTCAGGGTGCAAGCAAAACTGTAAATATTCAACAGTACTGCCTCGCTCGTTTTATGTGGTTATTCGTGTAATTGCTAAATTTATGTTGGGCCTAAAAATCGTTGAATAATCGCTGACATTAGGCTATTCGTGTACGCCCAGCAGCACTACAACGACTTTCCGCCTACACGTTCCAAACTGTCTATCACTCGAATAAAAAATGGCAAACCAACAACACGGTTGGTGCTAAAACTGTACTTAGTACGGTGACTATTGCGGGTGTTTCGGGGGGCGGGGAGGGGTTAACGCGAATGGCACTGTCGCTTTGACTCTCAGGCCATAAGTCCTCATCCAGGTGGAGCGGAAGAAACGAGCGCTTGCTCTAAAGGGTAATTCGAAAAGTCCACTTGTGGTATACCTGGTATACCGTGTAGGGCTTCTCGTCAATACCAGCAGGTGGAGAAGGTACTCACAGGGGTCTTATTGAAGGCCTGCAGCCATATCAAGTCATGCAGCCCTCACCAATCCATCCAGTCCATATCAAGTCATAGACTAGCAGCGCCAGGCATCATGCAGGACGGATTCGCAAAGTAGAATCCGACCAAATACAACGACAAAAATTTGCTGCCACTTTGGACTCCCTGTTGGGGGACGGTGTCCGCTTGTGGCATTGTGGTGGACGTGCTAGTCCCGAGGCTTGGCGCGAACCGCCGTTAGGCATGCTCGTCAGATTCTCTCAGAAGAAGTATATGATGTTACAAGAAGGCTCTCTCTGGGCCAAGGTGAATAAGACAGAACATATAAGACAGATCTGAGAAGATTGGTTGGTTGGTTGGTTGTGAGCTTGGTGGGCGCAACCAGCCTCGACACGCTCGGCTCTACGGCTAGATGTACTATATCGGGTGGTTGTACTGATCGATGCACAGTAACGTTCCTTGGATACTTGCTCGTTACCGTTCCACGTACTACGTACTGTTCTCAAGAACGCTACGCTTCCAGACGTTCAACGTCGAACAGGTTCTAGACGACCCGGGTACATTTTTAGATTGTTCCTATTCGTATTTCGCCGCGTATCCATGGCTGTACTGATACCAAGTACTATTCGCACGTACATGACTGATTACACCCTTACTCCAATAGCACTCCATGCTATTGAGTTAGATAGATAGGCTGGTACATACACCTACTAATATACCTGCTACTATGATACGACATTGTTCCCGATCAGCGACTCAGTAGGCTACTGGTTACTGCTGCTGTAGCGTAGTACCTACATCAACACGACCCCTCGATGGAGTAACAAAGTACAATTACTGTTAGCCATTAAAACTAGTTACTCAGTCAACTTGGCCTAACGTAACGTTCTCGTGCTTGATACTTACGGCAACTGACGTCATATATATACGGCAGCATGCTTACTATAATGCCATCTCGACAACTCCCACTGATGTTACTTCGTGTATTTTACTTGTCTCCATATGTACGTGTGGTATCCGTTGATACATCGTGACAAAGGTTCATTACTCCTTTGCCGCGCCGCAACAACATCAACCATTCCTGCTTCGTTTACGACGGGTGATCAATCCTTCTACAGTTATCGCAAAAACTACTACGCGTAACCTGGCAACGTAAGGGCATAATCTTGTGATAGGTTTGATGCAATGACAAGCGTGCAAACCGTCTACATATCACAGACGGCCCTTAGAACCCGCGCGGGTCTAACTACACATATATCAGACAGACATACTCGATACGATATTACTCCGTACGCTTAATACTACGACACCGTTATCGGCCGTATGTTTCATTTTTGAAAGGATACCAGTCGAACAGCAGTCTTAACTATCACAGTTTGCTTCTGCAACGCACTCCATACTGCCATGGTATTGTACTGCCCAAAGGGTGGATGAAAAGTTGAAGACAGGTTTGTGTCAAAGAGAGGCAACGTGTATTACTGCAAACATTCGCAACTGCATCTCAAGCAAAAAACAATATTTCAATAATCAGTTTGTTGACCAAGAAACGTAACTACTAACAGGCTACCAAGTTTCTGCCCGCCCCGTACTAAGAAGACGTGTGGCACTGCAATAAACACATCTTGCCATCAAGCTGGTGCGACCCCAGGCCATGAAGATGTCCTCCTCCCGGCGGTCCAGATGATGATGGCGCAGACGCCCCAGAAACGATGTCCCAGTAGCCCCAACCGATGATGATGTTCAGTGACTTCAGAAGCGACATTCCAGCAGCCCTGAATCGACGATGATGCAGTAATCCCAGAGGACGTTCTCCCCCGGTGATCCCAAAATTTATGATGCTGTGGATCGATCCCGAAAGACACTTCAGGGACCCCACGATGATACTATTGCGGTGACTCCGGAAGCTCCTCCAGTCCCATCGAACAGTAGTGCTGTAGCGACTCCGAAAGTTGTCTTTTCGGCAATCCCACAGGCTTATGGCTGCAGCAGTCCCGGAAACGTCTCCCCGACGACTTCGCGTTTAGGAAGCTCCTGGTGATGATAATACCCCGGCGGCTCCTGTTGTTATAGATGATAGTGTAGTACTCTGGTCCAGTCCCAAAGGACGTTTCTCCGGCGATCCCACTATAATTATGCCGCGATTCCGTCGACGGCGCTCCTTCAACCCGACGATGAACGACCCTGGGCGACACGAAGCTCCAGCGGTCCACACGACGATATGATGATGATAACGATGATGGCGATCCCAGGCAATGATTGTGTTGCTCCAGCGATCCCAATAAGTAGTCCTCCTTGCTCCGGGGATTAATGCGCTCATAGACCGGAAGTCCGCCGACCAGTCGTCGTCGAACTTGATGATCGGTTTGCTCGTTCTTATTGCGCCGCTTATTATTGTTCTTGACAAGCACGGTAACACCGCTTTGTCCTCCCGCATTTCTCGTATCCTCGGTCGGCCTAGACTCGCCATCCCTCACGACAAACCCCCTCTTGGCGTCCATGATGTTACTGGTGACGTTGGGCGTGACGCTGGGTCCCATTTTTGCAGTCCTCGTACTCGAAACTTGAACCCTTTGTCTTGTGCAGCAAAACAATCCACCGGCAAAATCGTAGTACAACGATCGTAAGAAGATTGCAGCAGGTGGGTCCCTGTAGAATTATGAGTACGTTGCAGAAGCACAGCAGCAGCTCCAGGTGAAGATGGCCTTGACAGCTCTGCGGGGAGGTAGACCTTGTTCTTTGTAGCAGCTCCACGCAGCTCTGCGGAGAAACTCACAGCAGGACCTGGTCTCTGCCATATGTACGAGTACTCGTAGCAGCTCGGAACTCAGGCGTAGTCCTTGTTGTACTAGACGTACCCGATGAACTGCAGCTCTACGCGAAGCGCCAAACACACCGAGGCTCATAACCTGTTGGGGGATGGTGTCCGCTTGTGGCATTGTGGTGGACGTGCTAGTCCCGAGGCTTGGCACGAGCCGCCGTTAGGCATGCTCGTCAGATTCTCTCAGAAGAAATATATGATGTTACAAGAAGGCTCTCTCTGGGCCAAGGTGAAGAAGACAGAAAATATCAGACAGATCTGAGAAGATTGGTTGGTTGGTTGGTTGGTTGGTTGGTTGTGAGCTTGGTGGGCGCAACCAGCCTCGACACGCCCGGCTCTACGGCTAGATGTACTATATCGGGTGGTTGTACTGACCGACGCACAGCAACGTTCCTTGGATGCTTGCTCGTGACCGTTCCACGTACTGTTCTCAAGCATGCTACGCTTCCAGACGTTCAACGTCGAACAGGTTCTAGACGACCCGCGTACATTTTTAGATTGTTCCTATTCGTATTTCGCCGCATATATATGGCTGTACTGATACCAAGTACTATTCGCACGTACATGACTGAGTACACCCTTACTTCAATAGCACTCCATGCTACTGAGTTAGATAGATAGGCTGGTACATACACCTACTGTTATACCTGCTACTATGATACGACATTGTTCCCGATCAGCGACTCAGTAGGCTACTGGTTACTGCTGCTGTAGCATAGTACCTACATCAACACTCCCAAGACTTCCTAAACTGCCACCGTGATTGTACATGGTACGAGCACATTCAATAGGTACCTATTGTCCGCCATTGAGAGTTAATTAAGTACGCAGTCATACGCGGTAAAACAAGCAGGTTATTATCTCACTGTCTCCTGTAATCGTGTGCAGTACCTGCATGTGATTCGACGCAAGTCGAGGAGGGACGTGGCATTGAACTCATCGCTCGAGCCCAATTTGGAAACTATGTTGTAGCTTGGATGGCGTTCGTTCGTGCCGGCTTGGGTAAAGACGGAGGTGTGCTGGGCAGAAAAACCGCTCGCGAGCAATCCCACGGTAGGGCTACCACTTTTAGGCTCAATATTTTCTGACCAGTTGCGCTCCTTACGTGAGTAACACCGGATACTATTACCATTTTACTGGTATAACTGTTTTTGGACTACCGCATTGGAAGGTTTGGTCGGGTTGCGCGAACGAATGTTTCCTCTGAAGAGATATTGAGCTCCTCATGTGAGGAGCTCAGAAAATTATGCTGCACCCCTATCGTGGGATGACTCTCGCTGCCACAGCAGTGCGAACGGAGGGGAGACACGGCGAGTTGGGCTTTACCGTAGAAAGGGCACACAAACCTCCTGCTGGTTAGGTAGGTGCTGTCGGAGGTATGCCGAGATGGCGCCGGGTTTCCTCACGCATGCTCATGATCGCGTGCCGTAGGCGATGGCACTGTTGTCCGTTCTGGTTGTGCTCCTATGAATGGTGGGAGACCACAAAGGGACGAGGAAATAGCGGTACGCGCTACAGCGGTGAATGCTCAATCAGCCTTAAGCTATGGGGCACGACCCCAGAGCAGTATAACAATAGCAAAGCTTTTTACCGTACTCTTACTGCAATAAGGGAGGTGATAATCACAACCGCTGCCCCTCCTGCAAGCACGCGTTCCTTCGCTTCTGCGCCGCTCCTGCTGCCGCGCAGAAAAAGAGAGCGTGAAAAAAAAAACGGAAAGAAACACCCCGAGCTCCTATTAATAGCTCCAAGCCGATAATCGTATTCGAATCAGCCCCGTCACCCATTTACACATTTAACTTTGCCGCACAGCAAGCACTAATAAAATTTACATACAGAACGCATCGCAAACTCTCACCCTGCAGGAACACAGAGATAAGACGGACGGCGTGCCTCCCGTTAGATGGCGCACCAGGAGCAATCGACGATCACGACACAGCCAGGAGGCAAAACGAGCAAGAATGAGGCCGGAACGCGCGCGACACAAGAAGAGTAGCGGTAAACTCATCTCGATTGCAACAACCGATACAATCCGTAGCTATTTAACGAGGGGGGCCGAACGGAGGCAAACGGGAGGGGGGGGGGGGGGTCCCTGGCATCAGGATGACAACGTCCGATGAGCGTTGTGACACCCTCCTAATTTGTCAGCTCGAAGAGCGTGAAGCTGAACTATCTCCCGACTAGGCATCGTTGCATGCCCCTTCATCGTGTACACCAGCACGCTCATACCTGCAATACTGCTGAGTCCCGGCGTCTTGGAGCACCAATCTAACAATGGCTTCGCATCCCCTGGGAACCGAAACCATGTGCCCCGCCACGAATGAAACCAACGCCGCTACAAGAAAGAAAAAAAAGAGTCAGCACAAATGCCGCAAACACCAGTGCCGATTCCCAGATCACTACCACACACCATTCCGGAAGCTATTGTCTAGACGGGGGTTACGGAAGTCAAGTCTTGCGCTGCTTCACTTGGACCGGCGACGGCAGAAAGCTGGGCCCCGTTAGCCGGTAGCTCGGCCCTTGATTCCTTTCCATTTCGTCGGTCAGGTTCCCCGTCCGCCGCTTGAGGATCTGCGAGGTTGAACGCTCTACACGATGGGAAACGAAGGGGGCGGCGGGCAGAGGAAGGGCGAAGGTTGGTTGATGAATCCCCTGCTGGATGCAAGCAGACATGCTGGTCGTACTACTGTGGAGGACCCCCCCCACAGCACCCCAACCCACCGCGTACATTATCGATCGGCAGTTCTGCCCCGGATCAACTTGACTGCCGCCAAAGATGTGTGTGTCTTTGCTTGCTCCTCGTGCTGTTACACGGCAGTTGCCATCTCGGCGAAGGACAAGAAACGCTGGACACGTACGATATATCTTCTCTAAAGTTGGTATCACAGCACGCCGACATCAACCACCAAGAACGAAAAAAAAAAAGGTCGCGGTCTCCTTCCCCCCCCTCCCTTACAACCCCTCCCCTCGTCCCCAGCGAAAGGGATACGTGGCCAATGATCAAAATACTAAGGCAAGCAACAAATGAGTACGCCCCCGCTCCCATGATGCTCAGGAAACCGTGTAGCCAAGAGGGAAAATCAGTGCACGATATCTGCTCTCCCAGCCGGACAAACGTACGTATAATCTTGTCCCCGTTCCATCAAACACCGCCACCACACCAAGCATACCTTGTCAAAAACCCTCGAAACTCGTTGACCTCCGCTTCGCACCCTCCCTCGGCGACGCCTATCGCGTCTTCCACCGCGGAGGAGTCAAACTTCCACCAATACCGCTCGCGCGCGCCTTGGACGACGCCCGGCGCCGCTCGCAGGCTTTCCAGGACTCTCTCCGCGCCGAGCTTGAACGCACAGAGCTGGTACAGCTCGCCGTGCAGCTGGTCAATAAGGAAACCTCGCTGCTGCTGCTGCTGCTGTCCCTGTCCCACGCTGTCGGCCTCCTGCTCATCCTGGAGACCCTTGAGTGCCGCCGCGACGAGGAGGGCCGTTCCGCCGCGCACTTCCACGCTACGTCCTAAAGAAAGCCGTCGCCTTGCCTCTCGTTTTCGCCGCGACTCGTCTGCGGAGCCCCGGAGACTCAGCAGATCCAATAGAAACCGCGCAGCCTCGAAGCGAGGGGAGAACGCGACGCTCGGGATCGAGTCCAACTCAACCGAGGTCCGCCCGTTTTTTCTCCCGTTAGCGCTCCGCTTCGCTCTTGACCTGGTCCCGCTCCACGGCATTCTTAGCGCCGATTTATCGTCCGAGGACTCGAAAGGCGTCGTCCGTCGAGAGGCGACGGCACGGTCCTCGTGGCCGCTGCTCCCATTCAAAGCCGATGCCGCTCGCGCGGATGCCGCAGACTGTCCCTGGTTGTACTCCGCCTTGCTCATCCGTTTCCCTCCCAACGCAGACTCGTGCAGCTGCGGCGCGCCCTTGGCAATATAGTCGAAGGTTGCGTCCACGCCTACAGCTTTGAGGCTACCCCACCGCCCCACGACGCGAAAGCCGGCGAGCTCTTCGAAGCGATGAATCAGAACCGGTTTGCTCCACACTTGCTCTCGCGTGCGCGATTCTTCTTCCAGCACGGACAAGGAGGGCGGCGACCCACCGCCTCGCAGGGCCGGTGGCCTATTGATCCGCCCGTCCGCTGAAAGCGCGCCGACCCCTTCGGGCAACGCCGCGCTAGCGACCGTTCGTGACAACACCAAAAAGGCACTCCCCGTGAAGCCAGCCTTGAATAACGCGACGGCGAAGTCGACCTCGTCACGGTGCGCGAAATACGCCTCGAACTGCTGCAGACAAGGGTGTGTCCGCCCCAGCCTCTTGTCCTGCCCCCCCTGCTCCTCGTCCTCCTCTTCCTGGTACTGGAGGTCCCGCTCCTGGTCGGCTTCTCCCAAACCGCTGCGTGATCGACCACCCAACCCGGCAAGCCACCCCGTAGGGTCATCTAAATCAGCATCGAGCGCCTCGGCGACCACAGCAGGTGGTTGCCACACCAACCCTCCGTCATCACGCACGCTCAGCCAAGGCACGCCTCGGAGAACAGAGGAAACCCCGTTCGGGTCGGAACCCTCGCTGGACGTCGAGAATTGTTTGCCGAAAGTTAGAGTTGCACTCCGGAAAATGACATCCTCCACTCCTGTGACAGCAAACATCTCGGCGTTGAGCCGCGTAAGATTACCGAAAACTATATCCCCTACTACTTCCCCGTCGCCAGTTAAGCCGTGCGCCGCGTCGGGCACTTCCTCGCCCCCCGCGAGCACATGACGCCGGTGTATGCTCATGATCCCCATCACAACCGCCTGCACCGCCATGAGCGCCGCCATCGGCCGTCCAGCCTCGCGTAGAGTCTCGGACCACACCATGAGCGCCTTTCCGATCTCGGGACTCATCTGCATGGCAGTATGAGACCTCCCCGTCTCACTCGACCCTGTTTCTACGTCGGCCCCCGCCGCTCCCGTCGCCCCCACCCCCTCGATATTTACACTAGTCTTCTTTCCAGCCGCGACCGCAGACGCCGCCGCCGCCGCCTCACCGACTGCCCGGGCCGCCTGTCGTACAGCAGCCGGTTGTCTTTCCCCCCCTTCCCACAGCCCCGGATCCGCCTTTAGACTCGCCAGTGGGGAACCCCTGTAGTCCGAAGGGTCCGTGAACCCGGGAAAGGCTTGCGCCACGGGTTCGTAATGTATCGAGTCGCTCTGCTGCAGCACCTCTTCTTTTCGCCCGTCGCCGTCTCGTGCTCTCGCGGAAGACGGCGGCAGAAGTGTTGCTACAGCAGCGGCCTTAACGGCATTGTCGCTGCCGTTGGGGCGGCGGTCTTCGCCTACCGCGGTCCCCCCTGCAGGCGATACGACACCACCGTCGGCTTTATTCTGGTTGTCTTCTTCGTCTACGTTATCTTCTTCGTCTCCTTCTCCCGCTTCGCCTTGTTGGTCTATCTCTTCACGAAATATCTAAAGTCAAGGAACATCAAGTGAGTGGATGAGGGGGAGAGGGCAGAGGCAAGGTTCGAACATGAAAATAAATACGGATGACATCGTGCATACCATTGCTTCCATGCGCCATACCAGGTACACCTTTCGTTCGGTTAAAAGGCCTACTTCTCGCTGCTTGGTCAGTACACGACAGAGGTTGCTGAGGCGCACGCACGCTAGAGACTCTGCTGCGCACACCACAGTAGCACATATGACCACCTTATTCGCCGGGCTGCTACCACCCCGCACACCGACAACGACAGCCATGCATTCATGCTGCTCTCCTCGGTTCGGTTGATGCAAGAGAAGAAAAAGAGCCCATGATAATTCCGAACAGCGCACAGCAAAAAAACGAAACAAGGACGCACGAACGAAGACGTATCCATATGTTTTTACCAACCAAGCGTTTGCATGGCTTTCATATAACAGCGCACAGCTGCTGGTACTGCATATAACAGCGTACAGCAAGTCACTCGTCAGTCACTGGTACTATACCAGCGTACAGCAGGTCATCCGTCAGTCACCACGAGACTGTATGGTACCTAACCCGCACCCCGAGGTACAACCGTTACTTGATGCTCTCCATCGCTGCAGGAGGCGGCCCGACAAAGAGCCGCGTACCCAGCGCTGTAATAAACCGGCACCTCACTGACCGTACGTAGCCCAAACAGCCAAATTTCACCCGTAAAATACGGCAGCTGCACGTATACACCGGTGTTGCTCATCCGGCGCGACGAGTTCCCTCCCGTGGGTCAAACTAAACGAGGGCTGGCAGTGCACTCGTCTCTGCTGCCACAACATCAACAACAACAACAACAACAAAAACAGCTTTAGCGGCATCTAGTGTACCAGTGGGCGCACCTTTCGAAGGCTGGCCCTGAAGTGTTCTGGCTTCTCACGGGATTTATCTGACGACGCCGCCGTCCAGAACTCTTCTGCAAACGCCGTCGCACTTTCGATCTTCGGACGATAGGAAACGGCAGGAAAAACAGACAGGGCGGGGGACCAGTTAAAAAACGAAGAAAAAAAATGACACGTTATGAAGCCAGTAACGGCGACGGACAACACAATCCTACGCACTTGCCAGCAGAATCAACGTGCGCCAACAACTTGGCTCTCGCGGTAAAAACATCTGCTAACGCAAACAAGTCAACCAACGGCAAAGGTCACTCAAAACGATACAGCACAGGACACCTAATAAGAAACAGGCTAATAAGATAGCCAGGCTGAGATTTAGAGGAACATAAGCAATTCGAGGGTCGTTATCTTGAAATTAGTGTAGAAAGCACCCTCTCTCAAATAATAAATCCAGCCCGGACCAGATTTCCTGTTTCTTACTAGGTGTCCTGTGTCCTGTACTGTAGTAGAGGTTGTGCCTGCCTGCACACGTCCACCAGCAGGTATGTGTCTGCGCGGCGATAATCGCGGTTTCTCCCCCCTCCCGCCACCTTCACCCTCCCGCCGCCTGGCTGATCGCCTTCTATACCGCCGCGCTTCCCAGCGACGGCCTTGGCCACTAATTTCACTATACCTCGTGCGAAGAGAGGCTATGCTTTCACAATCTCCAGCCACCACGAATACCACCAAAACTACGGCAACACAATAACAAGCCACGCCTCTCAGCCCCCTCGTTTAACCTCAATCCCCCGCGTTTACCTCAGACTACCCACGTCTTCCTTTTTGCTGTACACCTCCAACTCGTACTATGAAATACAACAGTAGTGCGTGTTCAATCTGCTTGGCTTTCATGACATATCTTGCCTGTCCACTCCTCAAGTCGTGCCCCTGTGGCAAATCCTCGACAGGAGTTCCCGAGCACAGCAAAGCGCGGGAGAGCCAACTCTGCCCGGGGGGCAGCAGCGTCAGCCCCTCAGACACAGCGTTGGCGTGAGGCAGGTGCATTATGCTGCTGGCCACGGCATAGAGGTCTCGATGCTGGCCCTGCGAGATTCAGCGGTGATCATTTTCGAGGCGACACAGGTGACGGTCGGGGTGGGAGGCTCAATACATACCTGCGCCTGGGCTACGATGGCCCCGACAGCACAGGGTGGAGCGAACAAATAAGAGATACCTAAAAGGCTTCAATTTCTGGGGAAAGGAAGCGGACGGTAGAGCGGAGGGGGGGGGGTGTACTCATGCCGTGCACGGCCGTAGTCGTATGACCATAGACCCTCGCATCCCTACAATGCCGGGACGGAGCACATTCGGTTTTCACCAACCAGGCAGGCCTTGCTTGCACCAAGCGAGCGGGGAGCGGGGAGGACATGTTTGGCGTGCCGGACAATGTGTGCGTATGTACGTGGGATAGAAGCGAGCCCTTTCTGACAAACTCGGTAAGCGCTGACTGAGCAGTCTACTACCAGAACGTCATCTCCTCTGGCCAAACGAAAAAAGGTGCACATAGTGCCGATGGGGGAGACGTCAATAGTGCCGACTGTGAAGGGAAGCGTGAAAACTAAATAGTTACCGGGGCTACATCTCCGTGTGTGCACGGACGTACGAACTATCTCGCCGAGGTGGGGCAGACAACGAACGATTTTTCTAGAGAAGCGCCTGATCGAACAAACAAAAAACGCCTCGCGATCGGTCTGGATAGCTTCGACGTTCCGGCGTGAATCTATTCGGGTGTGTTTTCCCCCCCCCCCCCCCCCCGCCCTCGGAATGATTGTATCACGTAGTGTGATATGGTAAGGCATCCATGAGGCAGATACATAGTAATACCCATTGCTGTCTCTGGAAGTGGCCACACCAGAAATTAAATCAATTCATTGGAGGCTGTCGTCCATAAGCAAGTCCGCCTCAGAGGCGGTTATTAGCAGAATGCAGCTCACCCTCCATGCGACTCGCCCAATACCTCACGGCGCTTCGCGCTTGGTGCAAGCAATGTCTGCCTGGTTGGTGAAAACCAACGGCTCCGTCCCGGCATTGTAGGGATGCGAGGGTTTCTGGTCATATGACTACGGCCGTGCACGACATGAGCACACCCCGCCCCCCCTCCGTCTCGAAAGGGATGCGTAGTCAATGGTCAAATGACTAAGGCAAGCAACAAATGAGTACCCCCCCCCCCGTGGTAAATGAAAAGCCACGACCGCGGAGGACGACCACGAATAATCAACGGCAATCGCGCAGAGAGAAAGGGAGGGAAAATGTAGTGATCATGGAGGATGTCGACGCAAGAGTGGCTCCTCTGCTCCACGATACTCGTATGTTGGTAGACGGGGCGAAACCACCGCGACTTCCGCATGCCGCGCAGACCACGACAACGAGGAGGAGGACGGCACTAAGTCAAGGGCAAGCTATACGCGCCGACGAGGCAGGTAGGCACAGAGGCTGGTGACGGCAAGCATGTACGACCAGGCGGCCAAAACATCTTAAGCAAGGTACAAAAACTATAGATTTAAACAAGGCACCGTGTGCCGAGGAAACCATTTCGATAAAAAAAACCACGACCGCCGACACAGTGTTTAAAACATGACAAAAAGCAGAGATCAGATGTTCAGATGCTGTGAAATGACTGCATCATACATTTTTGTGTATGCCGCAATCGCACGACCATGTATAAACTTATTTACCGCTCCGTCGATATGTCCACGTGTTCTACCTCACAAAGCACGTACTCTTACAAGACTTCCCGGAAGCGCGCTTCCACAACAATACCGTCGTGACTACGAAGGTACTGGAGGCGCTGCGGATACTAGAGACGCTCATGGAGTTGGCTTGACCACCCACGTTGAGCAAGGAGCTATTGATCGTGCGGGCCATTGAAAATGGTACCCGCGAGCACATCCAGCAGAGTAAACCCGTGAGGGCCTCCCTTTGAATCGTGGGGCTGGTTCGCCAGCTACTCCGTGGCCCACGGGGCAGCGCTCACTACGCTTCTGCCGGATGCACGTACCACATCCGATAACCCGCACGATGGGGAGCTCCCCGCTCAGCGTGGAATGGCGAGCCATTTCCATGATAACCTTGAGCAGCCGCGGTGTCTCCGTACCTTCGCCGCCACGACGGCTAAGCGCGAAAGCGCCCTTCCGGGAAGTCCATGTAGCTCGCCGCGACAAGGTATACGGCACGCGACACCCACGCTACCACTCACCCATCCACCCACCCACCGTCGAAAAACATTTACAGTGGAACCAGCGACATAACTAAGGCACGGAACCCGAACAAAAAACAGCGCCTACACCCTTCCACACACCTGATAAACTACAGAAGCCGCGACGGAGTAGGGAGGAGCAAAGACGTACCCCCGCTTCCGACCCGCGCTCGCGGAAGAGGACGAAGGCGACGACGACGACACGCCGCTGCCGTCACCTGTTCGGCTCCTACCGCCGCCACTACCACCACCGCGCCCGTCAGGCGAGGTGGAGGAGGAGGTAGAAGACATCTCCTGAGGCAGCCAGACGCTCTGCTTGAGCGAGAGGGCGACCTCGACCTTCTCCGTCCTCGTTATCGGGTCTCTCCAGACCTTCAGCTTCCTAATATGGCACAGAGGGGGGAACGTTGCGCGGGGGGGGCGGGAGGGGAGCGGGGAGCGGGGAGCGGGGAGGACATGTTTGGCGTGCCGGACAATGTGTGCGTATGTACGTGGGATAGAAGCGAGCCCTTTCTGACAAACTCGGTAAGCGCTGACTGAGCAGTCTACTACCAGAACGTCATCTCCTCTGGCCAAACGAAAAAAGGTGCACATAGTGCCGATGGGGGAGACGTCAATAGTGCCGACTGTGAAGGGAAGCGTGAAAACTAAATAGTTACCGGGGCTACATCTCCGTGTGTGCACGGACGTACGAACTATCTCGCCGAGGTGGGGCAGACAACGAACGATTTTTCTAGAGAAGCGCCTGATCGAACAAACAAAAAACGCCTCGCGATCGGTCTGGATAGCTTCGACGTTCCGGCGTGAATCTATTCGGGTGTGTTTTCCCCCCCCCCCCCCCCCCGCCCTCGGAATGATTGTATCACGTAGTGTGATATGGTAAGGCATCCATGAGGCAGATACATAGTAATACCCATTGCTGTCTCTGGAAGTGGCCACACCAGAAATTAAATCAATTCATTGGAGGCTGTCGTCCATAAGCAAGTCCGCCTCAGAGGCGGTTATTAGCAGAATGCAGCTCACCCTCCATGCGACTCGCCCAATACCTCACGGCGCTTCGCGCTTGGTGCAAGTAATGTCTGCCTGGTTGGTGAAAACCCAACGTGCTCCGTCCCGGCATTGTAGAGATGCGAGGGTCTATGGTCATATGACTACGGCCGTGCACGACATGAGTACACCCCCCCGCCTCCGTCTCGAAAGGGATGCGTGGTCAATGGTCAAATGACTAAGGCAAGCAACAAATGAGTACGCCCCCCCCGGTGGGTTAAATGGGGGGGGGGTGTACTCATGTCGTGCACGGCCGTAGTCGTATGACCATAGACCCTCGCATCCCTACAATGCCGGGACGGAGCACGTTGGGTTTTCACCAACCAGGCAGACATTGCTTGCACCAAGCGCGAAGCGCCGTGAGGTATTGGGCGAGTCGCATGGAGGGTGAGCTGCATCCTGCTAAGAACCGCCTCTGAGGCGGACTTGCATATGGATGACAGCTTCAATGAGTTCATTTAATTTCTGGTGTGGCCACTTCCTGAGACAGCAATGGGAGCACTATGTAACTGCCTCGCGGGTGCCTTACCATATACACACTACGCGATACGATAATTCCCCTTGTGCAGAGCAAAGGTTCTCCACCCCGCACAAAATGAAAGACCGCCAGCTTTGGTGACCGCCAAAAAAAAAACAGTACCCTGGTTGTCTAGCTCACGCAGTGAGAGGCGTGTTTTACAGCGTCGTTGGCAACCGACGCCAACCCAACCTATAAATATATAATATATTTATAGGGGTTATGCCCCCTTTTGGCCATTTATTATATTATGTATACCAGGTCGCGTAGTTGGGCACCTGCTCGAAAAACTCGCTTGTCAATTAGAGCTGGTTTCAGCGAGGAAATCCGATTTTCCTCAAACCAAGACAAGAAAAAAAAATACGCCATGGTCGCTGTGAGAAACTGTAGGCGATCCACCGTAGATCGTGATCTCTCTGTCCGTCACTCACAAATACTTGGAGTCAAAAGTGCTAGAGTACCCCAATACCTGCCGTGGCTTTCTGTCCGTCACTGACAAAATACCTGGGGTAAAAAGTGCTAGAGTACCCCAATACATGCCGTGGCGCTGGTCCCCTCCCTCTACCTAACGCTTACCGTTCTCGGTTGACGTTGGCCATAGCGGCCAGAAGACGCGCTCCAAGAGGGATGTCCTCCACCAGGGAGGAGCACTCGCCCACGTGGTTGTCCCCCCTCGCGAACTTGATCACCTGGAGGATTCATCAACCACCAAAAGATACACACGAGAATGATACGGATATATATTGTATGCCACTGTCTTGTCTCCCCGCCAGAGTACCGTTCCGTTGCGTACCCGGTGCTGCGGTGCGACGTGTAATATTTATTGTACCAGGCACTTTGTTTTTTTTTATCATCTACGCAGACGCTTTTTTCTTTCTTATCAGCCTGTATTGTGACCGCGGCTTATATATTTCGGAGAAATCAGGTACTACGTAACAACAGCATCATCATCATCATCATCATCATAATCATCATTATTGTCACGGGAGAGGGGGCGCGGGGCAAAGAGCCGGGCAGCAGGAAAATAGGTGACCACACAGCAAAGTATGGTGTACATGTTGAAAGCGCGAACACATGTATGTGGGGGCCGAGAGGACAAGGGGAACAAAACGGGGGGGGGGGGGCTGTAATTGCAGGGAAACCCGGAAATCGAGCCGTTTTTGGCCGACGACTCGTGGCCGGAGAGATAGGCATATGCTCCTATCGACGCTGTTCGAAGACGTTCCCGCCCAACAGCAGCCGGGGCAAAGGCGCAAGCGGGCGTGGACGCAAAAGCGCAACAAGCAGCAGCATAAACACCCAACAGCAGCAACAAGCATTCGCGAGGTTCGTGGACTCTCTTCTCGTACGTACGCAGGTAAGTTTTTCGAAAACACTCGGTCGCCGCGGTGAGCTAGTGGTACCCTCGAATGCTAGTAAGAGTTGATGCTGGAGTTCGAATCCCACGTGGGTCCAACTTTTGAGGTTATTTGCGAAAATAAAAATATATACACGGAACCAAACTGCCGAGAGCGCATACTGGAGGTAAGGCGCAATTCGATGAGAGTCGACGAGGGAGGAAAGGGCCGAAGTGTTCTCGCTTTAATAATGAAGGAGCGAACCATGAGTAGTGGGAAGAGGGAGAAGGGCCTGCGATGTGATCCCGGATGTGAGTTACGGCTAGGAAGGAAATAGAAAAGAGGGCGAAGATAATAAATGGGATGGGGAAAAAACAAAAAACGAAGACACAGAAACAATACGAGTATTCTCGATACAAGACACGAGCGGGCGAGGAGCTTACGGGCCAGCTCGTAACAACACTCGATATTATCGTTGTTGTTCTCCCCTCTCAGAATAACTCATCGCCATAATCTGATCCGTGGGGTCGCAAGACGGAGATGGTTCTGAAACATTCTGGAGTGAGTTGCACAAAAAACAAAGTCAGCAAATGAAACAAACTTGTGGCAATCGCCCCCACCAAAAAAGCAAATTGAAAACAAAAATCGTCCGCCGTAGGGCGTGTCATACAGTATGCATGCCATGTGCCACTTGAAGCAGAAAATCGATGAAACAAAATGGTGTACCTGGCTGGGAGCTCCGACTTGCCCGCCTTCGAACGGGATTTCTACTCCGAACACCTTCTTCAGCATTCCCTCCGGCGCTTCCCTGATACAGGCACGGGGAGAAGAAAAGGAGAGACACAGACACAAACGACGACAAGCATAAGCAAAAAAAAACGCACTAAAGCAACCACAACAACAACAACAAACAACAAAAGCGAAGCACGAGCACAACCAAACGAATATTTTGAAGACTTCCTTAACCCCGACCCGCGGGTTTTAAGGTCATGGCTCGTGAAGAGTAATTCGAATTACCCGTGTGTTCGTTCCCAGCACTATGTACGGAGTGTGTCGGGTAGATTTTGCGACCGACGAAAAGGGAAGGCGGAAGAGCGGCTGTCGCGCTTTTTGCGACAGACCGGTAACGTACGAATATCGAGGAAAAAAAAGGATGAAAATAGTATTCTCCTCGTTGACAAACAAAACAAATAACACTGCAGTTGCGCCTAATACCCCAACACCACAGCAACCCTGCCCATTCACTATCTGGACGAAAACATCG
Organism: Saccharina japonica; assembly: GCA_008828725.1. Lineage (NCBI taxonomy): Eukaryota > Phaeophyceae > Laminariales > Laminariaceae > Saccharina > Saccharina japonica. The sequence continues at coordinate 152,845 of MEHQ01000557.1, read as the reverse complement.
AAGTATGGGCAAGGGGCCCCGTCAATGCGCTCCGAATACTCCCCCTGTCCTGGCCGCCCGCTACGCCACACCCTCTACCACTACACCCGGGCACACACAACCCTCGCCCCCACATGGCATCCCAGGAACAAAAAAAATAGATCGCGTGGTTGGGGCCAACAAAACGGGCTTTAACGGTAAATGTCACGACGTCACGACACAAAAAAAAAGGGTTGCCCACCGCCTACATGAAACGGAGCCGCTCTCTCCAAAAACATTAACAAGTTATCGAGTTTTATTTTGGAATTTCAGGCACGTTGTGTGCCCCCCCCCCCCGTGTGATGCCAGAAATACGAAAAGGCCTACTCGTATATACATATATTGCAATGCCTGGATCCCTATGTACCCTACACCTTACCGCTAACCCTAAAATTCCAGCCGCTACTCTGCCCATATCAGATGCTGTGTCCACAGCGGAATTCCGGCATAGCAAAAACACAAATCTGAAAAAAAAAACGATCGACCACGTAAACAAATCATGCCCTTGTGTATACGCGCCAAAATCGGCCCCGGTTTTCCATACCTTCATACCGTTCATCCCAAATTTCACGTCAAAAATGTGGACAAGGCAATACCGTTTTTAAAAACGACCCCCCGCGATCCCGGCTCCAAGTAAAGTCGCAACCCACCTTTCCCCATACATCTCTAGCTGTACCATGGGGGCATCCGTGACGGCGTAGGCACCGTTGGTCCTGTCCGCCATGAAGGTGCGGAACTTCTTCAGGTTGGCTGAAGTGTGAGGCACGTCCAAGGTCAGCACATATCCCACGTCTTCGACGTACTCTCGGTGCACCTGCATTTTTTTGCGGTTGCACCACAGACGGCGCACGGAGGGCAGTGGGTGAGGGGGGGGGGGGCGTACTCATTGGTTGCTTGCTTAGTCATTTGACCATTGACCACGCATCCCTTTCGAGACGGAGCGACGGGGGGGATATGCCGCACGATGACGATGAGTTTCAACCCCCCCCCCCCTGTCCTTTTTTTTCTCACCAATGCCTTCTTCCCATTGGTCGACTTGACTCCCCACTGCTGAAGGGACCTCTTGTGGAGGACCGCGAACCTCTCCGACACTACGAGGCACAGCCGCCTCTCTCCGACCGCCAACGTTTTCCTGCGAGAAACAACACCATCGCGCAAAAGACAACGAGCAACGAAAACGGAAAAAATGAGACAGATTAAAAACAAACTCATGCATGGCATGGACACGCACAATAACGTAAGGCGAAGGTGGGGACTGGCAGTACTCCATGAGCACTGATTCTATTCCGTCATTCGCGTGCGTGTTTTAGCTGCTGTCGGTGTCTACGGATGTCATCGTGTTCATAGCATGGTTGCTAGCATGGTGCTGCCAAGGTGGTATGGTGACAAGAGTCATGTCGGCGACGTAAACAAATGGCAGAACTCATCTAGACACCGACCAAAACCACTCGTACCATATACTCGCACGGTGCCAGTATGGGTACCCCGCATAAACCGCGGGGGGGGGGGTCAGGGCTCAGGCACCGTGGCGCAGTCTGACCTTGGTACGAAACAAATGGTCGAGCACCATGATGCGCACACGTGTGCATCAACCAACCTCATACATGCAGCCTGTAAAGAAACCCTCCCCCGTGCGAAAGAACAAAAAGAGCCAAAAGCTTCGTTCAAAAACACATGCACAAACTACGTGTGGCACGGACCTAGTCGCCTCCATGCTGCTCCCATCCCCGGTATTTTCTGCCGCCTCCCTCTGTCTCCGGTCTTCGTTGGTCTTCTTGGTGACCGAGTACACGAGTCCCACGATCGGGTCAGAAGCGGCCGCCGCGTCCTTCTCGTAGTACCCCTCCGCCTCGGACAACTCCTCCGGTGCCGGTGTGGACTCAGACGTGAGGTCGGCCGCCGTGTCATCCAACGAAGCAGCAACCACAGCAGCAGGAGGAGGAGTGGAAGTAGTGATAGCAACAGCAGCAGCAGCAGCAGCAGCAGGGCCAGCAGCAGCAGTAGGAGCAGCATAAGCAGGTGCATCGACGACCGTGGCAGCATTTCCAGCAGCAGCAGCAGCAGCATCGACAGCACAAGCACCAGACGCGGCAGAAGACGCAGCAGAGGCAGAGGCAGAGGCAGAGCCAGCCGCAGAAGCAGAGGCGGCTCCTCTAGCAAGCGCCTTTTCGATAACCTCGGCTGCGACTTGTCCCAAGCCGTCCTCGCCGCCCTCCGCTTCCCCGAGCCAGCCTCCCACGCCACCTCTCACTACACTCCCGGTATCGACACGACCTTTCGCGGTGCCGCCCGCTCTCCCTCTCCTCCGCTTCTTCTCCTTAAATTTTCTTCCGCCACCGTACACGCCACTCCCGTTCCCCGCACCCGCTCCCGCCTCCATACTCCCTCCTCCCTGTTGTCCTGTCCCTTCGCCATTATCTGGGGGGAGCCTGAGGTCGTTCATAAGGTTCCAGAGCTGGCTGGTGATGGCATTGGGGCCGAGCCCCGCGCGGCTCGGGGTCTGGTAGACGTACTTGTAGAACGGCCTGGAGGGCTGCAGGCTGATCTCCTTCATCCCCGGGTAGACTGCAGTAGTTTTTTGTTTCGAAACGTGGGTGTTGTGTTTTGTTTGGGGAGGGAGGGAGGGAGGGAGGGAGGGGTTTGCCCGGCAAAAACAGCAACGAAGCGAAAACAAGGGGAAAATGAGATATGCACAAAAGTAAAAGTTACAACCGTGTCAATAGGAAAAAAGCAACAAGAAAAAAGAGGTAACGTAGAAGTAAGACGGACGTTAGAGGGGGGGAAAGGGGCACGAAACCCCATCACCTTGAAAAGTTTTCCACTATCCTTTAAAAAATAAAAATAAAAATAGACCGAAAAAGAGAGGGAGATTGTCAGCTTGGGTCGGTTTTAGCTCAGAAATCATGTCGGGGGGCGATCGCGGGATTTACTGGTGGGATGATGAGACAATTAGAGGGGCGTCGTCAGGGGGTAGGGGAACAATACCTGTGACGCCCTTGTGGAAAAGACAAACGAATACTACACAGTTCTGGTTCTCTCGTGCTCGGAACGCCCACTACATATCACATAACATGGAACGTATGTTTGACAAGTGGAGGAACACCGCAATCACAAAGTTATCATACTGGGAGCGCAGTGCGAATTTCGTAAAACTACAGGTACTAAACGCACTACACCACAACATAAGGCAAAAAGAAAGGAACTAACCCCAGCGCCCTCATTGAAAAAAAGAAATGTCGTGCCTTCCCCCCGGCCCCGACAAGGCTTGCAATGGGTTTCGGTTCGCACCGCGGGGAAGGAGTTCGCTGAGTTGGCTGGAGGTGACGGCGTGACCCTGCAGCAAAACCTCCATGGCCTTGTTCATGTCAGGCTGTTCCACTGTATGTTTTTGTCTCTTGTCCGTCTTCAGCTTGATCAGCTGCGCGGAACGAGCACGCACGAACGTTGGTGAACCAACGGAGAAAACTAGAAGGGGCAGAGCTTGCCAGTATCACAAAAACGAAAAAAAAAACATTGCCCGCGGGAGATAGAAAACACGAGTAAATTATGGACATGCGTGCGTGGCGGGTACTATTACATGATGATTATTTGTTTATGCCCTTTTCACCCCCAAAAAGCAAACAACGTAATCGGCGACTCGAGCCTACAAATACATCAGCCTCGCACGTTTGCGTGAGTTTTTCAGCTTCAGCGACTGACGGGGTAAACGCCTGATATATATATATCAAACCCCATCACGTATATTCTGAATTAGAGCGGGTTCACTCTTGCTCAGCGCCATGTCTGGCATATGATTTACCTCGAGGCAACTGTGGAATAAACAGCGAGCGACTTTTTTTACCATTGTTTTCTGTCTATAGATACGTACGAGTCCAGCTTCTGATTACGTATCAAACAGAGCTATACCAACATCTAAAAGGACAAGCAACCAGAAACTTAGAAAACAAAGGGAGGTAGTTTCAGTCGATTCGTCCCGACCAAAAAAAACGCTCGTTCATCAACCTTCAACGGCGAAATCAGAGTGAATAATTCACAGCAGAAGCACGCATTCGTTTCGACTCCGCGCGGGTCTTTTCCGAAGCGGCGGAGCTACTCACGTTTCGAGGGAATGTCCACGCCAGCAGCAGCCTCAGAAGGTTGGCGAGGTCGGGGTCGAACGTGGGGTCGCGCGGCACCGTTGGTACCGGTTCGCCCGTGAGGACGGTTACACGCCTGTTGATTTCATTTGGTCACGAGCCGAAAAGGTTGATGTCAATGGTTGATCGTTGAAGGTCTGTGATTATGATAGAAAAATGTCCTACTATCGGCTTGGTAGACGGCTAGTGGTTGTACGATGGACACGTAAGTCACAACAATCAGTTGATCGCCCGAGCGGTGGTCGATTACCGTGGTTAAAAGCGATCTGTTTCATGATGGACGCCGAATAGGAGCGAAAAGTGTCTCGCTTAGAAACAAATCACGGCCATGGCACACGAGCTCAGACAAAAAGCTAAACACGACAGAAAAAAATGCTCGCGAGGATTAACATCCATAAAGTAATAAAGCCAGCACTAGGACAGCAACGAACAAGAAACACGTATGTCGAGTCCGAGGAAACATCACGTAAAAAAAACAGCAACGACAATGATAACAACAGCGGCAACAACAACGACAACGACAACGACACCAACACCAACACCACCAACACCAACACACACCACCAACACAAACAACACCAACAAAAATAACGACAACAACACCAACACCACCAACACCAACACCAACACCAACACCAACACACACCAACAACACCAGCAACAACACCAACATCGCCAACACCACCACCAACAACAACACCCAACACCAACAACACCAACAACAACAACGATAACACAGGGCACGAACGATACCCCCGGCATCCAATACATCAACGCCACGCCATGAGCGGCAGAGACAGACTCGCCTTCCGATTGCGGACGCGGACGCCGCAAGCTGCTCCATCCTAGGGTACGACAGCGAGAACACCCGGCAGAAGGCGCCCCTCGGGGTGCTGCCTATCTTGGTCCGAATCATGTACTCCCGCAGCACCCTGAGCGCCGCAAAAGTGTCCGAGTACATCCCGCGATCAAACACAGATTGGGCCATCTGTACGCGAGGCCCGGTCGCCGTGGGGAGGGGTAAGGGCGGAGGACGGGGGGGGGGGGGGGGGAAAAGAAG
>MEHQ01000557.1:128748-147623 GCA_008828725.1 Saccharina japonica | reverse complement strand
GGGGGGGGGGGGGGACGAAAAGATAGATTCAGGAAATAGGGGCAGCGGAAAGAAAAGGAGGAAGGAAAAGTCGCATCTACAAAAACAAAACGACGACTGGATTGTATTCTGCCGTTCGACATGGTGGAGCGGTACGATTCGATGCGGTACGGCACGGAACGGAAGGGCAGGGTAAAGTACACCGAGACCGATACACAGGCTAGAGTGGGGTGGCCCGCGATGATAAACAGTAGGATAGGATGGGATGGGATGGGATGGGATGGTATGGGATGGGATGGGATGAGATGGGATGGAATGGAATGGAATGGGACGATGGGATGGAATGAGATGGAATGGAACGGAGCGCGATAGAATAGGATGGAGTGGGCTGAAGTGATCGGTACGCGAGTGGAGGAGACGGTTGGGACACACGAAACAGGAACGAGATCAGGGCAGGGTTACAGGAACACAGAGCGCAATGAGCGGGGGGAGACGGGTGCAGAGCAAATGTCCTAGGGCGCTACTCTGGACCCAACGGATGCAAGGAGTAAGATAGGAAGCAGAATGGCGAATACACCATGTCGACCACTGTTGTGCGCTGCTACTTGGGCGGACGGCCACGTGGGAAACGCAGAGTGCCGAGCGGGTTGTTCGATGATCGGTCGTGCACGCTGTGTTGCAATCGATTGGCCGCTTAACCGAGTCAGCCGATTCGACAAAAAGACGCAGCTAGGAGCTACAATACTTAGGCCGTTCGGTCGATCAAGCAACCTGGCCCACGAACCACTGACGCCCGAACATCCATCATGGACAAAGTACGACCCTGGGGGCAGTCAGTCCGACAAGACCAACAAAGCTGACAAACAGATTATTCGAGTCAAATACCTACCCTCAAACAAGAAAATACAACGTTTCTCACTCAAACGACAACCCACACAACACGAAAAAACGCAACACGATACTCACGAAAGACTGGCCCACGACGCTGTTGCACTCGTCCGGGTCCCCGTGCACCATGTGGCTCGCGCGGTGGAACGGCGTGGAGGTGGCGGAGAGCACCGCGGCCATCGCTACGGCTTCGCTCACGATGCCCAGACGCGCGCCGAGCGCAACCTGAAGGGGGAAGCGCAGAAGACGAGAAGAAAACAAGGTGAGGAAAAAACGAAACAAAACAAAACAGCTACGTAGGCACCTGGTACCAGTACAGGGAAAATAACAAACGAAAGTGCTGATTCCGAAAAGGTCCCCGTACGTAAGCTACCGGCCACAACTACGTACGTAGCTGTAGTTTAAGCTCGACACGCAGCAGTGCTCGAGTTAGGAACGCATTCCGACACCCCTGGCCCGAAAGACAAGGACGTACAGTAGAAGAATAACCGGTCATGTATCACCCGCCCCCCTGCTGTCGGTGACACCCCGACGTGTTCCATCCAGGTATTGTAAGGATGCGAGGGTCTATGGCCATATGACCACGGCCATGCATGATATGAGTACACCCTCCCACCCCCCCTCCGCTGTCCTGCTTCCCCCAACCCTTCCATTTTCACCGCCCCTTATATCTGTGGTATCAACGTACCATGCGGCCCAGCTCCAGGTCGACCCCTAGACCCGACGCGAAACGCCCCGTGTCTGTAAGAACTCCGTTGTCATCCGGCGTTGAAATGAACCCCATGGCGTGGAGAGACTCTAGGCTGCGCTGCACCGAATCGATGTCTGGCGGCTCTAAGGTACTCTGCGGGGTTTAGAGATGAGAGATGACAGGAAGGGTGGGGGGTGGGGGGTGGGGGCGGTGATGGGGGAGGGGGGGTGTACTCACGTCATGCATGGCCGTAGTCGGATGGCCATAGACCCTCCCTTGCATCCCTACAGTGCCGGGGCGGAGCACGTCGGGTTTTCACAGACCGGGCAGGCATTGCTTGCAACCAAGCGCCAAGCGCGGTGAGATGTTCGGCGAGTCTCAATAAGGGTGGGCTGCATCCTACTCTCAACAAGAACCGCTTGTGAGAAGGGCGTTCTCTCGCAAACGGATGGCAGCGTCGACTGAATTGAGGGGTGGACAGGCGCCCAACTGCTAGTGAGGGTGGTGGGATGCTCACGCTTCTTCGTGCGGCCGCTGCTCTGTGCTCGGCAAAAACAAAAAGTTATTCGTATTATGGCGTGGCTGCGTCAGACCGTTCGCCGCAATCGAAACACAACGCGCACCACGTGAGAGAAGACAGCGTCACACCGGGGCGAGACAGCCGTCCGATCGAGCTTGAGAAAATAGGTATGCTGCTGCTGCTGCTGCTCTCATATATCTGCGGCCGTCGAAACGGACTCATCCACAAAACCAACCGCAAGACCAGGCCCCACGTTCATCCCCAACACGCATACTGCCGCCCCCGTACCCCTTCCAACCCCCTCATCAGCACCGACCAGCACGATACCACACCGCGCAGCACAACCGCTGATTGGGCCACCGCGCACCTGTAGTACGGGGACGACGGAACTGTCCGGCATCATGCTCTTCAGGTCGAGCACCAGGGAGTCCAGGGGCAGTCGCTTTATCTCGGAGTCGGCGTGCTCGCTCATTATTCGCTCCCCCATTACTCTCGAGTAGAGCTTGTACACGGTGCCGGGCCGGACCCGTCCCGTCCTGAACAAAAAAAAAAAAGGAAGACAAACGAATGTGAAAAAAACGGCGTCAGAAGCAGCAGCAGCAGTATATTGCGTGAGCAATGCTCCAGATAGGTAGGCCACAAGAGAGAGGAGAAGGGGGGGGGGAAGGGGAGTATATGCAGGTGTGGTCGTGAATGTGAGCCTCCGCTGTAATTTTGTTCCCGTAGGCAGTTCCAAGTCCTTCACGACTGCGTTATACGTATTGCTCGAACTTTTGTCAGATGTGTCACGAACACATGGTCACAGAGCATATCTGGTGGGTGGGGCTTCGAGGATACCGGCCGAGTTACCTTTTAAGCCGTCGACAAAAAACACAAGCACAAACATGAACGAATGAAAACCAAGTTCAAGAATTGAACTATGTGTTGATAAAACTAAAACTGAAACTAAAGTATTAGACAATACCGGTAGGTAACATAGGAAATCGAAGCGTTGAGTGCGAGCATGTGAGCACTTCGCTGGGTGAAAAGGCTATCCCACGTGCGGAGGTACTGGTTGAGGAGAACGCCCACCTTCCCGCCCGTTGCATCGCTGAAGCTCTCGATATCCACACAGGCGTTAGCGTGCGCCTCTGGGTGCGCTGGTCGAACACCATCTGCGAAGCAAACCGGGGAGGTGAGGGTTGCGTTATTGAAGGATACAAGGTACGACACCATCCATTCGCGCGCGGTAGGATGTATCGCTCTGAACGGGTCAATGTCAGCAAATTTCAAGTCACGGTCCCCGTGCTGGCAGCAGTGACCCCACCCTACCCTACCCTACCGTGCCTAATCATACAATACCATACATTACATACCATACCATACCATATCATACCACACCGTAACATACCATACCATACCGTACCATACCATACCATGCCATACCCTACCCTACCCTACCCTACCCTACCCTACCCTACCCTACCCTACCCTACCCTACCCCACCCTACCCTACCCGCACCGTTCTCCGCGCCGGGCAACACGAACGCAATATTCGCCGCCACTATGCTAGACTAGGCGAACCGCAACAGCCATAAGGACCGCGGCAAGCACTGCCTCCCTTCCTCGTTCCACCTTGCAAGAGGCGCAACGCCTACGAGAGCTTAAACGATTTCGCACGAAAAAAACAAAACAAACACGACACGCGGCACATAACGTAACGTAACGCCCATGCGAGAAAAAAAAAAGTTCGGTCGGAGTGAACCATCAACCACGAGAGCGGCACCTTTAAATCACAAACAGCAACACAAACCAAAACACAAAACACACAATAGAATACACCCACGTGAAACACACACAAGCGACGAGAAAAAGTTCCGTCGGGAGGGAGGGAGGGAGGGAGGGAGAGACCACCACACGAATATCTGTATACCTGCTTGCACGATCCCAGACAGATTACATTGTCGACATCGGGCAGGGTGATGGAGCTCTCGGCGCTGTTGGTTGCCACGACCACCTTCACGACCCCTTTTCCCGCGGGCAAAAACGCCGACATCATCTCCTCTTTTGGCAACTCCGAGTGAAAAGGTACCACCTGCTTGCGGAGGGAGGCGCATGGGCGAACAGAAGGGTACAGGGGACGAGTAGGCGGCGAGATCCGTCCGAAAGACGGCGAGGGTGTAAGGGTTTGCTTGAGACGAAGTGCTGGGTCGAGGGCGGCATGAGGCGGAAGGAAGAGTAGAGCAGAGTAGAATAGAAAAGAGTAGAGTAGGTTAGAATATCGTACAATGCACAAGATAACAGGACATGGTAGTACCGTATAGTCTAGTAGTGCAGGACAGGTCATAAGTGCTTATATTAATATACAGTATCAACAGTAGTGTACCGTACCGCACGGTGCGATATTGGGTCAAGGACGGCATGAGGCAGAAGGAGGAGTAGAACAGAGCAGAGCAGAGTAGAGTAGAGCAAGAGTAGCGTAGGTTAGAATATGGTACATCGCACGACATATCAGGACAGGGCCGTACAGAATACTCCAGCAGTGCAGGACAGGACAACAGTACTTATATTAACATACAGTACCAATAGTAGTGTACCGTATCGCACAGTACGGTACAGCACAGGACAGGACAGTATAGCACAGCACGGTACAGCTGTACAATACAATGCCGTACAGCAATGCAGTACAGCTGTACAATATAATGTCGTACAGTGCAGTGCAGCTGTACTGTACAATGTCGTACAGTGCAGTGCAGCTGTACTGTACAATGTCGTACAGTGCAGTGAAGTACATTACATTGCAGTACATCCCAGCACAGTACAGTACAGTACATAGCACCACAGCACAGAAAAGCGCAGTACTTTACAGCGCAGCATCGCACAGTACAGTAAAGCCCAGCCCAGCACAACCCAGCACAACCCAATCCAGCAACATGCATTGTAACAAAACGAGGCTGTGGGACGCTGCCCTCACCTTGTAAGTGACGTCGGCGGACGAGATGAGCTCGAAGAGATCCATGATGGCGAGGATGGAAGCCATGCCCGGGACAAAAATCAGAACAGCCGATCCGGGCGATCCGACAGCTCGCGCCACCTGCACCGCGAGGCTGTGCTGCACGGTCAACACCTGATGATGGAAAAACGAGGGAGTGGGGGGGGTGTACTTCATTTTCATGCATGGCCGTAGTCGTATGACCATAGACCGGGGCTACTCAATTGTTGCTTGCCTTAGCCATTTGACCATAGGCCACGCATCCCCTTCGAGACGGAGCACCAGGGGGGCGTACTCATTTGTTGATTACCTTAGTCATTTGACCATTGACCACGCATCCCTTTCGAGACGGAGCACCAGGAGGGGGCAAAAACCGATTATTATCGCAAGGCATAAGGGGGCGTTCGGAGGTAGCAGGAAGATGTCGCCAGTGTACGAAAAGCCAAGCGGGTGGCATGGTGGTCTGAGTGCTCAGTGATAGAAGGTAACGAACAAACGACATGCCGGACGCCAAAAAAACAGTGTTGCTAGTATTAAAACAGGTTTTAACATGTCACCAGCAAGGGGGGGGGAAGGAGAGACATCGACACCAAAGGCCGCAGACAAGGCGTGCTCGTAGAGGAAAGCCCAACGACAAACAGCTATCAATAGGCACGTCTGCGAGCGGGAAACGGGTAGTAGAGCGGAAGGGGGACATAGAGGGGGAGGGGGACACGAGTGAAATAGGGACAGTTAGCCAATCACCTTGCGGTGTGACAAACTGCGTTTATTCGGGGGTTTCTCCCGCCAGGTGGGAGGTGGTGGGTGCTTCCTGCAACAGACAGTGAGAAGGGCGATGCTACAGCCGTCTCGTGTGTATAGGAGAGTGTGGGCCCGTGCGCGCTGCGCTGGCGGGGGGGGGGGGGGGGTACTCATGTCGTGCATGGCCGTAGTCGTATGACCATAGACCCTCGCATCCATACGAGGGGGAGTTACCTGGGCATTCGGGGTGCTTTCGCCGCTGCTGGTGGCTTGGACAAGGCTGCGGCAAGCTTTCCTCATGACCTGTCGGTAGCTCAGTTCGTCCGCCAGCTCGTCCACGTACACTTCCCTGTATAGATGGTGGGAACAACAAAACACAAAAAAAACAAACGAAACAGGCGAGTCAAGAAGAAAAACAGAAGAAGGGATTTCGGGTCGTGTCCTCCGGATGATTGTGCCAGCTTTGCTTCGCTCACGTTTCGTGGAGTGTCAATGTCCGCCGCGTGACAAGAAGCAGTGTTTCCCTCGCACAACGCGTCAAGAAAATACCTCTAGTCGTCCACCGTTTCAAAAAGAGGAGCACAAACATAAGAAACATGATCATAGAGGTATCTATTGTAGGTATGATACGTACGCGAATATTAGTGAAAATAAACCTTACGTATTATAACCCCCCCCAGGCAAAAACAGGGCATGTACGAACAGCTAGCTTTGTCCGTGTGGCGAACACGAACTGAGACGGACCAAGCGAACGCAAGAAAAAAACACCCCTGTGGTGGCTCGGACGTGTACAAACAAACCTACGCCATTTTCACACTAGAGCAAGGGTTAACCCCCGAAACAACACCGGAGTACAGTACTACCGTAGTACTCTAAGTCCCAAGACACGTCCAGGTTCCGTTCCGGTTCCGTTCATGAACGTGAATTATGAATAATTGGATTAAATCACCCCTCCTCTTCCCCCCTCCCCTGCCGCATTACCTGACTGGAAAACGCTTCGAGCCGACGAAGAGGGGGAGCGTGCTCAGGCCGTAGTAGTTGCTCACTAGCCTCGCGGAAAGCGTTGCGCTCATGACGATTACGCGCAAGTCGGGGTGGGAGTCCAAAAGTCTCTTGGCAAAGAAACACAGAAGGTCCGTGTCGACGGAACGCTCGTGCACCTGCGTGGGGTCATGTCAGGCAGGCAGGTGGACAGTCAGACAGACAGCCAGGCAGACACATAGACACACATATAGATAGACAAGACAGGCAGGCAGACAGACAGACAGACCAGACAGACAGACAGACAGACAGACAGACAGACAGACAGACAGACAGACAGACAGACAGACAGACAGACAGACAGACAGACAGACAGACAGACAGACAGACAGACAGACAGACAGACAGACAGACAGACAGACAGACAGACAGACAGACAGACAGACAGACAGACAGACAGACAGACAGACAGACAGACAGACAGACAGACAAACAGATAGACAGACAGACAGACAGACACAAAGACACAAAGACAAGACACAACACACGCACACCCGAGAAACATACAAGTAAATATAAACAAGAGCCCGCGCGTGCAAACAACCGAACCAACGAACACACCGCTTAACCACACACGCACGCCCGATCACATAACCCCCCCCCAAGCCGCCGCCGACACATGCGAACCCCCGCTACCGCCGCGGCAAAAACCGCAGGAGCCCACACACTCACCTCATCGATGATGAGATGCGTGTGAGAATCCAAGAGCCCCGGGCTGTTCGCGATCAGCCTGACGATGTACCCCGTCGTGGCGAAGGTCACCTCCGCCCCCCTGGGCCCCTCCCTCACGCCGTGCCCCAGCCGCATGGCCACGTTCCACTTGCCCCCGGACTCCTCCGCCTCCTCCCGCACCCGCTGCGCGAGCGCGCGGGTGGCCGCGCGCCGCGGCTGGGAGACGAACATCTTCGCGCGACGCCCGCCCCGCGCCATGGCGTCCTCGACGAGCATGGCCGGCAGCCGCGAGCTTTTCCCGCTCCCGGTCTCCCCGTGGATGACCGTGACCCGATTATTCCTCACGTGCTCGAGGATCTCCTCTCGGTGAGCGTCGATCGGCAAGGTCAACGGCGGGGTCTGAGCACCGCTCCCCCGCCCCCCGCTACTGCCGGCGATATCGTTCCCACCGCCCGCCCCCACCCCAACCCCTGACCCAACCCCCGACCCTGATCCCACCCCCTCTTCCACCTCCGCCTCCGCCCCATCTTCCTCTTCTTCGCCGTCGCCTGTCACCTCGAGCCTGGCGTTCTCAGCTCGGTAATCATTAAGGAGGGCGTGGAAACTGGGCCCGTGGAAGTGGTCGAGAGGCATCACGAGCGGCGGACGGGTTGGCGGGTCCGCGTTTTTCTCGGAAGAAAAGCCATCGGGAGGAACCGGTTCGGAGGTCACCGCCACCGCCCCCGCCGCCGCCGCCGCACCTGAATCGGCGGCGGCGGCGGCGGTGGAAACGGTGGAAGAGGCGGCAGAAGCATCCGCGGCGGCGTCTTGGTCGAGAAGACCCCGACTTCGGTACGCCTCCAGGAGGTTCTGCTGGTAGCGCATCGAGAGGAGGACGTCTGCCCACTTCACCTGCAAGAGGGGGAGGCGCGGTTTTATTGATTTCAAGCGAGCGAACGAGCGAGCGCGCGCGCGCGAGCGAGGGGTGTACTCATGTCATGCATGGCCGTGGCCATATGGCCCATAGACCCTCGCATCCCTACAATGCCGGGGGGGGGGGGGGCTTACACTCTTGCCATGTCTAAACCCAGCCGTCAGACAGCGGAATCGATCGCGAGTTTCTTCAAAACCGAGGTAAAATGTGGAAGGTGGCACGAAAACAAGAGAGGCGCCGGGGTAACTGTCGGCGGCAAGTCCGACCGTGAGCAGTCGACGAAGCGCTTACTCAAAGAGTCGCCGTCGCTAACGGGGGTGCGGGGGGGGGCGCCAAACGCTCAAAAACTACACTCTGCTTGCTAGCTTCCCCGCCCTACGTGGTGTGCCCTTCGGCGAGAAGTGTGCGGGTCGTCAACTATATAGCAGCCGAGAAAATCACGGCCGGGGGGCACAAAGGGCTAGCGCGAGCCAGGCGCCTTCGGAATCTACACCGACAGCTTCACGTGCCCAAACGAAACCGAAGCCGTTGATCGTTAGGCCTGTCCTTGTTACCTCTCCGTCCCTCCCTCTCTCTGGATCAGAGACAGCACCTTACACCCCCCACCCCCCTCTTTCTCGCCCTCACCCTCACGCCGTCGGGCAGCTCCATCCTCTTGCCGAGCGCGACGCCCCACAGCGCCGTCCGCCGCGCGCCGGCCTCGACGCGCTCGCCCTCTCGCCCGTCCTCCTCCCCCGCCCCCCACGCGCCGCTCCGACTCCAAACCCGCCCCCCTCCCCCCCCCGGCACGGCCTCCTCCTGGTCCACCGTCCGCTGCAGCGCCTCCAGCACGGCTTCCCCGAAAGGCTTCGACAGCAGCTCCGACTGGAGCTCCGCCTCTACCAAGTCCAACCTCGTGGGTGGCGGCCCCGCCGCCCTCGCCTGCTGCCCCCGCCGGGCCCCTCTCCCGTGGTCACCGCCGAACCCACCCCCGCCTGCGGGGCCTTTGCGGGCGCCGCGCTTCTTTTTCAAGCGCCTCGTGTGCCGGTTTCCGCCGGCATCGCCTCCTTCTCCTCCTCCGCCGCTGGCGCCCTCCACGCCCCGGCTCCGCAGCCCCGGGAGCCCTCCCCCAGCTTCCGCGGCGACGGCCTCGTCCTCCTCCTCCTCGGGCGGGTCGTCCGGGAATCCGTCCAGCGGCTCGAGCGCGTACAGCGCCCGGGAGAAGCTTACCGCACGCTGGGCCGTATCCAGCTCCTCTTGGCGCCGTGTCGCTTCCGCTTCTTTCTCTGCCGTTCCCGCCGCGGCCTCAGCCTCAACCGCCGCGAACGCCGCCTCCTCAGCCGCCGCTGCTGCTGCCACCCCCGCCCCCACCCCTCCACCCGCGACTAAACTCGCTCCCGCGCCGTTTACTCCTCCCGGCGTGTCGATCCCCTCGCCCGCCGGCAGCGTGAGCTCTCCATTTGAAGAAGCTTGCGAATATCGTTCCGGAGAAGAACCTTCCTTCCCGTTCTCTTCTTCCGCTTCCGCTTCTGTGCCTTCTTCTGCTGCTTCGCCTCTGTCGGCGCCGCCAACGTCGCTACCGACGCTGTCGCCACTGCCCGTATGGTACGGGGCAGGCCGCGGCGGGGGCCTGGCATCCACCCTGAAGCCGGGCCCCCGGGCCTGGATCCACTCGAGCGTCTGGGATGGGGGCGTACCGCCAGGCAGTATACACAAGCAGACGGAAGCGCGGGGAGTGGAGAGAGGATCACGCGGAGACAGGTGCGGCGGACGCGGGTTAGAAATGGGGGTGGGCCGTACGGTGTATAGAGGGCAAGCGCCGGAGGGAGGAAACAATCGGGGAGAAAGCGGAGAGTAAAGGCCCGAGATCTCGCAAAATAACCCGCGCAACGCCGTTGAAAAGGCGCGTAGCTGTTTCTCGCTCGTTCCGTCTCGTTTCCTCTTCCGAAAAACACCCTCACTCCGACCACCCCCCAACCCCCACCACGCCCAACTCCCACCACTCTCAATTTGGCTTTTTCGCTCACCTCAAGCGGGCAAAGCGCTCTCGCTCGCAAAAGGTCTTGCCAACACACATACGCCCCCCCCTTTTCGATAACGCCTTATCGGTGGCTCATCGCGCGTACTCTCGCATTCTGCCTCCTCCTGCCTTCCCCCCCTCCCCCTTCCCCCCCCAGTAACCCCCCCTGCTCCCACCAGGCCCCCCTTCTCAACACCAGCCGTACGCATTGCTTTCCCATTCCAACCACTCACGGCTAGCATAACAAAATACAAAACATGGACACCTCTCTCCCCTTTCCACCCCCCCGCCCCACCCCGCGCCCCTGTCTCCACCGCCCCTCTTGGCACACGCACCCTCTCAGGTCTTCCCTTGTTGCGCCCGCCCACGCCCAGGTGCCCAAACGACAAGTGGCGCGTGTAATCGTTCCCCATGAGTATGGCCCACTCCACCACCTGGTCCTCGTCTATGCCGCAGAGCTCTGCCAGGCGCGGGCGAGTCCAGACGCGCGCCTCCACCCCGCCTCCTTCTTCCATCACCTGACCGATAAGGGCGCGGAAAGTAGAGGAGAGAGCCATCGCACAGGGGCGGTACCCAAGTCGTACATGGCCGCAGTCGTATGGCCATATATAGGTATTGAACAGGGGAGGGGGGTACTCATTGGTTGCTTGCCTTAGTCATTTGACCATTGACCACGCATCCCTTTCGAGACGGAGCACCGTTCCTACTCCTAATAGAGACACCTCCAACACTTGGGCGCTCATTTCTCGAGACGATAGGGGGGGGTATACGCAAAAGATAAATACGAAGCAAAGCAGTTATACAAAACCATAATATGGTTATATAGGGGGGGGGGGTCCAAGTATTACCAGAGAGAAAACACAGAGAAAAAACTGCAACTACAGCAGAGGACACCTGACAAGGAAACGAGAAATAAGAAATAAATGCTGAGATTTACAAGAAACTAAGAAATTCGGGCGTCGCCGTACAAAAATAAAGCCATTGTATATACAACGCTCCCATTCTCAAATAAGAAATCCAACCGAGGCTAGTTTTCCTGTGCGTTACATATGTCATTATCCCGTGTATTTCTAGAGAGAAAAAACGCCGTGAGGGTGTGGAAACCCTACATTGGCGGTGCGTCAAACTCCACGATTTTTTTTGTTTTGTTTTAACCTTCAGGCCACGGAAGTGGATGTAACGACAACGCTCGAAGATAAAGTAGTCGCTGTCGCCCCCCAATGCGAACGTTCTCCCCGTCGGGTCTGCCGCGCTAGCTTTGGCAATCTCCTGGTCCGCCTCCCCGGTGCACCTTGGCAGTTTCGAAGGGTCGAGAAAAACGGGGATGATGCTGTGATCGTTGCAACGCAGCATCAATGTAGTATTTATTCCCTCTTGCAGTCCACACAGCGCGTCGGGTGCTGCGAGACGGCATTGCATATCGAACAAACGTACTGAAGCAGGAGTGCGGGGGGAAATACTATTAAYAATCAGAACCAAATCTGGTGTGGAACTGTAAGGGGGGGTTGCACGATTTTTTGGTCCATCGGCGTGTTCTGGTTTCTATGGCCTCTCGTCATAGTAGTAGCTACGTATTGGAGTCGGTTGTTTCGGAACCAAAAGGAATACATCACAATGCACCCTAGTTTAGAGCTGGGTACGAGCTGCATACTTTTGAACAGCAGCGTATCACAACAGTACATACAGCGTTGGCAAACCTGTTTATGACGGCAGGCACAGCAGTACACACATAGGCGAAACCTTACCCGCAAACAAAGGCACGGCCCAAAACATCAAGTGAAAATAAAAACCCAAACAACTSGGCAAAAGATAGACACCCTGCCGACCGAGCAGAGACAAAAGCCTCGAGCCACTTTTCCGTCGCAACGACGGCGAAGAAAGCCACCACACCAACAAAAAAACAAAAAGCAAAAAACATAATTCAAAACAACTAAAAGCACGGGGTGTTGGGAGCCTCCTCTCGCCGCCCACGCCCACACTGCTAACCCACAGCAACACACCCCATACATATGTGTACGAATTCTCCCATAAAACAGCTCCGCAGAAAATTATAAAACGATCCCCCCGCCGCAAGTGATCCTTCTTTTAGTTTTTGCATGCTGTGAAGAACACATGCAATATACCAGTACAAACTACCAGAAAAGTGCAGAGAGATTTATACTTTTCAAAACGAGTGCTGACGCGTTTTAGTGCCTCCGAAGTCGGGGGAAAAAAACAAAACAAAAAACTCCATTGCAACTACCTGGTACGAAACAACTGAAAACTCAGAGTCAACCAATACTGTAGAACTATACAGTACAGGACACCTACTGTAGTAAGAAACAGGAAATCTAGTCCAGGCTGGATTTCTTATTCGAGAGAGAAGGTGCTTTCCCACACTAATTTCAAGATAAGCGACTCCTGAATTTCTTATTTTCCTCTAAAATTTCAGCCTGGCTTTTCTTATTAGCCTGTTTCTTNAAGAAACAGGCTAATAAGAAAAGCCAGGCTGAAATTTTAGAGGAAAATAAGAAATTCAGGAGTCGCTTATCTTGAAATTAGTGTGGGAAAGCACCTTCTCTCTCGAATAAGAAATCCAGCCTGGACTAGATTTCCTGTTTCTTACTACAGTAGGTGTCCTGTACTGTATAGTTCTACAGTATTGGTTGACTCTGAGTTTTCAGTTGTTTCGTACCAGGTAGTTGCAATGGAGTTTTTTGTTTTGTTTTTTTCCCCCGACTTCGGAGGCACTAAAACGCGTCAGCACTCGTTTTGAAAAGTATAAATCTCTCTGCACTTTTCTGGTAGTTTGTACTGGTATATTGCATGTGTTCTTCACAGCATGCAAAAACTAAAAGAAGGATCACTTGCGGCGGGGGGATCGTTTTATAATTTTCTGCGGAGCTGTTTTATGGGAGAATTCGTACACATATGTATGGGGTGTGTTGCTGTGGGTTAGCAGTGTGGGCGTGGGCGGCGAGAGGAGGCTCCCAACACCCCGTGCTTTTAGTTGTTTTGAATTATGTTTTTTGCTTTTTGTTTTTTTGTTGGTGTGGTGGCTTTCTTCGCCGTCGTTGCGACGGAAAAGTGGCTCGAGGCTTTTGTCTCTGCTCGGTCGGCAGGGTGTCTATCTTTTGCCGAGTTGTTTGGGTTTTTATTTTCACTTGATGTTTTGGGCCGTGCCTTTGTTTGCGGGTAAGGTTTCGCCTATGTGTGTACTGCTGTGCCTGCCGTCATAAACAGGTTTGCCAACGCTGTATGTACTGTTGTTGTGATACGCTGCTGTTCAAAAGTATGCAGCTCGTACCCAGCTCTAAACTAGGGTGCATTGTGATGTATTCCTTTTGGTTCCGAAACAACCGACTCCAATACGTAGCTACTACTATGACGAGAGGCCATAGAAACCAGAACACGCCGATGGACCAAAAAATCGTGCAACCCCCCCTTACAGTTCCACACCAGATTTGGTTCTGATTYTTAATAGTATTTCCCCCCGCACTCCTGCTTCAGTACGTTTGTTCGATATGCAATGCCGTCTCGCAGCACCCGACGCGCTGTGTGGACTGCAACAGGGAATAAATACTACATTGATGCTGCGTTGCAACGATCACAGCATCATCCCCGTTTTTCTCGACCCTTCGAAACTGCCAAGGTGCACCGGGGAGGCGGACCAGGAGATTGCCAAAGCTAGCGCGGCAGACCCGACGGGGAGAACGTTCGCATTGGGGGGCGACAGCGACTACTTTATCTTCGAGCGTTGTCGTTACATCCACTTCCGTGGCCTGAAGGTTAAAACAAAACAAAAAAAATCGTGGAGTTTGACGCACCGCCAATGTAGGGTTTCCACACCCTCACGGCGTTTTTTCTCTCTAGAAATACACGGGATAATGACATATGTAACGCACAGGAAAACTAGCCTCGGTTGGATTTCTTATTTGAGAATGGGAGCGTTGTATATACAATGGCTTTATTTTTGTACGGCGACGCCCGAATTTCTTAGTTTCTTGTAAATCTCAGCATTTATTTCTTATTTCTCGTTTCCTTGTCAGGTGTCCTCTGCTGTAGTTGCAGTTTTTTCTCTGTGTTTTCTCTCTGGTAATACTTGGACCCCCCCCCCCTATATAACCATATTATGGTTTTGTATAACTGCTTTGCTTCGTATTTATCTTTTGCGTATACCCCCCCCTATCGTCTCGAGAAATGAGCGCCCAAGTGTTGGAGGTGTCTCTATTAGGAGTAGGAACGGTGCTCCGTCTCGAAAGGGATGCGTGGTCAATGGTCAAATGACTAAGGCAAGCAACCAATGAGTACCCCCCTCCCCTGTTCAATACCTATATATGGCCATACGACTGCGGCCATGTACGACTTGGGTACCGCCCCTGTGCGATGGCTCTCTCCTCTACTTTCCGCGCCCTTATCGGTCAGGTGATGGAAGAAGGAGGCGGGGTGGAGGCGCGCGTCTGGACTCGCCCGCGCCTGGCAGAGCTCTGCGGCATAGACGAGGACCAGGTGGTGGAGTGGGCCATACTCATGGGGAACGATTACACGCGCCACTTGTCGTTTGGGCACCTGGGCGTGGGCGGGCGCAACAAGGGAAGACCTGAGAGGGTGCGTGTGCCAAGAGGGGCGGTGGAGACAGGGGCGCGGGGTGGGGCGGGGGGGTGGAAAGGGGAGAGAGGTGTCCATGTTTTGTATTTTGTTATGCTAGCCGTGAGTGGTTGGAATGGGAAAGCAATGCGTACGGCTGGTGTTGAGAAGGGGGGCCTGGTGGGAGCAGGGGGGGTTACTGGGGGGGGAAGGGGGAGGGGGGGAAGGCAGGAGGAGGCAGAATGCGAGAGTACGCGCGATGAGCCACCGATAAGGCGTTATCGAAAAGGGGGGGGCGTATGTGTGTTGGCAAGACCTTTTGCGAGCGAGAGCGCTTTGCCCGCTTGAGGTGAGCGAAAAAGCCAAATTGAGAGTGGTGGGAGTTGGGCGTGGTGGGGGTTGGGGGGTGGTCGGAGTGAGGGTGTTTTTCGGAAGAGGAAACGAGACGGAACGAGCGAGAAACAGCTACGCGCCTTTTCAACGGCGTTGCGCGGGTTATTTTGCGAGATCTCGGGCCTTTACTCTCCGCTTTCTCCCCGATTGTTTCCTCCCTCCGGCGCTTGCCCTCTATACACCGTACGGCCCACCCCCATTTCTAACCCGCGTCCGCCGCACCTGTCTCCGCGTGATCCTCTCTCCACTCCCCGCGCTTCCGTCTGCTTGTGTATACTGCCTGGCGGTACGCCCCCATCCCAGACGCTCGAGTGGATCCAGGCCCGGGGGCCCGGCTTCAGGGTGGATGCCAGGCCCCCGCCGCGGCCTGCCCCGTACCATACGGGCAGTGGCGACAGCGTCGGTAGCGACGTTGGCGGCGCCGACAGAGGCGAAGCAGCAGAAGAAGGCACAGAAGCGGAAGCGGAAGAAGAGAACGGGAAGGAAGGTTCTTCTCCGGAACGATATTCGCAAGCTTCTTCAAATGGAGAGCTCACGCTGCCGGCGGGCGAGGGGATCGACACGCCGGGAGGAGTAAACGGCGCGGGAGCGAGTTTAGTCGCGGGTGGAGGGGTGGGGGCGGGGGTGGCAGCAGCAGCGGCGGCTGAGGAGGCGGCGTTCGCGGCGGTTGAGGCTGAGGCCGCGGCGGGAACGGCAGAGAAAGAAGCGGAAGCGACACGGCGCCAAGAGGAGCTGGATACGGCCCAGCGTGCGGTAAGCTTCTCCCGGGCGCTGTACGCGCTCGAGCCGCTGGACGGATTCCCGGACGACCCCCCCGAGGAGGAGGAGGACGAGGCCGTCGCCGCGGAAGCTGGGGGAGGGCTCCCGGGGCTGCGGAGCCGGGGCGTGGAGGGCGCCAGCGGCGGAGGAGGAGAAGGAGGCGATGCCGGCGGAAACCGGCACACGAGGCGCTTGAAAAAGAAGCGCGGCGCCCGCAAAGGCCCCGCAGGCGGGGGTGGGTTCGGCGGTGACCACGGGAGAGGGGCCCGGCGGGGGCAGCAGGCGAGGGCGGCGGGGCCGCCACCCACGAGGTTGGACTTGGTAGAGGCGGAGCTCCAGTCGGAGCTGCTGTCGAAGCCTTTCGGGGAAGCCGTGCTGGAGGCGCTGCAGCGGACGGTGGACCAGGAGGAGGCCGTGCCGGGGGGGGGAGGGGGGCGGGTTTGGAGTCGGAGCGGCGCGTGGGGGGCGGGGGAGGAGGACGGGCGAGAGGGCGAGCGCGTCGAGGCCGGCGCGCGGCGGACGGCGCTGTGGGGCGTCGCGCTCGGCAAGAGGATGGAGCTGCCCGACGGCGTGAGGGTGAGGGCGAGAAAGAGGGGGGTGGGGGGTGTAAGGTGCTGTCTCTGATCCAGAGAGAGGGAGGGACGGAGAGGTAACAAGGACAGGCCTAACGATCAACGGCTTCGGTTTCGTTTGGGCACGTGAAGCTGTCGGTGTAGATTCCGAAGGCGCCTGGCTCGCGCTAGCCCTTTGTGCCCCCCGGCCGTGATTTTCTCGGCTGCTATATAGTTGACGACCCGCACACTTCTCGCCGAAGGGCACACCACGTAGGGCGGGGAAGCTAGCAAGCAGAGTGTAGTTTTTGAGCGTTTGGCGCCCCCCCCCGCACCCCCGTTAGCGACGGCGACTCTTTGAGTAAGCGCTTCGTCGACTGCTCACGGTCGGACTTGCCGCCGACAGTTACCCCGGCGCCTCTCTTGTTTTCGTGCCACCTTCCACATTTTACCTCGGTTTTGAAGAAACTCGCGATCGATTCCGCTGTCTGACGGCTGGGTTTAGACATGGCAAGAGTGTAAGCCCCCCCCCCCCCCGGCATTGTAGGGATGCGAGGGTCTATGGGCCATATGGCCACGGCCATGCACGACATGAGTACACCCCTCGCTCGCGCGCGCGCGCTCGCTCGTTCGCTCGCTTGAAATCAATAAAACCGCGCCTCCCCCTCTTGCAGGTGAAGTGGGCAGACGTCCTCCTCTCGATGCGCTACCAGCAGAACCTCCTGGAGGCGTACCGAAGTCGGGGTCTTCTCGACCAAGACGCCGCCGCGGATGCTTCTGCCGCCTCTTCCACCGTTTCCACCGCCGCCGCCGCCGCCGATTCAGGTGCGGCGGCGGCGGCGGGGGCGGTGGCGGTGACCTCCGAACCGGTTCCTCCCGATGGCTTTTCTTCCGAGAAAAACGCGGACCCGCCAACCCGTCCGCCGCTCGTGATGCCTCTCGACCACTTCCACGGGCCCAGTTTCCACGCCCTCCTTAATGATTACCGAGCTGAGAACGCCAGGCTCGAGGTGACAGGCGACGGCGAAGAAGAGGAAGATGGGGCGGAGGCGGAGGTGGAAGAGGGGGTGGGATCAGGGTCGGGGGTTGGGTCAGGGGTTGGGGTGGGGGCGGGCGGTGGGAACGATATCGCCGGCAGTAGCGGGGGGCGGGGGAGCGGTGCTCAGACCCCGCCGTTGACCTTGCCGATCGACGCTCACCGAGAGGAGATCCTCGAGCACGTGAGGAATAATCGGGTCACGGTCATCCACGGGGAGACCGGGAGCGGGAAAAGCTCGCGGCTGCCGGCCATGCTCGTCGAGGACGCCATGGCGCGGGGCGGGCGTCGCGCGAAGATGTTCGTCTCCCAGCCGCGGCGCGCGGCCACCCGCGCGCTCGCGCAGCGGGTGCGGGAGGAGGCGGAGGAGTCCGGGGGCAAGTGGAACGTGGCCATGCGGCTGGGGCACGGCGTGAGGGAGGGGCCCAGGGGGGCGGAGGTGACCTTCGCCACGACGGGGTACATCGTCAGGCTGATCGCGAACAGCCCGGGGCTCTTGGATTCTCACACGCATCTCATCATCGATGAGGTGAGTGTGTGGGCTCCTGCGGTTTTTGCCGCGGCGGTAGCGGGGGTTCGCATGTGTCGGCGGCGGCTTGGGGGGGGGTTATGTGATCGGGCGTGCGTGTGTGGTTAAGCGGTGTGTTCGTTGGTTCGGTTGTTTGCACGCGCGGGCTCTTGTTTATATTTACTTGTATGTTTCTCGGGTGTGCGTGTGTTGTGTCTTGTCTTTGTGTCTTTGTGTCTGTCTGTCTGTCTGTCTATCTGTTTGTCTGTCTGTCTGTCTGTCTGTCTGTCTGTCTGTCTGTCTGTCTGTCTGTCTGTCTGTCTGTCTGTCTGTCTGTCTGTCTGTCTGTCTGTCTGTCTGTCTGTCTGTATGTCTGTCTGTCTGTCTGTCTGTCTGTCTGTCTGTCTGTCTGTCTGT
Source organism: Saccharina japonica (assembly GCA_008828725.1). Taxonomy (NCBI): domain Eukaryota; class Phaeophyceae; order Laminariales; family Laminariaceae; genus Saccharina; species Saccharina japonica. The sequence goes on along the minus strand of MEHQ01000557.1, from coordinate 128,978 downwards.
CTGTCTGTTTGTCTGTCTGTCTGTTTGTCTGTCTGTCTGTCTGTCTGTCTGTCTGTCTGTCTGCCTGCCTGTCTTGTCTATCTATATGTGTGTCTATGTGTCTGCCTGGCTGTCTGTCTGACTGTCCACCTGCCTGCCTGACATGACCCCACGCAGGTGCACGAGCGTTCCGTCGACACGGACCTTCTGTGTTTCTTTGCCAAGAGACTTTTGGACTCCCACCCCGACTT
>MEHQ01000557.1:118748-126248 GCA_008828725.1 Saccharina japonica | reverse complement strand
TGATGAGATGCGTGTGAGAATCCAAGAGCCCCGGGCTGTTCGCGATCAGCCTGACGATGTACCCCGTCGTGGCGAAGGTCACCTCCGCCCCCCTGGGCCCCTCCCTCACGCCGTGCCCCAGCCGCATGGCCACGTTCCACTTGCCCCCGGACTCCTCCGCCTCCTCCCGCACCCGCTGCGCGAGCGCGCGGGTGGCCGCGCGCCGCGGCTGGGAGACGAACATCTTCGCGCGACGCCCGCCCCGCGCCATGGCGTCCTCGACGAGCATGGCCGGCAGCCGCGAGCTTTTCCCGCTCCCGGTCTCCCCGTGGATGACCGTGACCCGATTATTCCTCACGTGCTCGAGGATCTCCTCTCGGTGAGCGTCGATCGGCAAGGTCAACGGCGGGGTCTGAGCACCGCTCCCCCGCCCCCCGCTACTGCCGGCGATATCGTTCCCACCGCCCGCCCCCACCCCAACCCCTGACCCAACCCCCGACCCTGATCCCACCCCCTCTTCCACCTCCGCCTCCGCCCCATCTTCCTCTTCTTCGCCGTCGCCTGTCACCTCGAGCCTGGCGTTCTCAGCTCGGTAATCATTAAGGAGGGCGTGGAAACTGGGCCCGTGGAAGTGGTCGAGAGGCATCACGAGCGGCGGACGGGTTGGCGGGTCCGCGTTTTTCTCGGAAGAAAAGCCATCGGGAGGAACCGGTTCGGAGGTCACCGCCACCGCCCCCGCCGCCGCCGCCGCACCTGAATCGGCGGCGGCGGCGGCGGTGGAAACGGTGGAAGAGGCGGCAGAAGCATCCGCGGCGGCGTCTTGGTCGAGAAGACCCCGACTTCGGTACGCCTCCAGGAGGTTCTGCTGGTAGCGCATCGAGAGGAGGACGTCTGCCCACTTCACCTGCAAGAGGGGGAGGCGCGGTTTTATTGATTTCAAGCGAGCGAACGAGCGAGCGCGCGCGCGCGAGCGAGGGGTGTACTCATGTCATGCATGGCCGTGGCCATATGGCCCATAGACCCTCGCATCCCTACAATGCCGGGGGGGGGGGGGGCTTACACTCTTGCCATGTCTAAACCCAGCCGTCAGACAGCGGAATCGATCGCGAGTTTCTTCAAAACCGAGGTAAAATGTGGAAGGTGGCACGAAAACAAGAGAGGCGCCGGGGTAACTGTCGGCGGCAAGTCCGACCGTGAGCAGTCGACGAAGCGCTTACTCAAAGAGTCGCCGTCGCTAACGGGGGTGCGGGGGGGGGCGCCAAACGCTCAAAAACTACACTCTGCTTGCTAGCTTCCCCGCCCTACGTGGTGTGCCCTTCGGCGAGAAGTGTGCGGGTCGTCAACTATATAGCAGCCGAGAAAATCACGGCCGGGGGGCACAAAGGGCTAGCGCGAGCCAGGCGCCTTCGGAATCTACACCGACAGCTTCACGTGCCCAAACGAAACCGAAGCCGTTGATCGTTAGGCCTGTCCTTGTTACCTCTCCGTCCCTCCCTCTCTCTGGATCAGAGACAGCACCTTACACCCCCCACCCCCCTCTTTCTCGCCCTCACCCTCACGCCGTCGGGCAGCTCCATCCTCTTGCCGAGCGCGACGCCCCACAGCGCCGTCCGCCGCGCGCCGGCCTCGACGCGCTCGCCCTCTCGCCCGTCCTCCTCCCCCGCCCCCCACGCGCCGCTCCGACTCCAAACCCGCCCCCCTCCCCCCCCCGGCACGGCCTCCTCCTGGTCCACCGTCCGCTGCAGCGCCTCCAGCACGGCTTCCCCGAAAGGCTTCGACAGCAGCTCCGACTGGAGCTCCGCCTCTACCAAGTCCAACCTCGTGGGTGGCGGCCCCGCCGCCCTCGCCTGCTGCCCCCGCCGGGCCCCTCTCCCGTGGTCACCGCCGAACCCACCCCCGCCTGCGGGGCCTTTGCGGGCGCCGCGCTTCTTTTTCAAGCGCCTCGTGTGCCGGTTTCCGCCGGCATCGCCTCCTTCTCCTCCTCCGCCGCTGGCGCCCTCCACGCCCCGGCTCCGCAGCCCCGGGAGCCCTCCCCCAGCTTCCGCGGCGACGGCCTCGTCCTCCTCCTCCTCGGGTGGGTCGTCCGGGAATCCGTCCAGCGGCTCGAGCGCGTACAGCGCCCGGGAGAAGCTTACCGCACGCTGGGCCGTATCCAGCTCCTCTTGGCGCCGTGTCGCTTCCGCTTCTTTCTCTGCCGTTCCCGCCGCGGCCTCAGCCTCAACCGCCGCGAACGCCGCCTCCTCAGCCGCCGCTGCTGCTGCCACCCCCGCCCCCACCCCTCCACCCGCGACTAAACTCGCTCCCGCGCCGTTTACTCCTCCCGGCGTGTCGATCCCCTCGCCCGCCGGCAGCGTGAGCTCTCCATTTGAAGAAGCTTGCGAATATCGTTCCGGAGAAGAACCTTCCTTCCCGTTCTCTTCTTCCGCTTCCGCTTCTGTGCCTTCTTCTGCTGCGTCGCCTCTGTCGGCGCCGCCAACGTCGCTACCGACGCTGTCGCCACTGCCCGTATGGTACGGGGCAGGCCGCGGCGGGGGCCTGGCATCCACCCTGAAGCCGGGCCCCCGGGCCTGGATCCACTCGAGCGTCTGGGATGGGGGCGTACCGCCAGGCAGTATACACAAGCAGACGGAAGCGCGGGGAGTGGAGAGAGGATCACGCGGAGACAGGTGCGGCGGACGCGGGTTAGAAATGGGGGTGGGCCGTACGGTGTATAGAGGGCAAGCGCCGGAGGGAGGAAACAATCGGGGAGAAAGCGGAGAGTAAAGGCCCGAGATCTCGCAAAATAACCCGCGCAACGCCGTTGAAAAGGCGCGTAGCTGTTTCTCGCTCGTTCCGTCTCGTTTCCTCTTCCGAAAAACACCCTCACTCCGACCACCCCCCAACCCCCACCACGCCCAACTCCCACCACTCTCAATTTGGCTTTTTCGCTCACCTCAAGCGGGCAAAGCGCTCTCGCTCGCAAAAGGTCTTGCCAACACACATACGCCCCCCCCTTTTCGATAACGCCTTATCGGTGGCTCATCGCGCGTACTCTCGCATTCTGCCTCCTCCTGCCTTCCCCCCCTCCCCCTTCCCCCCCCAGTAACCCCCCCTGCTCCCACCAGGCCCCCCTTCTCAACACCAGCCGTACGCATTGCTTTCCCATTCCAACCACTCACGGCTAGCATAACAAAATACAAAACATGGACACCTCTCTCCCCTTTCCACCCCCCCGCCCCACCCCGCGCCCCTGTCTCCACCGCCCCTCTTGGCACACGCACCCTCTCAGGTCTTCCCTTGTTGCGCCCGCCCACGCCCAGGTGCCCAAACGACAAGTGGCGCGTGTAATCGTTCCCCATGAGTATGGCCCACTCCACCACCTGGTCCTCGTCTATGCCGCAGAGCTCTGCCAGGCGCGGGCGAGTCCAGACGCGCGCCTCCACCCCGCCTCCTTCTTCCATCACCTGACCGATAAGGGCGCGGAAAGTAGAGGAGAGAGCCATCGCACAGGGGCGGTACCCAAGTCGTACATGGCCGCAGTCGTATGGCCATATATAGGTATTGAACAGGGGAGGGGGGTACTCATTGGTTGCTTGCCTTAGTCATTTGACCATTGACCACGCATCCCTTTCGAGACGGAGCACCGTTCCTACTCCTAATAGAGACACCTCCAACACTTGGGCGCCTCAATTTTCGTAGCGAAGGGGGGGGGTAACGCAAAAGATAAAACGAAAGCAAGAGTTATAAAAAAATATATAGGGGGGGGGGGGGTCCAAGTATTACCAGAGAGAAAACACAGAGAAAAAACTGCAACTACAGCAGAGGACACCTGACAAGGAAACGAGAAATAAGAAATAAATGCTGAGATTTACAAGAAACTAAGAAATTCGGGCGTCGCCGTACAAAAATAAAGCCATTGTATATACAACGCTCCCATTCTCAAATAAGAAATCCAACCGAGGCTAGTTTTCCTGTGCGTTACATATGTCATTATCCCGTGTATTTCTAGAGAGAAAAAACGCCGTGAGGGTGTGGAAACCCTACATTGGCGGTGCGTCAAACTCCACGATTTTTTTTGTTTTGTTTTAACCTTCAGGCCACGGAAGTGGATGTAACGACAACGCTCGAAGATAAAGTAGTCGCTGTCGCCCCCCAATGCGAACGTTCTCCCCGTCGGGTCTGCCGCGCTAGCTTTGGCAATCTCCTGGTCCGCCTCCCCGGTGCACCTTGGCAGTTTCGAAGGGTCGAGAAAAACGGGGATGATGCTGTGATCGTTGCAACGCAGCATCAATGTAGTATTTATTCCCTGTTGCAGTCCACACAGCGCGTCGGGTGCTGCGAGACGGCATTGCATATCGAACAAACGTACTGAAGCAGGAGTGCGGGGGGAAATACTATTAACAATCAGAACCAAATCTGGTGTGGAACTGTAAGGGGGGGTTGCACGATTTTTTGGTCCATCGGCGTGTTCTGGTTTCTATGGCCTCTCGTCATAGTAGTAGCTACGTATTGGAGTCGGTTGTTTCGGAACCAAAAGGAATACATCACAATGCACCCTAGTTTAGAGCTGGGTACGAGCTGCATACTTTTGAACAGCAGCGTATCACAACAACAGTACATACAGCGTTGGCAAACCTGTTTATGACGGCAGGCACAGCAGTACACACATAGGCGAAACCTTACCCGCAAACAAAGGCACGGCCCAAAACATCAAGTGAAAATAAAAACCCAAACAACTCGGCAAAAGATAGACACCCTGCCGACCGAGCAGAGACAAAAGCCTCGAGCCACTTTTCCGTCGCAACGACGGCGAAGAAAGCCACCACACCAACAAAAAAACAAAAAGCAAAAAACATAATTCAAAACAACTAAAAGCACGGGGTGTTGGGAGCCTCCTCTCGCCGCCCACGCCCACACTGCTAACCCACAGCAACACACCCCATACATATGTGTACGAATTCTCCCATAAAACAGCTCCGCAGAAAATTATAAAACGATCCCCCCGCCGCAAGTGATCCTTCTTTTAGTTTTTGCATGCTGTGAAGAACACATGCAATATACCAGTACAAACTACCAGAAAAGTGCAGAGAGATTTATACTTTTCAAAACGAGTGCTGACGCGTTTTAGTGCCTCCGAAGTCGGGGGAAAAAAACAAAACAAAAAACTCCATTGCAACTACCTGGTACGAAACAACTGAAAACTCAGAGTCAACCAATACTGTAGAACTATACAGTACAGGACACCTACTGTAGTAAGAAACAGGAAATCTAGTCCAGGCTGGATTTCTTATTCGAGAGAGAAGGTGCTTTCCCACACTAATTTCAAGATAAGCGACTCCTGAATTTCTTATTTTCCTCTAAAATTTCAGCCTGGCTTTTCTTATTAGCCTGTTTCTTATTAGGTGTCCTGTACTGTACTATATTTCTCCCATAACAGTACAAGTGGGTACCCCCGCAACAAGTCAGGTATGGGACCAGGCAGCTAAGACCTATGCCAATGGGAAAGCAAAGTTACCCTAAAAAGTTTGAATTCCTAAGATCCCCGCCAGATTTTTCCACAACAAGCTTGCTATGGGACCGATTCTTCAAACGGAATATTCCCAACTTTTGGAAAAGCCCGAAAAAGGCAATTCTCAAGCCGATGTTGGGACAAGATCGGCTTGAGAAAAACTCAAGCCGATCTTAGTTCGAAGCGGCGAGATTCCGAGTCCTCGACAAACATGGATCGACAAAACCAACGACTGCGTCATGAATTCTGAACGCGGTGCGCTCGTTACGGGCTCCGACCCACCCTAGGGTCACCGTGTTCACACGATGGCCGGTGATAAGTGGCGGGCGCTGGCGAGGCGTATGATAAACAGACAATTGGCCGCTGGTGTGCATAAAACAGATGACAAAAATTCTCCATCCGCCTCAAATGGAAAAAAATGGGTTTTTTTTCGGGTTTGGGAGAAGAGCGTAGGACGCCGCCGGCAATCTCTCGCCCCCTAGACCATGGATCCACCTTATACCTTCGAGGCCGTCATCTACACTCGTTGGCCTTGCCCGACCCGAAGCGGGTTGGCTGTGGGCTGAGTCTACGTCGAGATCGAAGGTCTATCGTCGCACGAGCTGATTTTTATCGGGGTGTTGACGATTTGCGATGAGAAAAAGCAAATTGCGCCGCCTGCAGCCGTTAGAAAAAAAATATGAAAAAATCAAACATTTTTTTCCCTTTTTTCCCACAGCGGCGGTACGAGCGGATCTTCAGCCTGAAAATTCCAGGCAAATATTTCAAAGATCGACTTCCAGCTTTGCTTTCCCATTGGCATAGGTCTAAGTGAACCTGCATTATTGCTACATTTGCCTTATCCCGATGTACGGTCACTTTAAGCCTTAACTCGGGACAAGCTCGAAACCGGCCTAAAAAACTCGGGAGCACTCACTTGGGCACCATGTTGAGTTTTAAAATCGCGAAAACCCGATTCGGCCTGCCTCATCTCTCTACTTTTGCCTTTATCAATGACTTACTTGCCTTCTTGCGGGGTACCCACTGCCACAACAAAAAACCATACATATGATAGAGGAAGAAAAAAAAACAGCGTCATGCCCGCGTGGTATAAGTATGCCTATGTAAACTCACTCGACCACACTGCAACAAAAAAAACATATCACGTACATACATATTATCGCAGGATAAAAAAACAGCGTCATGGCCGCGCGTGGTACAAGCAAGTAGCCTCTGTAAACTCACTCGACCACCTTCACCCCCAAGGAGCGCAGCGACGCGTAGAACTGCGCGTCCGCCATCTTGGGAGCGGGGAAAGAGTTGACGCTGCGGTCGGGCCCCACCCCGGCGCCCACAAAAGCGCCCCCGCCATCCAGAGTGTACCCGTACAGCCGCGCGAAGCTCTCAGCGACGTTCTCCCTCCGATGCTCTCTCGTCACGGCCTTCATCTTGCGGCTGCGGCCGTCTTTGAAAACTAAGAGCGAAAGCCCCGCCTGAGACAATGTCATTTCAAGGAGGGGAGGGGAGGGACGGGGAGGGGAGAGTGACAACTGGGGCAGCACGCATCGGCCGTACGAAGCAGCCCAGGCTGTTCTGAGTTAGGGGGTGATATATACGTTTCTAGTGTCCGCACCACAAATGCAAGGAGTCGTGCAATACGCGCCGCAGCGTGGTGCTACTCAGCAGGCTGCACAGCCGCCGTTCTACTGCCCTCGGACGCCGTATTATCCCTGTGGATCAAAAGGAATGAACCCAAGCAACACTGCCACCTTGGTTCCAAGACGTGTTACTTGGAGTCCCGAGCTGGACAATGCCACCATCCCGGTTTGTACAGGGTTAACATGTACCCATCGGGTGTTCCAAAGAGCAAGAGAAGGAGGCCGTAGAGAGCCTACGGTTTCGCCTGCCAACTCGAGACGGCTCGCGTCACATGCCCACGCTCTGGTGAATACAACCGGTACGTGCACGCCACGACGACTAATGGCAGGACCGTTGCTAAACAGGGGAAACATATAAAATATCCCCTGATGCCAAGAAACCGACACCCCCCCCCC
>MEHQ01000557.1:102454-118349 GCA_008828725.1 Saccharina japonica | reverse complement strand
CCCCCCCCCGCCCCCCCCCTCCCCCCCCTTTCGGATTATCGATCTACTCACCTCGCGGAGTCGTGAGACCTCGCGCACGACCGCTTCATGGAGAAGGTCGTAGTCCCCGCCGTGGTCGACGCGCTGGCCTTCCAAGAGCTGGAACACCCACCCCGACCCGTCGATTGCTAGTGTATCCCCCTGAGGATGAACACACACACACAAAAAAAAATGCGGCCACGCTGAATCGTAAAGGGCATACGAGACATGCACTCAACGGAGGTTCCAAAGCTAGAGGTGCACCCCATCACCAAAAACAAATACAATTACGGAGGGGGGGGCATAGTAAATAGGCCCAAAGATTGTTGGTAAAAATTGTTAAATATATACCTGGTAGGTTTCAGTGTGTGCCGTAGGTCCTATATACTATGGTCCCCAGTAATAGTGTTGTGATTGGCTCGAATGAGGCTGTTGGGGAGTCCGGCTTGCCCTGAATGGCTGTGGAGATTTCAGCTTTTGCTTTTGTCGGCTGTTTGGGTGTCGGCCTTTGATCAACCTTGTTTTTTTTTTGCCATCCGCCCTTGGTTGGAATTGATGTGGTTGGCATCAATCAGCCAATCAGCGTTTGTCCTTTCAAGCCGGCGCTTGTCAGGTCGACAATTTTCCTTCCACCTGGGCCATCTGGGTCCAAGTATTTTTATCTCGTTTGCTCGGTTCTCTCTCCTCAACGGAATCCACTTCGTCGAAACCTCACTACGTGTCCACACGGTATTCGCTTACCCCCCCTTTCGGCACCTTCAGTACTAAACTCGCTCCCGTCGTGGGGGACAAAAGCACTCGAAACTAGAGTCAGATTTAGGTTTGTGTACGTACGTACGTACGTACAGCAGTGCACTGCGAGTAAGAGGGTTAACACGTGTATATACCAGGTTCGTACCAGGTATGAGTAAGCGCGCAAGGTGCTCGGTTGCTATACGAGCCTTAGCCCTTGTTGAGTTGGGTGACGCCGCCGGTTCTATCTACCTATGCACCAACACCGTCCACCACGCCCCTACGAAATGCAGTATACTTGTAATCAATATTACGCACCCCCTGGGATGGATTTTCAGAGCCATGGTTCTCCAGAACAAGGGAGGCATGCTTACGCGACGACGATGGCGGCTTTCGGAGACGTTTCCATCAGAGATGCATCGCTCGGCACTTGCGCTCTCCGCGTTGGCGTTGTCGAGAAAATCGGCTTTTTCGTATAGAAATGTTAAAATACGTCAGCTGTGAGTACGACCGCTTGAACGGTTGAAAATCAACTTAGACCAGCTGCTTGTTACGCTAGACACGGTGGTCATTGGGCGTGCTTGTTCTGCATATTCCATTTTGCAATATGGTGTTTGTGAGTTAAATCTACGATATAGTGTGGGTTTAGGTACCCAAGGTAGGGGTTGATACTCGGTTCTGTACTTTTAATGCTATGTAAATGGTTCGCGCGTGTTCTACTTTCTATTATCAGGAAGGATATACGACTCGTAGTTCGATGGCTCCCCTGGATGCTTCGTACCTTTGAAATTCGTCCTACTGCTGTAGGCGGAGTATTATCCTGTACCGGTACGAACTACAAAGTACCTTGGTAAATACTCGGAGGTGGAGTCAGTCGTAACAAACCATATACGAGTACGAGGTATCATGACATCATGACCCTGCAAGACCATAACCGGGGAACTGATAATCACGACTACGTAGGCGAGATTTAAATCACGACTACGGGGACGTTTACGACCCATCCCCGGATTTCAGGCCTTGCGTTTCGGGGTGAAGATAGGGTCAGGGTTGGGGATAGGGTTAGGGGTATTGTAAGTTGCCGGTCTTTTGGACTGTGAGAACTACAGCGACAGGACTTTACGTGATAATTACGTAGAGTTTAGTGTTTATTCAGTAAGGAAGACGCTGGTGCAGGGCTCAGCTGTTGTTGCACGCTCGTCTGTGGAATTTGGATGGTGTACTGGAGAGGACGACTGCAACGGGAAAATGCGAAACGCAAGGCCTAAAACCCGGGGATGGGTCGTAAACGTCCCCGTAGTCGTGATTTAAATCTCGCCTACGTAGTCGTGATTATCAGTTCCCCCATAACCGGGCACTACTGCTCCTAAACGGGCTCCCGGTTCCTGGTGTGGTACGGTATGTTACAATCCCGAGAGGTACTCGTACTGCCTGCTGAAGGTGTGTCGCAGCTCTAAGTATCATATCATATGTTCGTATGATATGGGGCTCTGGACCTCTCTTTTGCGTCATGTCGTAGCCTATAGTTGCAGGTCGTCAATACTGAGACGCCTGCTGCTGTATCTGCTGTGCTGTAGGCTGTAGCACATGAAGTTGCAGTAGGTGCAGGTTCTTCGCATTCAACACATCAACAACATACCCTCAACCTAGCCCATAGTGGTTTAGCTGGCGTCCGCTTATCGACAGAAGCATCTCGGATGCATACGATAGACGTGTTGCTGCTGTTGCAGGGCATTCGCCACTCAAGGTACTGCTGCTGTACTGCTCTACCTGGTACTCCTGTACCAGGTACTCGCGTTCGTACCTCTCGAAGATGCTCGATGGGTGCCGCCGCCCTCAAGTTCTGGTCCACATAGCTCGTCAGCCCTTTCACTCCCATCAGACACTGCCCTCTGCGATGACCCTCGCGATGTCGCCGCCGCAGCGACGGTCGCTGCAACACCGCCTGCTTCGCTGGCAAGCCCCCAAGCTTGGTTCTACCCCCACCTCTGCTGCCCAGCACAGCACGGCTCTGAGAAAACGCAGCTGAGCTAGAGTTTATCCTGGGCCCACCACGCACTTGGTCACTACTCTTACTTCCTATGGAAGCTGCTGGCGCTGGCTGCCACCGACACCCGAGATGCAATAGCGCTAGGCTAGAGCCGAGCCTTCGCTTCCACCCCATTGTGTTCTAAATCTACTCGCGGTTAGGGGTCCACTGCAGCATGCCAGGCCGCCCTTCGACCTTCGATCATCCATACAAGGGGTTTCCAACATGTACGAGTGGCGTTATTGTTGATGTCGGCTAATCCCGCCGCTGGTTGAAACGCCCAGAACCCAGAACCAAGAACAGAAGAACAGCACCGCGACACCGCGACGCGAAAACGGCGCAGTTTCATTTTTTCGACGAGGCAAGGCGCAGGGTACAGGGTGCAGGGTGCAGGGTGATAACAAAGAAGAGCCCTTCAGTAAACCACACTTCGATGTCTGATAAGTTTGTGATGCCAGTACAAGGGTATAAATAACAAGCCGCTGCCAGCGAAAGACAGGTCGTGCCTGGCATCCCTTTAATGTGTGTCGAAAAACGTCTGCGATTTTTCCGATCGTGGCGTACGAGTACACAGCAGTAGAGGATAAACGTAACCGACGTATGAAGAACGCCAGCAGAAACAAGTGTTGACGCATCGAACTATTCATACTCGCGATGGTATTCAGTGCCGGCGCTAGCACCAGGAGAAGGAGGTTCCTCGTGCGACAAGCGGTAGACATATCACATAAGTTAGGCGCTGTATGTCACGCATCACCGCCCTCGTCACATACATGGGCTTCGTGCCGTTCTTTCGTGTACAACAAAAAGTCATGTACATCGACTGCAAGGCGCTATCTACTCGTTTCGTATATAATACTGGCTGGAAACAAAACGCGGTCGAAGACACTGCTGTTGTCTATTGGCGGTTGCCAGTTATCAGTTACCAGGTATCACAGTTGTCGCCTGCCAACCGTTTGTCAACTGCTCGGTTACTTGTGCAACTGCTGTCAACCGTCGACCGTCGACCGTCGACTCGTCGGATAGTCGAGGTAGCCAAACTGAAACCGTCATACCTGGTATGAAACGGAAGAAAAGACGTCTCAACTCTCTACGAAAACTCAAATTTCAAATCGCCGCAACTCGCTTTTGACGGCCTGACTCGTTACTCCGTGACTGCCATAAGTGCCTACAGCACAGCACACAGAACCACCACCTCGTGCGAGGAAGAGCTCCTTAGGATACTTTGAAAGAGACTAGCCTAAGCAGTAAGAGAGAGCTGAACCTGTGCCAGTCTGCGGTTCGAAGATCGAAAGCACAGCAACTTCGTAGTCTTGGGGTGTACGTAGGTACTGCTGAGGCATGGACTATCGATGGGACAGCTTAGGAGAGACCGGCGCCGGGCAGGACGCGGAAAGGAGACTAGCGGAGTCCATCAGGGTTAAGGTGGGCCTTCTTGTAGCCGGTCTCTAGGCAGCTAGTCTCCAAACTTGGCGGAAGCGTGTTGTTTGTGTTATGACCCCAGATCCCAACGGCAGGTCCGCCTACTATTCGTACCTGGCACCAGGTACTGGTTGGTAGCACCGACTGTCGATCAGGGAGAGCTTGGGAGATACCTGGTATCATACCTAGGTCGAGTAATTTTGGTGGTAAAACGAGGCGCGACCTCAATAGGCTACGTGCTGCTGCTGTGGTGTACCTGCGTTGTGTACGAGCACGCTAGTCTAATCTCCAATCTGCTACGAGTATACAGGGCGAGGAGAGTTTCCCTGAACAGGACCGAACTCTGTCCGGAATTATAAGGATAATTTTCGTATCAGTATGAATATACAAAAGATCCTTACATTTACGGACATAGTGGTATGCTGAAGGAACTTCCAAGGATGTTTTCAGGCAAGGATGCTTTCAGCGCGGGCGTGACCTGTGAGCGCGAAGCGGGAGCGCACCAGGTCTTCGCTGCGTTGACGTGGTAGCACTTTTTTTTCGATTATGATCATCACGAAAATGACGCAGGGAACTGTTCAATATACCTGGCGGGGTACAAGCTTGAGCTTGCATTCAAAAGCTTAAGCTTGCGTGCGGCACTCTATCCTGTGATACACACATCCCTTGCGTCATTTTCAAGAGCGACGAGCGACACAGCAGCAGTCGATTTTATTTTGCTGTCACATCAGCGCAGCCCGGACCTGAGGTTCCCGCCTTGCGCTCACGGGTACATACATACATGCCCGCGCAGGTTTGGCAGGGCGCACCAAAAAACACGACATCACACGACATCACACTATTCTGCTTCTACCGCTGCTGCTGCTGCTGCTGCTGCTGCTGCTGCTGCTGTGGTGCTATTTCTGCTGCATGTACCGCTGCTTTCTGATGTTTGCTTTTCTATCGGCACGAGGTGTTCGTTTTGTATACGGGGAGAAGCGTTTCATTATTTCTGTCATGTACAAACAGGTTTTAGCAGGTACGAGACATGCGTGCTGCAAGCATCCTTGGGACTCCAGGGAACTCCTTTATGGTGCTGCACCTGGTCACACTCAGACAGAGCAGCAGAGGGTAGAGCGGCAGAGCCTTGTCTGGAAGCCTGCACACGCCGGGCAAATCATATACTTCGCAGTAGATAATTTACAGTTCCATGATCTACTGCTGTAGACATTTCAGGGCAGATACAGTAGTAGTCCTGATCTACTAACTTACAGAGGATCTATTAGGGGGGACCATAGTAAATAGGGGACCAAATATTGTTACTAAAAAAGGGAAATATGTTGGGTTTTGTATGTGCCGTAGGTCCTATTTACTATGCCCCCCCCGTAATAGCTCAGACGTTGCCAGGTGGGAGCCGTACAATCTGCCTGATCTACTCGTACGTAGGATATGTACCTATGCTTGGTTGGATCTTTACTACTCTCGTGCATATCCTGCACAACATCACATAACGGCAGGTTAGGATCTAGATGATCTATCTGTAGATGATCTACCTGTAGATGATCTATCTGTAGATGATCTATCTGTAGATGATCTATCTGTAGATGATCTACCTGTAGATGATCTATCTGTAGACTATCTATCTGTAGATGGTATATCTGTAGATTATCTATCTTTAGATGATATATCTGTAGATGATGTATCTGTAGATGATATATCTGTAGATCATCTATCGTGTGGAAGCTTGCACCTACACTAGTTCTGAGAAAACGACCCCGTAACATCCTTTGGCAACATATTGTCCTTGGTCTCGACTAACAACCCCCAAAGTTGTATGATACCGAGTACCAGGTACCTGGTAAGGAACTACATCGTAGAATATCTCGCGACTGGCTCCTGTTTGTTGACCGAGTTCGTACAGCAGTAGGTCAGCTACACATCATAGCCCACGAGATTAACCGGCGCGATAACTGCCCCCTAATGCGCACAAAATAACTTTCCGGGTACTCCTCACCAAGATAACCAAATTAAATGTTTTTTCTCTCGCCTTATCTGTACGCTCTGTGCTCGTATACCGTAGGCATCGGAGTTCGAGAGAGAACGAGAGGCGTACATCGAGGCGGCCAAGCAGCTGCTGCTGCAGGACCTCTCCAAGACGGGAGTGGGGAGGCGAGAAGGTGGGCGGCGGTGCTGTGTCCCCGTGTGGTGGCGCAAACCATCGGTGCGTCGGTGTTTGCGACCTGTTGCTGCTGCTGCGCTGTCTTGACGGCTTTTTCTGCTGCTGCTGCTGCTGCTATTGTTGTTGTTGTTGTTGTTGTTGTTGTGTCGATGGCTGCTGCTGCTGCTGCTGCTGCTGCTGCTGTGTCGTCGTCGTGGGCTGAAGGCGTGTACGTTGGGAGTTGTACGATGTGTGTTTTGTCGAACCATGGTTCGAGCGAGGATTGGTATTGATCGCCCCAAATGCACCGAAGTTCCCGGTGTCAACTGGCGTATCCACGGCTGAAGTTTTTTTGTGACGGAAGTTTGTTTCCTGTCCGGCGGGTTTCAACAAAAAATCCTAAAACCGAATAATTCGTCTAAGTGTGGCACCTGGTGTTTAAAAAACAAAAAATAAACATGTCAGCTGTGAGATCGATAATATCGTCGTATGTACCACGTCAGGTAGTATTCGCGTGCGCGGACTCGTACCAAGTGTCTTTACTTGTGGTTATTTTGGGGGAGTTGCATGCATGTATAGCCAGGCCTTATCACGGTGGTGCCGTGAGCTACCCCCCCCCCCCCCCCCCCCCCCCCGCCGCTTTTTGTGTTTTTTTGGGGGGAGCTGCATGCATGTATAGCCAGGCCTTATCCCGGGGGGGCCGGGAGTCCCCCCCCCCCCGCCGCTTTTTGTGTTTTTTTGGGGGGAGCTGCATGCATGTATAGCCAGGCCTTATCCCGGGGGGGCCGGGAGTCCCCCCCCCCCCGCCGCTTTTTGTGTTTTTTTGGGGGGAGCTGCATGCATGTATAGCCAGGCCTTATCCCGGGGGGGCCGGGAGTCCCCCCCCCCCCGCCGCTTTTTGTGTTTTTTTGGGGGGAGCTGCATGCATGTATAGCCAGGCCTTATCCCGGGGGGGCCGGGAGTCCCCCCCCCCCCGCCGCTTTTTGTGTTTTTTTGGGGGGAGCTGCATGCATGTATAGCCAGGCCTTATCCCGGGGGGGCCGGGAGTCCCCCCCCCCCCGCCGCTTTTTGTGTTTTTTTGGGGGGAGCTGCATGCATGTATAGCCAGGCCTTATCCCGGGGGGGCCGGGAGTCCCCCCCCCCCCGCCGCTTTTTGTGTTTTTTTGGGGGGAGCTGCATGCATGTATAGCCAGGCCTTATCCCGGGGGGGCCGGGAGTCCCCCCCCCCCCGCCGCTTTTTGTGTTTTTTTGGGGGGAGCTGCATGCATGTATAGCCAGGCCTTATCCCGGGGGGGCCGGGAGTCCCCCCCCCCCCGCCGCTTTTTGTGTTTTTTTGGGGGGAGCTGCATGCATGTATAGCCAGGCCTTATCCCGGGGGGGCCGGGAGTCCCCCCCCCCCCGCCGCTTTTTGTGTTTTTTTGGGGGGAGCTGCATGCATGTATAGCCAGGCCTTATCCCGGGGGGGCCGGGAGTCCCCCCCCCCCCGCCGCTTTTTGTGTTTTTTTGGGGGGAGCTGCATGCATGTATAGCCAGGCCTTATCCCGGGGGGGCCGGGAGTCCCCCCCCCCCCGCCGCTTTTTGTGTTTTTTTGGGGGGAGCTGCATGCATGTATAGCCAGGCCTTATCCCGGGGGGGCCGGGAGTCCCCCCCCCCCCGCCGCTTTTTGTGTTTTTTTGGGGGGAGCTGCATGCATGTATAGCCAGGCCTTATCCCGGGGGGGCCCGGGGCCCCCCCCCCCCCCCTTGGGGGGGGGGGGGGGGGGGGGGGGTTAAGCTATCTACACCCCAGGAAGCAATAACACTTGCTGCTGCTGCTGCTACAGTACTTTATATAAACCTATGTTTTGTGACCACAGGCAGGATTTCAGGGAAATGAGGTATTGTGATAACCTCGTCTTCGTCATCATCAGCATCATCATCCTCATTGATATTACTGTGTGACGCTCATCTTGTTGTTCCCATTTGATATGTTCGCTCGAGTGACAATTGTCTCTCCCCCCCCCCCGCTTTTTTATGTGTTACTTTGTTTTTGTTGTTGTGTTTTCATCGATGTTGCCTTGTAAACAGCAACCTGGAGCAAGGGCTGGAGCTTGGAGTTTTACGACTGGAGAGGCTTTTGGACCGCGAGAGGTGGGACTGGGGACCGGGGGCGTGGGGAGGAGAGGGTAGGGTGTATGCATACTATTAGCGGAAGAAAAACCGGGGCCCATGGAGTGGTGTCCTTATTTTCCTTTTTTTGTTATAATTTCACGAACTCTTAATTTACGTTTTTGCATTAGTAGTTTGTTTTCCTTGTTTTACTTCGTTTTTATGTTAGTTTGTGTATATATCAGGTTTGTGCGAGGTATCGGATTGCGTACGAGTAGTCGAGTTCAGTTTTGTTTGTACGGAGTGTTACTTTATTATATTGTCGTATCAGGAGTAATTTGTTTGTTGTTTTTTTTACACTTACGATGTTGGTGCTGTCGTCGCCCTTTTATGAAAAAAAAACGCTACTTACCACATACCCGCGGACACAGCAGTAGAAACAAGCAAACACGAGAGCTATCTGTGCCACCAATAAAAGGAGAACGCACCGTTTCGCGTCGCCCCATCCTCCAAACCTCCTGTGTTTGTCCCTCCCCCCCTATCCCCATTCATTGGAGGCTGTCATCCATATTCAAGAAATGAGTCCCCCCCCCCCCCCCCCCCTCCCCGGTCCCCACATGCATACCCCGCGGATACACACCGACTTACGTATTATACCTGACGCTGGAACAGACGGGCGGGGCGTAAGGTCTCGCCTTGCGGGAAGGGGACAGGAGGAGGACAAAGAAAACGTCGGCGAAATCAACGGGAACATCGTCCACAGAAACCCGCCATCGCCGGCACCAGCAGCAGCGAACGCGAAATCGGAAATGGAAATGGAAGCTGCAGCGGCGGCAGCGGCAGCAGCAGCAGCGGTGGCAGGTGTGGGGGCGGGGGCGGGGCCGCGGCAGCACGGCGGGAAGGTTCGGGCGGCTCCCTCTCTCCGGCAAGCGCGCGAGGAGCGGCGAGCGGCGAGCGAGGAAATCAGGGTGCTCCAGCAGAGGAAAGCGGACGCCGCCGTCAGGCTGCAGGGCGAAAGGCTCAGGTACTTGCTTTTTACAGAGGGACATACCCCCGCCCCCTCTCCCGCCTCCGCCTCCTGCTCCGCCCCCGCCCCTCCTTACCCTCGCGCCCGCTTGTTTTGTTTGTCTCTGGCCATGGGCTGTTGCCCATCGTGCATAGTGGGGGATAGAGGTGTTGGGGGGGTGGAGCGGGAGGTGGGGAGGGGGGAGGGTAATGGTTGTTTTGGCGGTGTCGCGTTTTACGATTGAGTACCCTATTAGCAGTGCCGCGCCCCCCCCCCCTCCCTTCTATGGTGTATTTTGTCCCTACATGGTACCCCCCCTCGGTTTTCTTCGGATCTGGGAGTTGTACGTAGGGGTGGGAGGGGGGAGGGTAGGGTAGGTGTTGTCTTGGTGGTGTCAGGCTTTGGAGTTGGGTGTTGCCGTGTAAATAGTACTCAATAGTACCCTCCCTTTTCCCTCTCGTACCTAGTGTCTGTTGTCTGGTGCCCTTGTTGATAGTACTCCCCCCCCCGTCGATTTTTTCGGGGGGGGGGTGTACTCATGTTGTGCACGGCCGTAGTCATATGACCATAGACCCTCGCATCCCTACAATGCCGGGACGGAGCGCGTTGGGTTTTCACCAACCAGGCAGACATTGCTTGCCAAGGCGAATCGCTGGGTTATTGGAGTCGCATAGGTGAGTGCATCTCTGAAGAACCAGCTTGAGCGGACTTGCATCTAGGCGACAGCTAATGAAGTTAATTTATTTACTGTGTGTGCCACTTCGGAGACATGCACATGGGTTTTACTATTGTAACTGCCCTCGCGACGAATTAACATATTACATACGTGATTACGGACCATTCCTTGTGCGGAACAAAGTTCTTCCACCGCCAAAATGATCTACTTCGACACGCTCCAGCTTTGCGTAATCGCAAGAAAAAAAAAAAACGAGCCTGGTTGTCTAGCTACGCATGCGAGTGGCGTGTTTCTACACGCCGTATGTGCCAACGACCCACCACCTATAACTATTATATATTTTATAGGGGGCGGGGGGGTTAAGCTATCTACACCCCAGGAAGCAATAACACTTGCTGCTGCTGCTGCTACAGTACTTTATATAAACCTATGTTTTGTGACCACAGGCAGGATTTCAGGGAAATGAGGTATTGTGATAACCTCGTCTTCGTCATCGTCAGCATCATCATCCTCATTGATATTACTGTGTGACGCTCATCTTGTTGTTCCCATTTGATATGCTCGCTCGAGTGACAATTGTCTCTCCCCCCCCCCCGCTTTTTTATGTGTTACTTTGTTTTTGTTGTTGTGTTTTCATCGATGTTGCCTTGTAAACAGCAACCTGGAGCAAGGGCTGGAGCTTGGAGTTTTACGACTGGAGAGGCTTTTGGACCGCGAGAGGTGGGACTGGGGACCGGGGGCGTGGGGAGGAGAGGGTAGGGTATATGCATACTATTAGCGGAAGAAAAACCGGGGCCCATGGAGTGGTGTCCTTATTTTCCTTTTTTTGTTATAATTTCACGAACTCTTAATTTACGTTTTTGCATTAGTAGTTTGTTTTGTTTGTTTTACTCCGTTTTTATGTTAGTTTGTGTATATATCAGGTTTGTGCGAGGTATCGGATTGCGTACGAGTAGTTGAGTTCAGTTTTGTTTGTACGGAGTGTTACTTTATTATATTGTCGTATCAGGAGTAATTTGTTTGTTGTTTTTTTTACACTTACGATGTTGGTGCTGTCGTCGCCCTTTTATGAAAAAAAAACGCTACTTACCACATACCCGCGGACACAGCAGTAGAAACAAGCAAACACGAGAGCTATCTGTGCCACCAATAAAAGGAGAACGCACCGTTTCGCGTCGCCCCATCCTCCAAACCTCCTGTGTTTGTCCCTCCCCCCCTATCCCCATTCATTGGAGGCTGTCATCCATATTCAAGTCCGCCTCACAGGCGGTTCTCAGCAGGATGCAGCTCACCCTCCATGCGACTCGCCCAATACCTCACGGCGCTTCGCGCTTGGTGCAAGCAATGTCGGCCTGGTTGGTGAAAACCCAACATGCTCCGTCCCGGCATTGTAGGGGTGCGAGGGTCTATGGTCATACGACTACGGCCGTGCACGATATGAGCACACACACACCCCCTCTCGCCCCCTTTCAACAAACGCATCGCAGGATTGTAGAGCTACTTTGTTTCGCGCCACCCATCCTCAAGACTCCTGAGTTCTCCCTCCTCCCCCCCCCCCCTCCCTTGCGACAACTGCCTCGCAGGATTCTGGAGCTGCTTCGTCTGACGGACCCTAATCGGCCGGCAGGGCCAGCAGCAGCAGCGGCGACGACGGCGGAGGAGAAGGGGGATGAGGTGTCGGAGGAGCTGATTGACGAGCTTGAGGAGCGGGTAGAGGAGGCGGAGGTCAGTCGTGTTGCTTGTCCTGTTGCCCTTTTTTTATTGCGGGGTGGGCTAGTGTAGTAAGAAGAGTAATCATAACCCACAATGGGTAAAACAAAAACAGGTATACCCCTAATGTTTTCACACCATATTTGGTTATGATTACTGTATATGTTCCCCCTTGGAGTAATAGCTAATAGGAGCATTGGCCGGGGAAGGTGGCGTGTCCGCAGACGATGCTCGCGTTTTTTGTTTTGTTTTATTTTATGTTTTCGTTTCGTTTCTGTTATCATGCGCCCTGGCCTGCGCTATGGTTTCTTGCCTATGCTGGCTTTATCGGCCCATGTCGCCCGTCTCTCTTGGCTGTATATCAGCTCTCGTGGCTATGTTGCCCTGTGCTGACCCTGTCGGCTATCTTCGCTCTCGTGGCTGTATTGCCCATCTTGGACACATTGCTTAGCTTAGCTCTACAGGCAGTGGCTATGGGACCAATCCCGGTTATCTTAGCTCTCAGGCTATGTTGGCGGCGTCGACTTTGTTGACCATGTTTCCTGTGCTGGCGCTGCTGGTCCTCGTGTCTACGTTGCCTGCGCTGGCTATATAGGTTCGACCTTGCTGTCGATGCTCGCTAGAACGATTCTGCCGGCCATGTTGATTATGCTGGTTCACCTTTGAAGTATCGCCTTTTGTTGACCGTCTTGGCCACATTGACTAACCTAGACTCTGAAAAATCGGTGTCCCTGTGCGTTGCCTATATCCCCTCTACAACTCCACCCACGTTTTGAGTACAAACTGCTCGTACTTGAAAATAAAGTAGGACCATTTTGATAGGTGCTCTGCTGGCTATGCTGCCTCTCACGGCCATGGCGGCAGGGTTGGCTCTCGGGGTATGTTGTCTACCATGGCTCGCAGACCATGTTGCCTGTCCTGGCTAAGATGTCATGGAGGCTACGAGTAAAGTGCCTGTGCTACTGCTGGCTATAGACTAATCACTGCTCGCCGTCTCGCTCGCTTTCCAGGAGCGGGTTCGAGCGGAAGCGGCCAAGCTAGGGGCCAAGATGGCCGGCCGACTCGGAGATAGGGCGAAGAGGGAAGAAGGGTTTCGAACGGAGGTGCGTTACGCTTGGGCACGGGGGGGGTGGGGGGGGGGGGTGGTTACTTCGTGTTCATTTATGGCCGAAGTCGTATGACAGGGCGGGGGGGGGTCGGTCGCGAGGTCCCTTGGTTTATGCTGTTGGTATGTATGACCTTGTACTATTAATAGGAGCTCCCCGGATGTCTCCCTGATGGCCAGATGTCGCCAGAAATCAGTCCCTCCTTGGGTGGTCGGTTTGAGAGGGGGGCGTGAATGATTCCGCTGGTCGCAATGGAACGGGAATAAGCTTGATGCTGCGCACTGACCACATCTCGCCAGAAATCAGCCCTTCCTGCGGTGGTTGGCTCGAGAGAGACTTTTGATAAATGCCGCCGGTCGAAAAATGAAACAGCAATAACCTTAATACTACACACTGACCTACGTAGCTCTTTTTGCTCTTTTTCCCCGCGGTTGGGGTGGCAGGCGGTGGAGGCGAGAGACGACGTTCTTCGTCTGCAGAATGCGCTGAGGGTCAAGGAAGACCGCCTCGCGCAGACCGTCGTCGATTACTTGGTGAGCCAGCCGCCAACGCTTTGCCAACGCTTTGCCAAAACTAAAATCTTCAAATATATATATATATACGAAGTACATGGACAATATGATTTTATCGTAGCCTTGCCTTCGGGAGTTCCGTCTACTATTATATGACGCGATGGTGCGTTTCGTCGATGTGTATGGGGGAGGGGCGGCGGGGGGGCTCGTGTGGCTTTGCAGTTGCAGGCGTGATTCGCTTCGTTATGTGTCTTTCTTTTTGTCGGGACCTTGTTTTTTGCTACTCGTAGGAGCGGGTGTAGACGTGTACTCACGCCATGCATGGCCGTAGTCGTATAACCATAGACCCTCGCATCTCTACAATGCCGGGACGGAGTACATCGGTTTTTTTCATCGGCCTGGCAGGCATTGCTTGCACCAAGCGCAAAGCAGGAGGGTGGGGGGGGGGTGTACTCATGTCGTGCATGGCCGTAGTCGTATGACCACAGACCCTCGCATCCCTACAATGCCGGGACGGGAGAATTATGTGTGCGTCACTCGTTGTGCCTGTTTCAGCCGCCCCCGGTGGCACACAGTGTGCCATTTCCGACACTGTGGCACACGATGTGCCTGTTCTGGCCCAACCCCGCACCAGTCCAGTGTCGCCATCCGTCAAAATCAGCGACCCTTCTGCCCATCTCCAGCCAAAATAAGTTAGACGACGACGACAGAGACGGCGGTTTTTTTTACCCTTTTTTTTCTGCATTTCGTGTTTGCGCCGCCGCTACCAGCACGTAGTGATTTTACGGCTTGGCCCACGGCTTCGACAGCATGGTTGAGAATGTCAGATAGTACGGCTTCAAAATATTATCTACATGTGTTGAAGCCCATTGGCTTATGTTGCACCGCGCTTTGATCAAGTTGCACCGCATATTCGTGTAACGTATATTTTTAGATATATACGTGCGAGTACAACCGTCTTCTCGATCGCTTATCGGCCTCAGTTCTTCGTCCGCCTACCCTGAGATTGCGACGTGCCTTGTCTACCTTCTACTAGCACTTGGATCTGTCCTTGCTGGCTGCTGCACACGGGTAGCATAGAGGTCTACATAACACCGACAGAGAAGACCCGCACAAACTCCTCTTTTTTTCGCATTCTAGAATATTCCCAGGAGCCCCGCGGGCTATGACTACACTACGAAGTATAGGGTTTGGGTTAATAGCGATCAACGTCAAGTTTACTTTACCCATGTTGTCGAAGCTCGGCCAAGGTATATATATACCGGATACAGCCCTCATGTTGGTTATTGTGTTCGGGTTTAGGGGATTTAAAGTCAGGTATAGCTCAACCATGCTGTCGGAGCATCTTCATTCCCAGAAGTTTCCCCCCTGGCGGTTGGGGTTATAGGGCTGCTCTTAGGGTTACTTTTAAGAAGACAAGTACCTAGCATATATATATATGTATATATGTATATATATCAACCATTGTGTCGAACCTGGGCCAAGGGGAAATTTTAGCAGAAAAATCGCATAAAAATCGCAGTCGGTCGGGGTTAGTCAGGGCTGGTGTTTGGGTCAGGGCTTTAAAGGCAAACGTACCTCAACCATTTGGTCAAAGCTGAACCAAGGTCTATCTATATATAGCTAAAAGGAAAAACAGAAAACGAAAAACATGTTTTCAATCTCACAGGTGAGTGGTTTCAAATAGCATACTATCATATATACAACCCTACACTACACATCAATGTATGCACACCCTACGCACACCCACACCCTTTAGGTCCACAGCTGTCAGGTTTTGTTCCCCTCAACAATTACGGCATGTGTATATACGGTACATCCTTCATGAGGTTATACATAACCCCTACCAGGTACGTAGGACGCGCGATGGAAGTATCACTCAGTATCACACAGCTTGCAAACTTCGTAAGAGTTTAGACGAAATCCTCGATCTCACAGCTGATGTTTTTTTTGTTTTTTGTAATAAATCCCTTGCCGCTGCTGCTGCTGCTGCTGCTGCTGCTGCTGCTGCTGCTGCCACCGCCGCCGCCGCCGCCCGGTTATCCGCAGGAGCTGCGCCACGCCATGCTACGGGTGCAGCAGGCATCCTCGGTGGCTCGGGAGGACGCGGCTGCCGAGCGCATCGTACAGGAGGAAGAGGTAAAAATAATTAAGCGGTACCGCTTCGTAGATTTTGATTAGACTATGCACGACACAGAGAGGTGCCGCTTAGTCTTCTATCGTGCATTTCGTAGATTTGGGTTAGGCTTCGGTGGATTGGATTTCGTAGACTTGGTAGACCTCGGTGGGTTGGACTTCGTATATTGCGTCCATTTTGGTGGAACTGGTCAAAAAGTTTTTTCAGGTCGGATAGATTTGGTGTTTTCGGTAGATTTGTAAATTTGATGTTGATGACCACGAAAACATTTTTTTGATAGCCTCTGTCGTTTTTTGTTTTTTTCAACACGCTCTTCACGGGTCATG